>JABSTQ010010247.1:600000-949687 GCA_013358835.2 Ixodes persulcatus
GAATAAAGGGATACATACAAGTAAATAGCAAGTAAAAAAAAGAACAGACAAAATACAAAGACGTAGAGAGAAATTAAGAGACTGAAAGAGAGACAACGAGAGAAAGCGAGCGAGATAGTTGCGCGTTTTCCTCAAACGAAACGCGCTACTTCGGCCATAAGTTCTCGCTCGGTTGCACCCGCGCGACTGGGGCTTTCCCGCATGAAGCATAATTATGAGGGAAAGCCGACCTCTTGGTACCAATAACGGCGGAGGATGCGGAGCAAGGGACGACCGCTCGCCTCTCAATAGGTCGTGGAGTCGGATGACTGAGTTGGCAATTCCGATTACTTGGGGCACTCACAGGACCGTCGCCATACACTTGCGCGGGCATTCGCGCACGGCATGTAATTATGTCGCCGAATGCCACGATTTAATGAAGACCGCGTTCGAGTGCCGTCTAAGCTCGGTTCTCGCCTAAGCTGACAGACAGTACGGTGGAGGCTACGTTCCCGTTGGCCCAGTCATATGTCTGTCTTTCACCACGTGCACACGCTCCCTGCCCGTATCCACGCGCAGGAAGCGGGGTCAGATGACGAAAGGGAGGCGGTTTGATTGTTCCGGTGAGCGCATGGCTCCATCGCAGTGTCAGCTTAGGTGTAAACGGAATTTACAGCAGCTGTAGTGGACCTCGGAGCACTGTTGAATGGCTCGCGTTTCTTTCAGAAGAAAAAGAAAATAACAAAAAGAAGATCCTTATGTATTGCCTTCTGATAAAGCCGTTGAGAAATGAGTACAGCAGGATTCACACCGGCTTGTAGTTATCTGGTGCGCTTGTTATTGTAAATTGGCGGAAATATCGTCGAGTGGAGAGAATTAGTGTGAAGATACCTCTAGCTACCAACCTTCAGTCACCTGTGCGAGTATGCACAAGCCAAGTGTTTTATGTTTACTGGGCGTATTAATTGACATAGAGGGTGCTTGTTTTTGGTAGATAGAAATCTAAAAGAATAATAGAGTGGGGTTTACCGGCATATGAATATTGGTTTGCCTATTGTTTATCGGACTCGGCGTGCATCGAACAGGCAGATGAGCGCAATGATTAGTGAGCGAGTTAACTACAGCTCGTTAGTTAACGCTTTAGTTTAAATTTTTTAGGTTACGTCGCAATTGCACTTTTGAAAGTACTTAGTATTATCCGAAGCTAGACTAATATATAAAAAATAAGAAAACGCTGCGGTTTCTGGTATACCCATAGACTATAATTAAATCTATATCAGTTGGTACCATAACTGGGATCCGAAGGATCACTGGGTGCCTGTTCACAAGAATACAAAAAAAAAAAAACAGTGACGTACTGGCTACGTTACTTGTTTGCGCTTGTGTTGGCATTGAGTCACAGCACACGGCCACCAGACAATCACAGATATCTGTGAACTCTAATCGGTGACAGGTTTTCAACGTAGTCCCTCAAACAGATGTGGCTTCGAGTGAGATAAGCATTGTTTCAAAATATCTAGAGCCGCAGATAATTCCCGACACATTGCGTTAAAGCGCAGAAGTGTAGCGATTTAAAGCGATCGTAAACGCACTATTTACATTGAAAAAGAAAACAAAACGCGCGATAGGCAGCCTTTTAATATACGTGCCACACTAAAGTACGTACACGCTTATGTCGTTTAATTATTTTGTTTTATTGGGCTCTTTCAGCGTACTACTCAACACCCTTTTTTTTTTCTTCAAGTTTCCGCTCATCCCTGTTTTAGCTCTTCTAATCTATTGACCTTACCCTCTCCCTCCTTCTGTTTCATTTTTTTTTCTTATTCTCGAAGCTAGAAAAAAAAAACTTTCTCCGCCGCAAGATAAGCCAGAGTCGCAATCACTGACCTCTGCAAAGCCTCGCAGACGGTCAGAAACGAGACGCCCGGGGATTACTGACGCGACATCGATCTCCAGAAAACGTTCACCCGCTCTTTCCGTCCGAATCGATTTGCGCAAACATGGGATCCTTGCTCGGCACGCTATATACGAATTTCAAGTCAACTTTATGCGTAATCATACAAATAAAATACGCTCGCACTACTCGACTTTTTAAGCAGCGACCATGGCGAGCAATAACGGATAAGTTTAAGCCGCGTTTCGGTTAGGCGCCACAACGCTTGCCCAGGTTAATATAAATTAAAAAAAAAAACAGCGAATATATTGGAAAGAAAAAACAAACATTATAGTGGTCGGATAGTACGCTCAAGACGCGAGTAGCCTTCCGCCGTGTTTTGGCTGCGTGTGTACGCTCGAGGCTAAAAACAACAACAACAAAAAAAAAAAACGATGCTTTATCGGAGGTCAGAAGCTCGCTCGCTGGAAGCGGTACAACTGAAAGACGTCCCTGCCCTTCTAACTCTGTCCGTGACTATGCACCGAGGAAGTGAGGGAGAGGATGGGGCAATAGCGCGTGGGCACGTTAGAGCACCTAATTTAGGTTTGGAATAATCCGGCCCATCAGATTGAGGCATCCACTGCGGTCGGACCAAAAGTGAAATTGAGTATTGGGTTCTACCATAGCCTCCTCTATACTCAGAAAGCCTGGCAGTTCGACGACGGAGCCATAGAGTGCCCGGTCGCAGAGTTGGAGCGCGATGATCTGGTAGCACAGAGCATCAAACAGCCATTTCTCGAGGAACCTGGACGTTAGCGCGCACAGCTTTTGCAGCGGCGAGGACCCGAAACGCGCTTGTTCGCTCGGGAGAAGTGTGTTTCGGCGTCTCGCCGCAGCGGGGCGCCAGTCACGTGGCTCTCCTCTCATCCATTGTCTGCCGCTCCCCCTTTTCCAATTCGGCGGCCGCTTCTGGTGGCGATCTGCCAGGCTTTGTCAGTATATAATAGACTATGGTGTCACTCACAAGGTGAAAACGGCAGCGTCTTCCCGCCACCAGCGCGAGCTTCGTACCTTCAGCGAGGCTTTGGTGTCTCGTGCTCTTCGAGCGCGCGTAGACAATACACGGCGGAATTTGTGGAAAGCGTGTTGAAGGCCATGCGTGCGAAAGACGCGCACTGCCTTTCTCACTCTGCCAGTGACATCAGGACGCCGCTTTATGTAAGTATTAAGTGTTCGCGTCCCAGAGACGCCAGCGGAGGCTACAGCGCTGTTCTAAGTGGCCGCGTCTTGCGGACAGGACTATAGACAGGCCTTTAGACCGTTTTCGTGTGACGGTTGCCATGTTGAAATATGACGTAGTTGGGTTGGGCGACAAAAGTTAAAGTAAATATTATAAGCATAACTAAAGTAAACAAAAAAGTATAGCCAAGACAACAGTACAAGGCGTTCCCGAAAAAAAAGGATCGGGTTTTTCAGCCCGGGTACATACACCGTGCATCGCAAAAAGCTCAAACTTCGTGACAATATGACGCTAGCGGTCGGGGGAAAACGCGAAAGTTTGAAAACATTATGTTACCTGGATCAAAATATAATTGATACGTCCAGCTAAGCCCAATATTTTCGAAACAGTAAGTGACATTGTGGGTGCCTGTGGCACATATTTCAGTGAAAAAAACAAAAATACTTACCAGCAAGAAAGAAAATAATATTCTCTTTCTTGCTCACAAGAGGTTTTCACTGATACAAATCTCACATGCGTCCACAATGTCAGTTCTTGTGGTCTATAGTTTGCATTGCTTTTGCATCTATTGTTATTACTCGCTGAAAATATGTACCGAATCACACTAACGCAGCGAAGATAAAATTATATCCGCCGCGGGCAGCTGAAAATCAGCTTAGCGCAAAACGACCCGAGCAAGGATTCCGCATGTACCACGCTAGTTCGTAAACACGGCCTCTTGTATCTTATTGGGTGACGCTAAAGTGTAAATAAATCGTTTAACGAGCTGGTCTTTTTTAGGTCGGCGAAAAGTGTTTATTGCTCTAGTGTAAACAGGACCGATAAAAAAAAAATGTCAATCTATCTCTAGCAATCTATTTTATGATTCTATTATCGTCGCGTACAACTTTACAAACGCATAACCGATACATTTAAGTTATGAAAAACTACAATACTAAGTCTCCAGACACTAAATTAAGGAGAGTATTTTCGTTAGTATCCACATTGTGGATCTTAGCATCTTTTTGTTGTTGCTGTTGGTGTTTCAGCGCCGTTTGTTATATAACGCTATTTTTATACAGATGTTAAGCAGTCAGGTGCTGCTTAAGAGTGGCCGATAAAAATACATTTGATCATCCTGAAACCTTGAATCTTTTAAAGTAAAAACAACAAAAAAAAAACGGCACGGAAATAAATAGATGGCCCAAACGAGAATGTATCGAGCAAAAAACTAAAAATATAAAATCGCGCTTTTTTTATTTACAAAATTACCTTTAGTGAAAAGTAATAATGAGCAATTAAAAAAGCACGTTAGACAAAAGTAATTATTTATAATTACAAAATTGCATTTAGTCGAAAGTAATGAATTAAATTTAAAATTTGACGCAGTCATTTAATTACCTAATTAAACATCTAAAGAGGTTTACCGCGTGTATTCTCGGCAATAATATAAAAGGAAATCGATAATCTTCATTATTTCTATTTTCGCGGCTCCCTCAACCTTCGTTAAGCCTCAACTCGTCAAACAGTATGTAGTTTGGGATCTAATATTTCCGTGCTAGCCGTCGTCGCGACCATGACCTGTTCCAAAATTTGTAGGTATGTAAAAAACAAAAGTGAGGAATTCTGTTCCCTTTGATGTTGTTGTCTAGTGTAGTACGCGGATGCCCCATCTTCTTCTACCCAATCACCATCCCCGATCTCCGATCCGCCGCGCTACGGTTACAAACGTACACGCAGCCTAGGATTGGGTAGAAGAAAATGAAGAAAGGGGAACTAGGCGCGTTTGATTGGTCCTGCCTGGATTCGATGCTCTACGTTCGCATTCATGTAAAGGCAATTGATGTTAAATATAGCCACGAGCTGGGATTGACAATGCACAGAAAACGTACTGAGCCCCAGAACCTGTAAACGTTCGGCAGTTCTCGTCATCGCGGCGACTGTACACGAGTCCCATTCCGAACGTTCGCCGAGGCATTTCATTGGTTGGCGCGAGCCGAAATGAAGTGCTGACGCAGAGCTCGTGTCAAATCTATGAGCCGCATCCTATGATTCATCAAAATTTCGATTCCCGCATTAAGAACCGCAGACTATTCCCTAAAGGAAATACGCACCCCTTTATTCTCAAAACTACACCGTAAGAAATCGCTGTTGAGTCAGTTGACGATGCACGCAAATACGCTCGGTTCGCGCCAGTACCAGTACGCTTGTGTAACGTGGATAATATTCAGACCCAAAAAACGTGGAATTACATATACAATAGCAATTTATCATAATCCCGAGTATATATATATATATATTAAACAGTCGTAGTCAGGGTTCACATGTTATAGGAACCCCAGAAGAAGAAGAAAAAGTTAGGACAAATTCACATTTAACTCTCCCAAAGGTAAAGCCAATCACCGCCGTAAATGCGTAAAATTACAGCGCCCGAGGCTGGCCGAAGACGCTCAGAATTACTTTCGCCCCCGGGATAATCCCAAAATCCGATTAACTCGGAATGCTCGCAGCTCTTACGTAAGCCATCAAAGTTCATGTTCCTACTCAGCCACACATTGACGACTCGCAGGCCTTGATATTCAAACTCCAATATTGGCCTAAAAGCTTAGTTGATCCCCGCCCTGACCGCACGCGTAAATCAGTGGATACGGAATTTGTAAACTTAAAGCTTACGACGATGCGCGATATCAAGATCGTTACGCAGTCTACCCGGGCTGAACGCTTCAAACAGACAAACAAAAGAACAAAAATGTAGAAATAAATCACCATCTCCGATCCACGCGTTTCATCCCATGTGATTCTCCACGCCGCGGCGTTGCGAAGAAGCGCGAGAGGTGAGAGTATCGACAGAAGCCGTGTCGGAAAGTCTTTAAGGCGAACGGGAGATCAAAACGTGCGCCAACCTTTCACGAAGACGGCCAACGCAGCGACGGAGACGCCGCACAGTGCCAGCAAGACCGCTGGTGGCGCGGGCGGAACCATTGTCACATCATCCCGTCGACTGCATCAAAGTCACCGACGACAACATGAATCCGGCGTTGACTCCACGACACACGCCAAGTCAGTAGCGAAAACGACCACGGAGAACCCATTCCCCCGCCCCTCCCCCTTGCGGTAGTCCGGGTCCGAGGGTATGCGTCGCGTCGCTCCCTACCCTCGACTCCGGCAACGCCTCTTTTTTGTTTTTTTTTAGTCCGCGTCGTCTGCTAGGGCGTCGTCTGCTACCGCAATCGCGTTTATTTTACAGCGCCGTAGGAGCCGGCTTTCGCTCACACTACGGTATTCGTCGTAGAAAATACATTCGGGACGTTATATCCACACTACTCACTCTTTATTAATAAATAGGAGGAAACAACAATTAGTAGTTGAACGGCAGTTTTTCTTTGGCAACCATATTTGAAGACGGGTCGGAGTAGAGTCGTCTGCTGCGGGCGGGTTGGTTCCGCGGGCCGCCGCTAGGGTAAAGCAGAGGCGAGGAGGGGGCGCTCGCATCGCGTGATTGAAGCTGCCATGGCAACCGAGCCTGGGCTAGCTTTCGCTGTGGCAGATGATCCCAGCAAGACGTCCACCGAGCTATTGTTTTGCGTCTTTTCGGCGTGACCGGCTCTTCTCGTCTTTGCTCTTCTTGGAAGGTTTGTTCTGCCTTTTTTTGTCGTGCCTTTTCCTTCGTGCTGCGAAGCGTTTCTGCGCCATGGCTGCTTGGCGTATAGGCTATCCGCGTCGCCGTGGAATCCTTTTAGGAGCCGGGAGATGAGAATAAAGTAGATGCCGTGACATTAGCTCGTCTGACCTGACTACGGCAAGAAAGGGACGACGACTCACTCTTCATTATGGCATGTGGGGGCCCCCTCACTTTTTGGTATGCCTCTCTTTCCAGGTCCACCAAAGCCGTCTTCGTTCTTTAGTAATTACTATCTTATAGTCTGCCCAGCTACACTCCGCGATATTTTTATGCGTTTAATTTACATCCCGAGTACAGTCAGTGCTGCAGCACTCTACTCCATTTTCTCTACAAATGACTGCGGCCATTTTTAATGGCATTTTTCGTTAAGATCTGGATGTATGGTGAAGCTTGACGCAATCTAAGAAATTGAAAATACGTAATTTTGTGCGTGCTTTCAACGCTCTTTAGTTTCAGGATTCCAGATATTTCTCTGACTTAAAACAATTACGAAAACCAAAGGTTTTTTTTTTTTTTTTAATTATCGGCGAGTGAATTGAAAATTACCTGGCGAGATCGTTCCCCAGAGTAACCTGCAAAAGCAAAAGCAAAATAATTCGAAAGAGGTTTTGGCAAACAATTTGTGAGCGGGCGATTCTTTTTTACGGCGTTTTATACTTTGTTTAATATACAATGACATGTACGTGTCAAAAACATTGACAACTGCTTTACGACCTGAGGAATATTTTAATAAAAACCGTACAGTGGCAGGCCTTGGAAGGAGCTAGAGGCACTCCCAGCATTCGCTGGCAAGCGCCTGGTGCCCGAACGCAGACAAAAGAAAACCAGAAAAAAAAAAAACTACAAATTAAAAAATTTAAGAGAAGCGTACATTCTTTCGTTCGTATTTAAACACAAAATACAATTTCCACTCTTCAAGCACGAAATAAAATAGCCCTAAATTGACAAGGAGAAGAGAGTAAATAGGACCTATCTACTCTCTTTTTTATATTTTTGCGCTATTTTATTTAGCTCTTAACAATGCATCAACTGGCCCTGCCACGTAATTTACTAAATTCCTCCTCTCACTTTCAACAAGTTCCTCGGAGTTCTTCCAATAGTCAGACGGCTGTCTACTTCCGAAGCAACGTCGCCACGGGACGGCGCCACTGCACCACGTAACACCTAGCATCCGAAAGTCGCCGCCGACGTCCCCCTCGGCCATTTTCGGCGCTGCGAAGGAGGGGGGGGCGGGGGGGGGGGGGGGGGGGGGGGACGGCGGGTGTATCTTTGCGGTGCATATCAACCCACCCCGGGCCCTCTCGTTCACTCCGCCTCGCGGAAAACAGTCTGCGGATGGCTGATTACCAAAAATATTAAGCCACTTTGGGCCCTTGGCGGCCCGCCGGCGGCCCGGGTAATGCCCTGACCCTTCTAAACCCCCCACTGCATCTCGGTTGCTAGGTGTTACGCCACGCGGCCGCGGCGTCCGTGTACCCGCTTTAGACGCCCTCGGAAGCTCCTGCTACCGGCTTTGGAGACTTGTGTACGCGCACACGGACAGCGGTTCCGTTCTTCTGCCTGCTGCGCCGTTCTTGACTACAGTCGTCTTGCCGTGTCACCGGGCCGTAAACGCTCGGTGTCGTCGCCCCTCTATGCACAACATGTATCCGCCGCAACCAAATGTCTCTGTCGTTTTTCGCTCATTGCACGCAGGTCCTTCATGCACACGCTAAGTGAATCGATCTGCTTGCATCAGAAAGAAGAGGGTTTTCGGCTAAATTCATCCCGCGGAAAAGTGCTGAGAGGCTGCATTCACATGCGTTCTTATATATAAACGCTGCGCGAAAGTCTAACGCATTTCTTCGAAAATCAGGGTGGCAGCAGCAGCGATTTCAGCCGACTTATTTTATGCTAAATATCGAAAGCCATTTGGCAAGTGCAAAAAAAAAAAAATCAAATACGTTTACAATTTCCTGTAATGCCGAATTAGAGCGCAACTCTTGAGGAGGAGAAAGGGAGGTTGCGGAGAGGAGGATATTCCCCTCCTCCTCCTAACTACCCTCTCCTCCTTCCCCTCTCCTCCTCCCTCTCTCCCTCCTCCATCCTCCGCCTCCCTTCTCCTCCTCATTATTTTCCCCTCCTCCTCCTCCCTTCCTCCTCCTCCCCTCCGTGCCTCCTCCCTCGTGACGTCACTCGTGACCCTCGTGACGTCACTCGTGAAGGCCTCGTAAAGGTCGTGACCTTCACGAGTGAAGGTCGTGAACTTCGTCGTGACCCTCATGAGTGACCTTCCTTACGTCACTCGTGACCTTCGTGACGTCACACGTGACGTCACGTGTGACGTTATTACGGGAAACGTCCCATAATGCAACGCGCATTTACGGCGACGGCGACGCCGCTGAAGCCAGAAACGGTCACTTAAGAGCTGCGCTCTAAAAAAAAAAAAAACTGTTGAGGAAGTCAAGGCGTCTCACTAGCGTGCCAATATTTCAGAGTGCCTCCAACTCCCCGAATGGGGTCACGTGGTTTACCGGCCGCGTTAGCAATATACGAGTTGCGTGGAGAGGACGAAAGTTTGGTCGTCTTCAAGCGTCCCTGTCTTGTCGCCCGCCTTCCTCCTTTCCACGTCACAACGCAACGCATGCGCACTTGAGACCAATCCGGCCAGGAGGCGTCTGCCACATAAATTGCAAACCCTCTCCGCATCGGCGTACCAACCCTGGGGGGGGGGGGGGGGCAAGGGGGGCGTTTGCCCCCCCCCCGTTTTCAGAGTGGGGGGGGGGGCAAGGCATGTGTTTGCCCCCCCCCCCCCCAGAAAAAGCCGCCACTGGGCAGGACAAACACTGGCCGGCGGCGCCCAAGGGATACCAAGTCAAAGAACAAAGAGCGGGTTGGTGAAAGTACAAGAGTCAAAGAGAGGATTAAAAACACTTAGGGAAAAGGACAGGCAGCACAGTTCTTTCAACTAGCAACACACATTTACTGATGTCTCCTTCAATACGTACTATCTCCCTCCTAACTTTTGAAACTAATGAGGAAGTTACGGAAAAAAATAATATATTTATATACGCCTGGAAAATGGACCAAATCCCCAAATACACTACAAGATAAAGACAAAGAAAATAAGAAAGAAGAAAGGAAACACCATTGACAAAATCAGATAGAGGGCCATTTGATTAATTCAGCTGTGGCTTCAGCTAGTTCATCTCAACTCTGAACAACCCAAAAGAAGGAGCAGCGATGTTGTGTTCGTCACCGGCTATCCTGAATGCTTCAATAATCTCTCGGCCGAGCTTGTTCTTGTGTCTTCCAATTACGCTGGTGTCCTGGAACCGGGCTTCACAGTTCGTGCAGAGGTGTTGATGAACAACGTTTGGATGAAAAGAGTCGCTTGAAGCACACGAAACCTCGAGGACGTGCTCTCGTAGGCGGGTGTTCAGGCAACGCCCTGTCTGACCAATATATCGGTCACCGCATAAAAAAGGGATGGAGTACACCACCCCCTCTTCACAGGGAACGGTCTGATTGGAATGTTTGATGGAACATCCTTTGGGGGCTTCGTTGTTGTTCACTCGTCTGCAGAGTTGTTTTAGGCGCAACTTGCACGAGAAGAAAATTGAAGTGTTGAAGCGCGCTGCAATTCCCTTCAGTCTGTGTGCAGAGTTGTGCACATATGGTATGGAGATAACATGTAAAGCCTTATTATGTGGAACACGGGGCCTTTGGGTGGCTAAAATTATCTGAACAAGAATAGTGCTCAGGATACAAAAAAAAGAAAATTGTTGTGTGTATATTTATACCGCCAAAAATTAGTCTGCCTCAGTGGGCTTCTGGTGGCTCAGAAGACCTGGCGGATAACCAGCTTTGAGGAGACGTTCTTGTTGCTTTGCAATGCTTAAGCTTAAAAATCGAGAACATGATTTGGCGAGAGAAGTTAAAAGGAGAGACCGAATGATTGCATGTTTTACCAGTTTAGGATGGGAACTGCAAAATGGAAGAATAGGTTTCCGAGATCGTTGCTGGAAAGGCCCAACAAATGCCGGTCGGAAGAAGATGGAGACGAAGATCGAGATACTGGAGATTATTGCCTGAGCTGTCTTCCCTTGTGAAATTCAGGCCTGAAGATGAAGAAGTAAAGGCTTGAACTACAGATTCAGAAGAAACTGAGATTCGGTGAATGACTAAATAATCATCCACGTAACGAAAAACATGGAAGACGAGAGTCAACTCTTCAAGGCGAGCTCTGATCTCCCGTTCCACATACAGAAGAAAGATTTCGCTGAGGACCGGGGCGAAGCAGGAGCCTATGGAAACACCTCTCTTTTGCCTGAGAATTTCCATACCATGTTCGACAAGTTTTGAATGTAGATATAGGGCCAAAAGGTCTAGGAAACCCGTTCAGATACCCCAGATGAGTTTTGAAAGTCGCATGGGCCATGTTCGTGGATGGCACTCGATACAGAATCCATTAGAAATGCGGGATCTAATCGGTAATATAATTCCTCAATGTCTAACGAAAACATAATATAGGCCTCGGGAGTAGAATGGAGGTCATGAAGACGAGATACTAGTTCTGTGGAGTTGGCAACTCGGAAAGGTTGGTTGAGACTGATCGATGACAGATGCTTTAGCAGAAAAAGAGCAAGAGGCTTTTGCCAGCATCCCTTTTCTGAGATGACGCTTCTTAGGGGAACTCCTTCTTTATGGGTTTTTGCCGTGAAAAACACAGTTAGATATTGCTTGGAAGGAGTCCCACTGGCAGCTTTAAGAGCCGCGGGAGATTAAGGGAGCAACAAAGTTGCTTTGCTTTTGAGCGGAGAGAGCCTGAAAGCCCGACATCACTAAATCTGTGTTGCTAGTTGAAAGAACTGTGCCGTCTGTCCTTGTCCCCAAGTGCTTTATTCTTTCTTTGACTCTTGGATACCAAGTGCACCGCCCCCGGCCTTGGGGGGGAGGTTTGGTTTGCTCCGCCGCTCAAAAACAAGTTGGTACGCCACTGCCTCTCCGTCGTTTGATTTGCTCCTTTTCTAAAATCTTGGCTCTCCACGTCTCACTACTGCGCCACAATGATGCTTCTTTTATCAAGTGAATTAGCCTTATCTTGCCCTTCGTCGCCTCGAGGGCTCAGCCGAAAAGAAAGAAAGTAGGAACTCCTGAATATTTATGAGTTTAAACGTTGTCGCGAAAAATTTCATTTTAAATGCGGTGTATGGCCAAGCGTTCAACTTTAATTACCTCATCGACTCGGCGAAAAGATTAATCTAATACCCCAAACACGTTTCATATAAATTAAAAAAAAAGAGGAATAATCGACGACAGTACAAATTATGTCGTCAATGTAACGGGTAGATGGAGCTAAATAATTAAATCACAAACGAGATCATCAAAAGCTTAATTTGGCTGTCATCAAAATCTCGTTAAGCCGTCATCAGCACGTTAAAAAATTTGCTCAGTGTACACTGCAAAGCTTCAGACCACTAAGCCTTCAACCGCAATAACTCTACATTATGTTCATGTTGTTCTTTTTTTTTTTTTTCGTCAAATAAAATATTTTGTGACCAGTATTTGATTACAACTTGTCACTTTGAGTACGTGAAAGCAGAGGGCCTAATATGACACTACAAAAATTTAATAATCTCTGCACAGGTCAAAGAACTAGTCCGTGGACGAATCGCAAGTAAGCTGCTCGAGCGCTTTCATAAAATTCCCTCTGAGCGCACAGTGCACACAATGAGCTATATTTGACAGGTTCAGCTCTGCCCGTGGCATCAAAAAAAAAAAAAAAAAAAAAAAATATATATATATATATATATATATATATATACACATTTTTTTATCTCTTATTTTTAAGCTAATATGCGAAAAAGAGACCATCTGACGCTGTGCGTACGCTTGCACGCAAAAATACACGAACGTATCTACAAAAGACGCTTTGCACTAACTCACAAAGACTCGCGTGCACACGAACACTCGCTCAAAAAAGGTAGCGCGCCAATCCGCTGCAATAGCAAAATTAAGACTCCCCCCCCCCCCCCCCTCAAAAAAGAAAAAAAGAAACAACAGCATAAAAGAAGTTGAGCTATTATCCCGCCTCTCCCTAATAACCTGTCAAGCTCTGATCCGTCCCATCCAGCGGCCACAAAACGGCACTCTCATTTTTTTTTTTTTTTTGTGGGATCGATTTTTAGGAAGGGGTGCGCGAACGTTTTTCGATATATATACGCCACGTCAACACACCGTTGAAGCAAAAACGTGGGCTCCAAATTCTATGCGAAGGACGACGATTAGCGTTGTGCAGCTTGCTCAAAAGCAGCATGCAAACTTTCCTTCGTAGGATTCTCCCAGAATTCAAAAGGGTCACGAAACGATTTTTCTGCTTCCGCTAAATACTACACAAAACCACTCCATAATGTTAATAACTGAATAAACTTGCCTTAGTTTTTCTTTCTAGATAACGGTAGTCGCCAAAAGAAAAAAGAAAAAAAAATTGAGAAATATAAGCATCGTTCGTCCCCTCAAATCGGCCACGTGCTGGTGCATGTCCTATGCCGCCAACGTTAATCCCAGCCACGCGCTGGTGCTGGCAATGTACAAAATGAAAGACGTTTACAGTTATCTGTAATGCCGAATTAGAGCGCACCTCTTGAGGAGGAGGAGGGAAGGGTACGGAGGGGAGGGAACGGTACGTAGGGGAATTTACCGTGAAATTGTGGGACAATTTCTCGGTAAATTCCCCTGCTAAATTTGGCAAAAAATTTACCCGCTACATTTGGCGGGAAAATTTAGCGGGATATTTTCCCGCGAAATTTTGCGGAAATAATTTCCGCTAAATTTAGCGGGGAAATAGTTTTGCCAAATTTAGCGGGCAATTATTTCCGCTAAATTTAGTGGGGAAATTAGTTCGCCAATTTTTGCCGTAGCGGGAAAATTTTCCCGACAAATTTAGCGGGAAAGTTTTCCCGCCAAATATAGCGGGGAAATGTTTCAGCCAAATTTAGTGGCTAATTTTTTCCGCTAAATTTAGCGGGGGAATTTTCCCGCTAAATTTGCCACTAAATTTAGCGGGAAATATTTTCCGCTAAATTTAGCGAGGAAATTTCCCCGCTAAGTTTAGCGGAAAAATTTTAAGCCAGATTTAGGCGCCGTGTGACGTCACGAGGGTGACGTCACCTTCATGACGTCGCGTGTTACGTCATTTTGGGAAACGTCCCACAATGCAACGCGCGGTTACGCCGACGCCGACACCGCTCAAGCCGGAAAGCACCTAAGAGCTGCGCTCTCAGAACGCGTGCTGAACTCCAGGCACTGTTAGAGTTCGGCTATTCTCATCATCGCAGTGGTTGGGCACGAGCCACTACCCGAGTGTCCGCAAAGGCATTGATTGTTGCGAGGCGTAGTCGAGTGCTCACGCAGTTCTCGTGTCTAATCCATAAGCCGCGCACGACTGTCGTGAGACGGGTGGTTTCGACCAACAATTACGTCATCAAGCTTTGCGAAGTCAATATTGAGATAAATATTACCCTTTTATCCTCGCAATTTTACCACGACAAAGAAGCTTCTGAATCAGTTGTGGTCTGTGTGAGTATAGACCTTTATAAGAAAGACCGTGTGGCCGTTGCCATCTTAAGTGTTCGTGCGTATGGCGCGTGCTTTCCTAACTTTCCGAAGCGACGAGCACGCACGTGCTGGGTTGTGAAGATCGCATGCTGGACTTTGATGTTGTAAATATTGGAAAGGTCTATACCTGGGCCAGACTAGGACCGGTACGCCCCTGCAAAGTCATGGACATTGCAATCCGATATCGTTTAATGACCCCTTAAAGAAAGACTTCCCGTTAAGCCGGGGTCTCACTACTTATACATCGTACAAAAGACAGTATCCGTGCTTCGAATGCCGGCATTCGCCCAGAAATGCATGAAAACAATGGAGCCATGACCACTTCAATGCAAGGTTTTCTTAAAGGCGACTCATTTTAGAGGATTTATCATAGCATCAGCTTGCAGTCGGGGGCAGTAATGTTTGTATTTCGTCACCACTTAAGAACTCTGCCGATCTCGAAAAGTTCCGGGATGAGGCACCGGTGCCCGAATGTGAAACTATGAACCAATGCCTGGAAATAGTCGAACCATGTTCATTTAGAGATAAGTTTCCTTAAAGATGGCTGATTTTAGAGTATTTGATATATCAGCAGCCTATAATCGAGGGTTCTAACTTTTGTATTTCGTAGCCAGTTAAACTCTCGGTCAACCTGAAAAAGTTCTCGAATGAGGCGCGGGTGCCATAATTTCCTAAGATGAACGAATGCGTCAAAACGACCAAACCATCCCCATTTAAGACCGGTTTTCTAAAAAAAAAAAAAAAATTCACTTTAGAGTATTTGCCGTAGTACCAGAAAGGGCTCGAGGTTTCTTAACGTTATATTCCACCTTTTGTTATGAACTAGGTTGTTCACAAAAAGTTCCCTGGCGAGGCGCGTGCGTTCGATTTTCAAAATATGAACGAATACACAAAAACAGCCGAACCATGCCCATGGTGAACTCGCTCAACTTACAACACTTCTGAACCATGCCCAATTTGAGACCGGGTTTCTCAAAAATAACTCATTTTGAAGTATTTCCCACAGTACCAGGATGTGGTTGAGGGCTCCAAATTTTCTGTTTCACCCTGAGCTAGGGTTTGGGTTGTCCTCAAAAAGTTCCCTGGCAAGGCGTGGCTGCCCTAATTTCAAAAGAAGAACATTGTGTACGTTGGACAGACGGGCCGCTGTCTAAATGACAGACTTAGTGAACATTCGTTTTCACTCAGGGCCACTGCTTTTGGGGGGTTGCTACTTTTACAGTGCAGGACTGAAAGTGCCAGCCTAATTTTAGTGACGTCTCCGTTTTGGATAAACATACAGTCAGAGTGACATGGAAAAGTATCGAGGCTTTTTTTTATCTCCGAACTTGGCGGGAGATGCGTGAGCGAGTCGTAAGTGGCTTTATCTAAAAAAGAAGTCGGGTACCTTCGATCTACTAAAGAAGTTAGATATGTATGGATTTCGTGGTCATGTATCAAAACTTTTACGGTCATATTTATCTTCCCTCAGACAGTATGTTCATATAAACGGCCACTCATCTGAAATAAAACCGATTGAATCGGGGGTTCCCCAGGGAAGCATTCTCGGGCCGTTCTTATTCAATGTATATATAAATGATATCGTAAATATTAGTCACTCAACTCATTTTTTTATTTATGCAGATGATGCAAGCTTATTGTTTGATGGTGATGATGCGTCGGAGCTTATTGATTACGCGAACGAAACACTAGAAAAGCTTAATAGATGGAGTAGACATAATGCATTAAAAATAAACGCCGTTAAGACAAAGGCAGTTATATTCCGACCTAAGAATAAACGTATTAATATTACCGAGGATATTTTTATAAATCCTTCTCAAATAGAAATTGTTCCCGCGTTTAAAACTTTGGGCTTTATTTTTCAAGAACACTCGTCATGGGACGACCATATTAATCATATCATATCAAAATTATCTAGCATCGTCGGTATTTTATATCGCCATAAACACATTCTACCACTTAGAGCAAAGTTAATATTATATAATTCATTATTTTTTTCACGTCTAAAATATGGTCAACTCATATGGGGCACTACTACCTATACCAACCTCCACAAAATCTTTATGTTACAAAAAAAGATACTAAGAAGTATCTCTAATGTGCCACTAGAGCTTCCGACTGACGATCGTTTTAGAAAATTGGTGCGATGAAAATTTTTGATTTATATAAATATCGTTTATGTGCGAGGTATAAAATAGAAACAAGTTTATCCCAATATCACCTTAAAAACCTAGCGAAGCTAACAGATAAAATTTATAGATACCCAACACGTGTTAAAGAACCTTGGGAAGTACCCTTTTTTTAGAACAAACTACGGCCACCAAACTTTAAAATATACTTTGCCGACTACACTTAACCATCTCAGTAGGCAAGGCATTGAGCTTAGCAATTTATCGGTGAATATCTTACGAGAAATGTTTCTTTCAAATGTTTATTTCGAGCCTAATTGTCCGCAATAAGCGCTAAAATCTCTCGAATCGATGTTTTCTTTCGCGTTTATTTCAGTGATGCTTTAACGTTCTGTGCATATTTTCACTATTGTGTAAATTGTATCAATATGCTACTTATCTTGTATAGTGTTAGTTATTTTTTTGTAATGTTTCTTAAACATGTAGTACACCTGTCATGTTTTATTTCTGTATAATTTCTTCTGGTGCCTGCATCGCGACTGCTGATTTAGGTGGCTCGGGGCTCGTCAAGCTGTTTTTACAGCTTTTTTCTCGTGAAACCTTTTCAACATTTTTGGTTGGAAAAAATAAAGGTACTATTATTATTATTATTATAACTATGAAAGGCATTACGTAGCCACTGATATGGTCTATCTTAAAAAAAATATGCTGCTTGGTTGACGCCTGTGTGGTGTCTTTTTGTCTGATTAAGATGCTTCTTGTTTTCCTTATTACTTTTTTGTTTATTAAAAAAAATCAATTGTGCGTTCAGCGCCATCCCTTCGCGTGTGTTCCTTCACATTTGTTCGAGTCTTTAGCCGCTGTTCCCTTCCAAGATGTTCTCAAAATGTTCCCTTGCGGGGTGCGGGTATTCAAGTTTCAAAAGTTGAACGAAGGCGTAGAACCGGCTGAAGTATCCCCACTTTGAGACGATGCTACTCGGTATGCGTAGATTTTCGATGATTTGGCACGATCGACGCGGATGATGAAATTACCATCCGCGTACTCGCACCGCCAGTCTTGTGCCTGTTTGCACGGATGGTAACTGCAGCGGAACACTGCGTTTCCCATGTGCTGCGATTATTTCTAAAATTTACTTATTTAGTGGTTTTTGATGACGCCCGTCAAGCTTTTACTTTGAACAATATGTTTATCGTTACTAATAAAACTATTAAGCGAATATTAGTTAATCATTCAACTTATAGTGACGATTATCCCCCTTAACGAATTTTCAAAACGATGTAAAAAGCCCGATATAAACACCCTGTGTACATGATATTAATGTAATAAATTTAATATCGTAGTGCATTCGGACGTGGTGCACATGCCGCATAAGTGATAGTTTTTGTACTTCGTTTCTGCTTAAGTCCAGATACAACCAACGCTACGGGCTAATGAGATCAATGAAATGGCGTCAAAAGTGCAAGTCACTGGGCGTTTTTTGTTTATGATTGGTTCAGCGATGACAGAACACGTAGAGAAACATGACGAACACTGTCGCTGTCTGATAGTTACCATCAGCTCGTAAGGTCGGCTGCGTCTGGACTTAAAGGTGAAACGAAGTATAGGCGATATGGCCGCGTGCGTGACGGAGTTGGCAATAAAGAGAAAAAAAACGTTTGCGTGACGGATTTGGCAAAGCGTGCGACTGTCAGGCAGAGGAATGGGGTTCAAATCCCGCTTGGCCCGGATCCTTATTTTATTAATTCGGTACTCTTCTAAAAAATTCCAGCCCAGTTTCGACTGTCGTCCAGTGTTCCTGTTCAAAGCATTCCTAAACGTACCGCGTGTATAAAAGTAGCGATAACGCGCTGCTTAGGGTCAGTCACCCTTCCTTCTCCCACGTGAGATGCCTGGCACTATTTTATACATCTTTTCTGTCGCAATTTTGCCTGATTAAACGTTCATTTTTTGTTCTCATCTGGTGTTTCTATTGGTGACAACATTGCAGCAGGCAGAAGGTAGATATAATTCACCGCGTAAAACATCGGGTGGCTGAAATACATAAGTTGACGATCCATGCTTAGAAACGTTCTGTAGGAAATCAGCCACCAATAAATCACACATTTTACGCCCTATACTCACTCCCAACACAACTATATCGGAAGGTACTTAAATATATTGCCCTCCAAGTAAACTATAAGAACTATAGAAATGCGACCGATGACTTCTGCGAAATCGTTTAAAAGTTCCGATGTTCTTCCTTAGATCGCAGTACCGCCATAAAGTGGTGACGTAGGATGATAAAGATATCAGTATGTTCCAACCGTAAGACACCCATTATCTTATCCTTTTTATCTTTTAAATTACTGTTTTTTGTTTTGTTTTTTCACTCGGCATACCCTCTCCGTTTTGGTGGGAATTTGGCAATTTGCACACGGCGTAAATGTTAAAGGTGAATATGCCACGTGGAGAGAGATAAGTGAACTAGAAGCGCCTGTCGCAAATTTCTGGCCGTGTTCCTTCCGTTTTCATTCTGTGAGAAACTATCGAATCGCCTCCATGCAGAACAAGACATCCCGATGCAATGTGTACTTGAATGTTGAAATGACTACACCCCGACCGGTTTCGGAGTCAGTCGCGTTGCGTTATATTTATTTTATAGTTAGGTTTGTCTATAAGTATTCGGGGAAGGGGAGAAGAGTCTAGCAAATTTTGTGAAAGTATTGAGATATATATTTAAAAGGGGTGGTGAAACGATTTCTGTACTTTCAATAACCACCCCTTAGGGTTAATACCTGACGCTAATACCCTATAAAACCCGCGTTCGCACTTGTTTTTTTTCCGCGCAGTGTCAGACGCAGAAAAAAAGGAATTGAGAAAAATTAGCAGTGTTGACACTTTCGACTGGCAGCCAGAACAAGCGGCATATTTCATCTGGTGCCAATAGACCCTTTCACAAATTCAGTGTCATCTAGTGGCTGAAATATCTTATAAAATTAAAAGCACTTACAAAGACAAGGACAAAAAGGAAGGCGCGAACAAGACGAGCGCATACTCTCAACTGAACGTTTATTTAAAACCAACTAAAGCAAACAACCTTCTATAAAAAATACACTGAATCACCCAGCGACGTCACTCATCAACACGTGTCAATAAAATCACTCTCGTTTTGACTGCAGAAAAAATTGACGGCTGGCTGGTGCAACCTTCAGTACCCTCTTTTTTTTATTTTGGACTGAAATATCAGTACAAATTGTTGTATGCTAATGACGAATAGAATCTGGTGCCTATTCATCAGCGGTAGACGTATGAATGTTACGCTGTTTTTCGCTGAACTGATGTTTTTCTATTTTGCTTCAATGTTGATGGTGTCAAGAAACTACCAGTGGGTACAAGGCGCTTATAGTTAAGTAAACCTCATGATAAAATTAAATTTTTATTGTCATGAGCTGCATGATGCGTTCCCAAAGTCGAGCACTCCAAATATTTAAATGACAGCCTCAAATACGTAGCGCACAGAAGCTTATAATTCTCGTCACGGTGACATCGAACAATAATACAGCGAACTGACGTCTGGGTGTTCAGGCTCGGCATCAAGTTCTGTCTTCAAATTCTTCCTTCTCCAGCCAACAAAAGGCCGCCATCAGCCTGTACAAATGATACACCCTTAGGTGATAATAACCAGAGCCGTGTATACAGAGAGTTTGGTCAATAGGAGGCGCGGGCAGAGACAGGACGTTCACCAGACGCAGAAAGTGGGCTTGACATGCTCCCTTGGCCAACCAGAAGCCTAAAAGAATTCTCTAGCGGTGGTAGCAAGAAACTGTTTTGGTTCAAGGTATATGTTGGTATATGGTTTTAACAAGCGCGTAAGAGTGAAGTGTAGTAATCCTTCATGGTTGAAAATAGGGGACACGTGATGTTTCGATCATGAACATGCAGAAAGGTGTAAGAAACGAATGCGCCACTCAACTTTGTTTTGCTCGGACAGAGTGTGACTGCTCGAACGGCAGATTCCCGGCCCTCGGCGCTTGGCGTACGGATTATGTCGATCGTTTCGCTGGTCACACTCTTCCACCATGGTTTTGGTTGACCATGATTGAACCATCACGTGCACCATAATTGCCGTCACCGAGAGTTACTCCGACGCACTTATCAAGTTTGTTTCTCGCGACCACCGCCAGGGTATTATTTCCGGCTTCTGGTTGGCCACATTCGAATTTCTGAAGACGCCTTGGAACACGGCCAGCCCGCTTTCGGCCAATGACGCCTGCTCGTTTGTCCCCTATACTTCCCAACGAATGGACAAACTCTCTACATATACGGCTCTGATAATAGCTATCAAGTGGCCAGACTGAATTTCGTAAAGGGTTTATTACATATATGCCGCCAATGCTCATCATAACCAAGCGCTGGGGTTGGCAAAGCACAGGGTACCTGCTGACTCGCAGACATTCTAGGCTTCGGCGATTGCTGTCGTTTCAGCCATTGAACTCGAGCCACTAGCGAATGCTCGTCGAGGCATTGACTGTTACAAGTCCAGGCGGAGTATTCACGCAGGGCTCGTGTCCACTCTATGGGCTTCATTTGAACATCGTTATACGGGTGCTCCACGTAAACAAGGCCACTTACGATGACGTCATCGTGTTTTGCGAAGGACAGACTGAAATATGAAGGCCGTTTTTCTTTTATAAGCTACCCGGCGACTAAAAAGCTTATTGATCAGTTGCGTCGCATATGAGCATACTTGGGTCCCACTAGTGCCAGTAAAGTGTAAGCTTAGAATCATTCCAACCCAATATTGTTGCACGGCTCCTATAATAAAAACAAAAATTATTCTTCCTGCTTTTTGTTTAGAAAAAAGTAGCGAATTATTGTTACAGTTCCACCGCAATAATGTTGCTATTTTATTTATTCTAAAAGATACAAGGTGTAGAATGCCGTTCCTTGGAACACTCGCTTAGGGAACGCTGATACCGAATATTAATAAGCTCAGTGAAATACAACTTTTTTTTTATCAGAATAAAAAACAAATGCTCTTCACTAAAATTACATTAAAATTACGACTTTCTGATGCTCACAAAAGTGTTTCAAAACGATTTATCTATTTTTTAGAATAGTTTGGTAAGTTATGTTTAAACATGAATGTCAAAAACTAAAATATGTCATTATATATATTTTTCACACATCACCGAAATAAAAGAATTCAGTTAAAATTAATGGTATTTACCGACGTTCACCTGATACCGACGTGAGTTGTATAACCTCAGACATTCGACTTCAAAACTTCTAAAAGATTAATGCACTCATGCAATAAAGACATCAGAATTTGTTTTGCTTCTAAGTTCAAGAGTATGCGACAAAGAACTATTGGCACATGCAAGTGGGATGCCTTGCCGGGGATACTTAAACATTCTGGATGACAATATAATGTTTCTATACTGCCTTGCAACAAGTTTGCAGTAAATCTCAGCGAAGCAGAGCTTTAGCATAACCGATACCGCTTTCTTCGATATACAAGCTTGCTTTCACACATAGCTATTTGATTGAATATAAAATTATGGTAGCACAGAAGTAGTGTCACTTCACGTTATGCTGCTGTCTCGACAAATGTCACAAGTATTGAGCGGTGATGGCTAAAGGAAATGTTGAAACCACACAATCGACATTTGAGCCTGATTGCGTCAATATTGACACGACGAATATTTTGAGTGAAATTTGCAATAAAAAAGAGCAAATTGAGCATCCGCTGCACCCTTCTAGACATAGTACGTTTCGAATTATGTGTGTGGGGTCGCTGTTCTTTAACCTCTCTCTCTCGTCTCGTTTAATTATGCTAAAAATTCACCAACACGCGTCCGTTTTTTTTTTAAGTTTTATTTGTAGCAATTTATATCGTTCAATGCAAATTAACTCGCGCTGCATTTTTCATTCTTCCTAAACACGTTGTTTGTAATATTTTGAAGGGCGGTTCCCAGTCCTTCTAACATCTTTGCACACAGAAAACACGGAAATCATGGTGGCACTTTTAGTACTCTACAAAAATTGCACGAACACCCTGTTTGGCCGGCAACGCTTTCTCAAATGCGTTCCATACTTTCCTCGAGGGCGCATACACCCAAAACGTCTACTTCAGACACAGCGCACATTCGTCACCACTGACTACGCCACACGCAAGACCATAAAATGAGATCATCCGCGCCATCACGGCAAAGCTTCCCCCCATGACTTGACTCGCAGAACAAATTCTTTGTCATTCCTTTGTTTCATCGCAGAAACGCATCAGTGCCAGCTTTCTCTCTCTTGATTTGACAAAGGTTCCTAGGACACGCTGCCGCAACTGGCCAGCCTCGGCCGCGCGGTTAATTTGTCCGGCACTAGCTCCATTAATATTAATTTACTAACTGCCACAAAGGGCGGGAAGGGGGAAATAAAAGTCGAAAGGGGAGGGAGCGAGAGGTGGATGAATTAGCTAAGCTTAACTTGAGTGCGTCTGCGAAGGAAGTTTGTCCCAAAGTCCGGCCGGCATTTCCGGTTTGCCTATTACGAAAACGGATTTATAACGAACTCATTACAATCCCTCCTCCTTTCTTTAAGACCCTTTCCACCGACCGTCTTTGTTTGTAGGCTACCCGACCCGCAGACGGCCTCGAGCTAATTTTCCGTGGTAAGGCAATACTCCGATGTTAAATGCGTCAGAAAATGAAACATTCGTCTATGGGGTAAAGAATTTCGATAGAAGTCTGCGGCACCTTAATTATCAGGCTCAACAAACTGACTCGTTACGTAGGTAGAAAATATAAAGAAAGAAAGGGAGAGAGAACGAAATGTTTTAGAGAAATCGAGAACCGTAAGAGCGGCGCCAGCAGCTCACTGGTATTTAGGTAGTTTGGGAGAACTGTGAACTCCGACTGTGCTCGGAGATATGTAGGAAATAAGGTGGGTCCAGCGACTGCATGTACCTCGTGCTTCCACCGTATGCCCTCCTACAGGATAAAAGAGCAACACGGTCGGAAGCAAAAAAAAAAAAAAAAAGATTTTGCTGAAGAGTTTTCAACCTCGAAAAATGTTTACACATATTGTTTTTGCCTGCGCGCACGAAGAATCGTACATAAAAAAGGAACTTGCGAAACCTCTCGGTGACGTCATTAGCTACGTCATAAATCACGTGATCGCTCCCAACCCTCGCCGCTGTAGTCGGCACCCTTTTTTATTGTACCGGCGCATCCGCACGACCATCCGAGACTGGATTATCCTCTCCTCCTTCGGCACTCTCACTGTTGAAGTTGGGGGGAAAACCAAAGCACGTGGGCGCGTTTGGAGCAACGGAAAGTTCCGACAGAAATCACGCCGTCAAATAGACATCTTTCGCTGTGACACGTTAAGCAATAGCGTAAATCCACTTTGATATTTTGCCATTACCATCAGTTCCAATAAAGTTCATTTCAGTAAATCTTACTACATGATCCTGCTTGCTACATGATGGTGCTGTTTTGTCGCGTGCTGTTTTGTCGTGTGCTGTTCTGTCACGTACCCTGGTGACAAAAGCAGCTAGCTTTAGGTATACCTCCTAATCCTTTCAAACAAAACTCGGCCACCGCGTGCTTTCGTCTCCTTCTCTCTTTCAGTTTGTCGGAGCATAGGTTTGTTCGATTCGCCTGAACTAGCGGAAAAATACTCCGTTCACCCTTAAGCCGAGACTGCAGCCAATACCACAATTACGAGAGCTTGAGGTCGCTGCTTTAAGGCGTTCTTCGGCAGAACGAGCACTCGCGCTAGAAATGCACGTCTTAAAGCCAGGAGCGCGGGCTTTCTCGCGCTTGTAGCTTTAGCTTCAGTCTCAGCTTCAATTCAATTCAATCACTTTATTTACTCCCATAATACAAGATGGGTGATGGAGGCAGAAGAAAAAGCTGCCGTAGTCCAGATTGTCGAACCCCCTGCCCCCTACAGGCAGATCGGTCAGCTGAATATAATTACAATCTTTGAAAAAAAAGGACGTATATACACCACACCGAGAAATATGTTATTTGGCGGATAATATCTCGCGCAATGTCTCTTATCTAAATTTTCGATGAAGACTTTATTAAAAAAAAAATTAATACTGTTGCAAGCGTGTGCTGAACCAACCGAAGCCCGGTAATTAGTTCGTGGACGTAGTACTCTCAAGGATCCGGCGCCGCGCATTCCATATGCTATATTTTTTCAGTTAATTTAGAAATTTGCCGTAGTGGATGATCGGGGGTAAGGGCGAAGGTGAACAGAGTATTGTTCAGCAATGCAGGAACTGGCACATCCGATTCAACCCGAAGGTGCACGGCCGCTGCACTGGTGCGTTCGATTCACCCCAGTTCTGAATGAGTTCACACCCAGTTCTTCCAAACATTGCACCGGCTCTAGAGTCAGCTCAACGTTCGTGCAAAAGCAGACGACGAGAGCAGTCGGCGAAAGCAGATGACACTTCTCGTCCGTCTCTGCTCGCGGTGCCATTTTTCGGAGCTCTTACTCAAATGTCTGCGATGTTTAACAATAACGCCGAGACGGAGGTGATATTTACTGTCCTTAAGAAAAATAATGTACCCGTGGTGAACGCGAAAGCGAGATCCGAACGGAGGGTAAGAATTAGCTTGAATACAATATTTTGAAAGCACCTTACGCACTTTCTCACGCTGATTTGGCTTTCTGTAGTAAGTGTTGAAAGATTGGCTCACGTAACTTGTTTCTTTTTGATGCTATGCGGGTAATCACAATGTTGATATTCTTCTTAAAAGACAAAATAAAAGTATTACACTCTTGGTAGTTAGTTGCTTCAGTTGCTCTTGGATGCAGCCTGACGACTCCGATACATTGAAGAGTTCTGCGATTTAGTAGATTGGCACTCGCATGTCCCCGTATACTGCATGCTTTGTCCGCTGGTGTCCGTGGCCGCTCACTAGCGGGCCTGGGAAAAAAAACGCCGAAAGACGAAATTGCATAGCTTGGTAGTTCCACACGGATATTTTTTGAGAATCAGAACAAACGCTTTAGCTTGACGTCCAAGGGACGGTCGATAACTGTTTTGGCCAAGGAGACGCTTTCGTCAGTCATTTGCCTTCGAAGGGACCGCTAACGCGTGTTGCGGCCTTTAACTCCTGACACGAAATCATCCTGATGCCGCGAATTTATCGTCCAAATACTAAAATGAAGAGACTTGGAATTAATTTACTATTGCCAAATCAAAGGAAATCCTATCGTGGCGTACTCAGTCGAAGGACACGGACGCTTATGAACGATAGGAAGAGGACTATGACTGTTACAAATGCTGACAGAAACGTCTCTCATGCTGAAAACGTCTTACCAGGGCTTGGGAGTTGATAGATTAACCTACCGATTAATCGATCAATGATTTATTCGCGATAAAGCTTTTTTAACCGGATAATTGGGTAAATCTTGACTAAGTAAATAAATTTCAACGCTTTCACCAGGCAGAAATGGACGAGACTCGTGTGTTAAGGCAAACGTTTCGAGTAATTTTGACCTGAAGTAAATGGCAGGGGCGAGATTTGTAACTCCAAACAAGTGTTGAAAGGTATGCGTGACCCAGCCCTTTCAAGTCCTTGCGAGTGTCTGTTTAGCGCAGCAGAGACTATGAACAATGAAAGAAGTTCACTATTGCAGGGGAATATCAACGAACCTCTTTGCCTCTGCGGCTGAAGTAATAATGTGTGTGTTTTTGTCTTTTGACTGTTCTCAACGACATATCAAGGTTGATTAAAAATCCGAAATTGTACGTTGGGCCATTTCTCACATACTCAGCCAAAGTAAAAGATGTTTTGAGATTTAAAAAAAAAAAAAAAATATTATTCATGGGAATAAACGAAACCGATTAATCGATTAATTAATCGACTAAAGGGTGGCGATAATCGGGTTAAATTCTTATTCGACGCCAAGCCCTAGTTTTTAGTACACTCGAATAAAGAAATATTCTCAGAAACGGTTTCGTTTATATACTTTAAAACTAATGAAATGCAAATTGTCTCATCAATCCGCGAATAATTAAATGTAGCACACGACGTGGCGTGGAAAAACAAGAGCCAACAGATGCAGACGACACGCGCTGCGCTTCCGCTCCGGAAGCCGATCACGTAGCCGGTTCTAACGCGGTGGCTGCACTGGTTCTGCGCCGCCACTGCATGACTCCTGAACTGCACCACTCCTGCATTCCTCTGAACTCGGACAGAACTATACTTCGTTTCACCTTATGTTGTACCGCAGCGAAGGCTAGAAGCGCGAACTCATAGCGTTGGCAGCCGCTCTTAAGTCACGAGAGCTTGTGCCACCGTGATGTGCCCCAGAGCAAGGAGCTCGCGCTTGTAGCCTTTCCTGCGGTACATCATAAGGTGAAACAGAGTATAGTTCAGAACTTTCTGGCCGAATCGAACAGGTCTAATGTGAGCACAGGCGAGCTGGTGGTGGTTGATTATATTTTTGTAAACACCGAGACTCTAGTGAGAAAAAAAGACGTAGCTGTTTTCATATTATTTTGTTTGCAATTCTGTGCGCGCGTGCGTCTGAGTGCGCGTGCGTGCGTTCATACGTGTGTGTGTGTTTGTGTGTGTATGTGTGTGTGTGTGCGCGTGCATGCGTGTGTGATATGTGGAAACTTCTATGGGACTGTCCCTTTTACTCAGTAGCGTGCTGTCGCGCGCTTTCCACTCTTTCACCTGCCCCCTCCACTCTCGCAGGGTGACTCACCCCCCCCCCCCCTACCTCTGCACCCGGTCTCGGTATTACACTCACTCCTAGAGTACTTGGAAGAACCCCAGGCGCCTTCGCTTGGCTCCAGGCGGCCCTACGAGTCGTTTACTGCCCCCCTCTTCTCGTCTAGCTCTCTCTCATATGACACCAGGAAGAGCTAGACGTTAGAGCTATGACCACGCAGCATAGCGCTATAAAGACGCACGCAGGTGTAAAGGTCGTAACTTTTCAAAAGTTCAATCTTTGCTGTCTTTGCTTTATTAACAAAAGATGTGACTTTGAATAAGGCCATTGGCGACAGCTCCATGGTTATAAGAAGCAAGGAAAACGAGCGACTTAGCTGAGTTTAGAAGCTACCCTCCCGTTTTTTGTTTTTTTAACTCCAAAATATTATCTTTTTTGTTCACTACAGTCGCGGATTTTACGCACTAAACTTTAAAGGTGAACTGACATTCTGCGGCGTCGAAATAGAAATCCCAAAACATTACCTTTATTCACAAAAATGTAAAAAAAAATAGAGAACAGGAGAGTAATACTCTGCTACCCCCACCCGTTCGGCGGCGGATCGTTGCCCCATGCGAAGGAAAACTCCAGGAGAGGAAGAGTCGAAAGGATGTGGTGACGTCAGAATGCCGAGCTCTGATTGGAAGGATTAGGGGGTAGACGCAAAGGCTAGCTGCCTTTGTCTCTACCCACTGTCTCCCTCCAATCAGAGCATACTAGAGCGTCGTCTGCTCCTTGGACAGGGTCTGGCATATAAACGCAGAACCCAGGGTCTGGCGTTTTAACGCTGAGCGCCAGACTCTTCTTAAAAAGCTGAGGATGCTCTTGTCCGCTCCAGTTGAAAGGAGACAGTGGGTAGAGACAAAGTCAGCTAGCCTTCGCATCTACCCACTAATCCTTCCAATCAGAGCTAGGCACTCTGACGTCACCGCACGCTCTCCTCTCTCCCTCTCTTTCAGTTTCCCTCCGTATACGCGTTTGCAACCAATTGCGCCTTAGAACGCTATCTGGCCACCTTGAGCGAGGACACACCTAGAGCGCACGAACGTCTAGCAACCACGGGCACAAAAAAAAGAAAAAAAGATGGCGGCGTCCAGGGGACGCGTTCTTACAAAACACCTGGAAGTTCTATCCGAGTCTCATTTCCTGTTCCTGGCCCCTTTCATCAATCCTTCTTCGCTTGACACCTCGGCGCTCTCGCGGATTAGGCAAAAAAAAAGGACGGGTACGGCAGCCGGTAATTGAGAGAAGCCCCCCGGCTAATTAAAAATGAACGAGGTAACCCTAGTCAGAGGGAGTGCACGGAAGCAGCTAGAGGGGAGGATTTGCTTCCGCAAACAACACTGCCATACTCAGTCTCACCGGTCTCACCGTACCATGGCAAAACGGCGAAGGCTACGGTCCCATGTGAGCCAATCAGCACGTCTGAGGGAGACACGTGGCTGGGAATAAATGTAAATTAAATGCTCACCAGTTGCGCGCAGTTCGTTCTAAGCCACGGGCGGGAATGAAAGAAAAGCCGCTTTCTTTTTTTACGAATTTGGAGCGAAGGGTTAATCTATGAGGGGGACAAAGGCGACGTTTGGGACGCACAAAAGAGGATTCGGGTAAGAGGTAAATTCCCCTTCTCCTCTTCTCCAACTGCCCGGGTTACGCTTTGGTCCCAGTGACTTCTGCAAGGGCAGTCACGTGCATCGCCTCCGTCGCTCTGAGTGGCTCAGGGGGGGCCTTAGAGTTCGCTTTTCGCCAAGTTATGCGGTGAAACGAAGTATAGACGACAAGGAAAAGAAGAAGGTCGACGACGTTAGCTTCGCCTTTCATTACTCGAAACATCAAACGGAGCGGCGAGGGAGTTCCCTAACCGCGTTACCGGTAAGGTTCAACGGTAAAATACGGTGGCGCCGGTGAGAAGCAGTGTTGGTATCCTGCTCAATCGGAAATTAAGGAAATTGAGAGTGATCTCGAAGGAATCGGGAAAGGAATTAAGAGCCTTAGCAAGAAAGAAATGCACGCAAAAGAAGAAAAGAAAAGAATACCAGGCTGGAACAAAGGGAATAAAGTAATGAGGTTCTTCGGGTCCAAATTAAAGTCACAGAAAGGCTGTCAGTCCTGCGAAGGTGTAGTTACTTGAGGATGGGAACTGTAGGGAGAAGTTTCAATTTTCTCCCTTCCAGCTCGAGATTGTTACTTTCGGTAACGCTTCGGCGTTTAGTGGGCTTCGAGCGTGCACGAGCAGGCAAAGCACGAAGGAAGGCAACGACCGTGTGCTCGAGGTGGGGCATCGGAAAGAAACGTGCTGGCGTCTTCATCCTGTCACTGCGTATTGGCGACGTGCACAATCAAAAGCGTCGCTGTGATCGGCCTTTCATGATTGGCCGAATGCTGACTATGACGTCAGCAAAGGATTTTTCATCGACAGAAATAAGAATAATGTAAGAACTTCAATCTTGACGGTGTTGGCACTGTTGATTTTAAATCGCAATGATTTCAAGCTTCCACAATGCTTATTACAAAACACCATTCAACTTGTTGTTCGCAACTTGGTAATGACGTGCACCACCTTGTGTTGTACCGCAGGAAAGGCTACAAGCGCGAGCTCCTTGCTCTAGGACACATCTCGGCGGCACAAGCTCTCGTGCATCAAGGGCAGCTGCCAACGCAATGAGCTCGCGCTTCTAGACTTCGCTGCGGTACAACATAAGGTGAAACGGAGTATAGGCCTTTCTCAGTAAGGGCTTCTGTTCGATGCCATTTTCAGGGTGGGTGCATAAGACGGGGGCATTGCTCGGTTTTTCGAAGCAACAAACATGCACGTGCTGGAATTTGAAGATCGAACGCTGGGAAGCGATGTTGTAAACACTGGAATTGGTGTATAATTGGCTGTTACCGGGAGTTAGGACAATGGCTGCAGGTATGCGCGGAAAATCAGACTCTAAAAAATTTCGAAAAAGGTGGCATGGCTTCGCATTACTTATAATTCCCGCGCAATGCTGCAAATTCATACACCAGTGTTCAGCGGGTCTTTAGAAGTTAGGCTTCGCCTGAATCCGCATTATAGAGCATTAATAGCGAGGTAATTTAGCAAACTTGAAAATTACGGTTGCCTTTGTAAGAAGAAAAGCAATGGTCATCCTTGTGAAAACAAATATGCTGTACGGCAGGCATTCGTCAACTTACGAATGGAGTCAAGATTCACTTTCTGTGTGTCATCCAAATGCCACTAGTAGTTGCGATTGTATAGTTTTGCAGTGACCTTAAATTCCGGATTCAGATAATCAATAAATAGCAAAATTTGAAACAAAAATGTTTTGTCAAACAGGGTGCCCCCCGGGTTCCCCATTTCCGTTCGGTAATATTTAACTCGTGTAAACGCCACTACACAATGGCATCTAAACTGGTAAACATAAAATTGCCTGCTCTTTTTATACGCAGGGAGAAACGGCAACATGTCTCCACTTACAAATCAATACGATATTAAGAAGCTGCTCACCTTGTGCAAAGAAAAGCGCATGATCAAAAACACGCATAAAACAAATAAGGTATTTTAGAAGTTCACGAAACAGCCAAAAAACATGAAAGTGATTACAACAATTCAAGCATTTTGGTACAAAACGCTTTTGCGAAGGAATATAATTATTTTACATTTTTAGGTGTCATGAAATTTGTGTAAAACGGTGAACGCCCCAAAGTAAAATCTAACTTTTGTCATTGTTTGTAAACGCCATACTCCACTAACAATCTTCTTTACTATTTATATCATTGTTCACTTAAAACAGTAGAAAAGAACATCTTATACATCTTATGTGCTTGGAAAGTCACTACTAGACTGTTTGGTAACAGTGTATGATTATTTTGCGAACTGCCTATATAAATAAAACAAACTCAATACTAAGAAAATGCAGTAATAAATAAAAAAAAATATATATATATCTATATATATATATATATATATATATATATATATATATATATATATATATATATATATATATATATATATATATATAATATATATATATATATATATATATATATATATATATACAGGGTGTTTTTTTTAAGCTTAACAGATTTGTTTAAAAGAAACCGTAAAAGTTACACTTATGCCGCTTGTGGAGGTGAGTTATACGGCCAGGGGGACAGATTATAGGGGGCTAATCGTAATGATCAGTCGGCTAATTACTTAAAATTCGTTAATTAACTTTTTAATTAATGAAAATAGACATATGGTTCCAATTAGAAATTTGCTCAGCGTCGTCGAAAACCCCTAAATCAGTCAATTTCAGAAAGACTTTGAGCGCGTGAGAAGCGTAGTAGTGAACTGAAGTTACCGCTCGTGGAGCAGGTACAAAGCTAGAGGTTGCGATAAGGCGCCCGTGCGAGTTTTCCGTCTCTTATCTAGCCCCAGCCTTGTACCTGCTCCACGAGTGGTAACTTTAGTGCACTACTGCGCTTCTCACGCGCTCAAAGTCTCTCTGAAAATGACTGATTTAGGGGTTTTCGATGATGCTGAGCAAGTTTCTAATTGGAACCATATGTCTATTTTCACTAATTAAAAAGTTCATTAACAAATTTTAATTAATTAGCCGACTGATCATTACGATTAGCCTCCTATAATATGTCCCCCTGGCCGTATAACTCACCTCCACAAGCTGCATAAGTGTAACTTTCACGGCTTTTTTAAACAAAACTGTAAAGCTTAAAAAAAACACCCTGTATATATATATATATATATATATATATATATATATATATATATATATACTGCATTCACGGTTTTTCGTTTCTTTGGGTAATATGTAAAAACAAAACTAAGATGTTGAAGGGTTTTGTGACCTGTTGCACCTCAAGAATATTTTAAAACACCAATTTAGGAACAGATACAAGAAGAAATATGTACAAGTTAGAACGTTAAGGAGACACCAAAACTGCTCGACGAACCATTCGTATCGACAAATTACGGAAATCCTATATTACGATACTATGTACGTACCTAGCCGCAGTGTTGGAGGTAACGCGTTACTAGTAACGACGTTACTGGTAACGCGTTACATTTTTCGCTAACACAGTAACGTAGTCGTTAGTATTCTGAATTATTAACGAGTAAAGTATTTTCGTTACTTTTTTTACGGTATCGGCTATCAATTACGTTACTCGTTACTCTTGACCGAAACTGGTGAAATACATTAGGTATTTGGAAACGGTCGCGACGCCTGATCTAACGTTTCGAATAGCAATCTTGTGCATAAAACTGAAGACGTTAGGGGAACTAATACCCCTGTCAGACGGGTAAGTAAATGTCATTTTGATCGAATGTCATTCACCGCTCGGCGAATCAGCTCGTGATCCTGGTTCTTCACGTGATCCTGGTTCTTCATCGCTCACGCTCATTGGCCGAGCTGTAATGTCATTTTGCTTAAATGTCATTTAACGTGCCCGTCTGACAGGGGTATAAATTTAGGTCTCCAAGCTCAATGGGATCTAGCTTCTCTGCTCGAGGGGCAACTACTTGCGCTCGAGCACGCATCTATTCACCTATCCATCTCAAAATCCGGCACAAGCTTATCGCTGCACGGAACCAGCATCAGTCTCAGTAAACTAAGAAAAAAAAAAACCTTCCTCACCCAAAGAGACATCCGTTAAAAGGCGACATTATCTCGCTTCTCGAAGGCGAAAGAAAGCTTCGGCTACCAGCTAATTCCGTTCGTCCTCCTTTTTTTTTTTTTCATAGTGTCACCACCCACAAGGCTTGAGCGAACTACTGCGTTACAACCCCCTCCCCTCCCCTCCCTCCTCTTCCCCCTTTGCTTTGTGCAGCAGAGGTGGACAGCGGGGGGGGGGGGGGGGAGGGAAAGAGAGAGAGAGACATCAGTTTAAAACAGTGGACAACTAGTGGCGAAGCGATTTGCTCGTTTCTCTAGTTACAAAAAAAAAAACACCCTTTGTTGAATTTTTACTCTCGCTCTCCCCCTCACTGCCTGAAAGTTCCTGACCCACTTTTGTACACAGAAGAATCTTTCGCTTGATTAGTCTTTACTTCACTAAGGTCATAATAAAAAAATAAAGAAAGTTTTAAACCTGGAAAGAAAACTTACAAACAAAAAACCTTTTTTTTTTTTTTCGCAAAAAAATTAAGACCTACTGCTGGTAAGAGGCAGCAAGGGATTATAACCAGTGTGCTGGTAACCGGTGTCCTATTCCACATAGTGATGTAAATCAGTCTCTGGTAATAGTATGAACCGGACTGTTACTCAAACCGGCGTAAAGATGAGGGGTGTTGGTTGGCTGGTTGTGTTCCAGCAGTCCCCGTTCGCATGCTGTAGTTTATAAAAGCCAATTGACTTCCGATTGGTCTCCTGAAAGTGATCTCTTTCACGAGACCGAAGGCATGTTTGTAAGCGAACACATCTCTGCCAAACATATGTACTCGAACACAAAAGTAACGTAAAATTAACGTGAAAGTAACGTCCGTTAGTTTTGAAAAGTAACGGTAACGGTATATCGTTACGTTTGTTAAAAAGTAACGTAGCTCAATAACGCGCTAGTTTTTACCAAACTAACGAGTAACGCTATTTCGTTACTCTTTTTCGGTAACGGGCACAACACTATACCTAGGTAATACAATACAGTTTCGACATAAATATTAACAGCCTCAAAAGTAAGTGCACTTAAAAAGACGCAAGACAATGAGAAACGGAAGGGAACCAACATTAAGGTCAGAAAAATAAAGTGGAAATAAAATACCTTTGAATTAAAGGAATAAAACACGAAGGACGAGGACGAGACAACAACACTCAATGTTAAACATGTGGCTGGTTCTTGTGTAAACACAATTCTATTTTGAGCTACGCAGGAATGCGGTACAATAAATAAGTGTATCGTTAAAACTCTATGTATATAACCAAGTGAAACTGGAAAATAATTTGTATTGGGCGTAAACATTTTAAGTTTGTGCTTAAGTAATATTACTCTTATTCTGACATGTTGAACGTCTTTGATATAGTAGTCAAGCATAATATTGAAGTTGTATAAGCCTGATGAAGGAGAAAAAATAATATGTGGATTTTTATTGTTCATTTGAGGGAAGTCTTCGACGCAATATAAGCATAGGTATATTATTGAAATTGTCTAAAGCTCACGAAACTTTCACCACACTACGGCGCAAGCTGCATAGACTTACGCAGGAGTTTATGTTCATATGTGAGATTTGTGACAAAATAAAAGTGATTGATTGATAACAAGAAGGAATACTGATTTAGTTGGAAACATTCTGTATCTCCCGCGTGTGGCAGCTCTCAATTTGGGAAAATAGTTGGTAATCTGTTTTTTTTTATCAATTCTTTGTAGGGTTTCATTCAGCGTAATCACAAAATTTGGGCCACTATCAGGATTTGTCGATGCAGCTGCCATAACAAAACACATTAAGTACATTTTTTTTATGCAGGATTTGCTGTGACACGAGTTTCGGAATATCTAGTTGTAGGATCAAGAATGGACCATCAAAGTCTGGCCATGGAGATGAACTTTCTTGACGCTGCCAACAAAAGCTATGCAGGTAATGTTCCATGCTTATCCCTGCACTTCAAATGTTTTGTTTGACGAGTGACTATATTTTCGTCAACATGCTTACAATATCGAACAGCGTCTTAGGCCCTGAGCCCAAAGCCAATATTATTTCTGTGTCACGTATAGTATTACAAACAACAGTGACTGTTTTCTAAGATTTCCTGTCCGTCAAAATAATAATGGTGAATGTGCACAGACACCATGTAAGGACTCATTGAGTGAAAGACCAACACACAGCATCAAACAAAATGATTTGTAATACCCAGCTACTTTCAAGTACTTCTCCGTTTTTTAATCTCTGCAGTGAGATATATTTTCGAAATGAGAAGGCGGGTAAAAGAACGAAGCTTGCTTACACTAAGAACGGTTAGAACCATGGGAAGGTGGGGGGGGGGGGGGGGGGGCGTAAATTAGGAACTCAAGGCTTCGAGCGTTATCAGCGCTCCTCAAAGTGCGCCGAAATTCGCCAGATACTTATTATAGCTACGTTATGGCGAACGCTTCGCAACAGATACAACTAACTCGTCTCCATTTGATTTGTCGATCCTCGCTCACTAAACCGGCTTTCTTGCCTCCTTTATTTGAACAAATGAATATTTGTCTCATTTCAAACTTTATTAACACACTTTCTTTTTTTTTTTTCTTTTTTCAGACCAACACCACCTAGATTTGTACCTGACAGAAGCCGTTCGCTCGGCTTTACTTCTCAGGATTCCCGAAGATGCTTTAAACAGCTTTTTCTTCCAGTTGTGAGTTCTGCGTTCACAATTCTTCATACCAACACAGTGAAAAGTAGGTGGAAGGTTGATGAATTAAACGTACAACCCTCTGGGGGGGGGGGGGGGGGGGGAGGATGACGTCATCACATGTCTAAGATATGTATCTTTTTTTTTTTAAATATGAGCGAATGTTCAAGATTAGACGCACTCATACGTATTTGAAAGGCTAGACGGTCCCGAAATATTCACTGATAGACGAAAAAAGCTTGTCTCAATACAATAGGCCTGTCTACATATAGGCGTTTGCTTCCACAAAAATTATTAAATATTTCTACAGTCCTCATATTGTACCAATACACATATTTTCAATCACCACCTAGTTGAAAAATGTTTGTGCGTTTATATACCGGACCGAAAGAAAACGAGATACATATAACTTTGTACATGATTAGCTTGAATGAAGGAGTAACTGAGTTTGGAACTTTCAAGCAGCAAGTTCATAGCTGCAATTTATATTTTTAAATTTTATCTTTTAATAACACAAGGCAAGATCTCTTAGTTTAATAACATCCCGCATAAAATGTGGTATAAAATATGTTACGCAAAACTGCTTGTGACAGGAAACTAATTAAAGCGACCAGTTACCAGCTTTATTTAAAAATAAATTAGCGCATTGTTTTTTCTAATATACACTGAAATTGGCTCTACGCTCAACTCGATCGCTAACCTTGAAGAGTAATACAGTAATGTCTTTAATATAGACACCTCCGTTCCTCCAAAAATCGTTCATGATGTGAGTTGTCCATAATAACGAGACAAAAATTCATGTATTTTCTAAGTTCCTCCCGAAACTAGAGTTCATATAGGGGGGTATTCATATTAAAGGGGTCCATATTAACGGGACATGACTGTAATATTCTTCGTAATTCTTTCTTTGAATATTTTGACAACGTAAATATTCCTTTATTTTCTAATGTCTGCTGAACTTTTTTTTATAAATACCAAAGGTACAGCATGGCCCATTTTATTCAGTGAACCTTGACAGTTCACAAAACTGCTTCATAGCTTACTACTTTCCTAGACGATGTCAATATTATTATTTGTTTCACTTACAGCTTTCAAAGCGTTTCACGGGGAGAACACACCGTTGGTCGTGGCTTCGTCTTCGTCTCCGGCTCTGTTCATAATCGAAGAAGCGCCGCCAACGCCGCCCTGGCGGCTTTTGGACACTTGACGACCGTATCAGGTTTTGTGCACATTTTCTACTAATCGCAACACTTTGAAAACAAAACAACATATTTATCAATCGCCAGGAGATTGGTCCAGACACGGTACACCAACGCATGTTTTCATTGCGTCATCAACCAGAAGTCGTGATACCATTGACTCCCCGATAACATGACACTTGTCCCGCTTGTCTGCTGCCCTCCACATTTTAAGAAGAGGACATGTTAAGTGACTGGGCTGGGTAAAAAGACAGCAGATTAAAAAATACTTTACTAGGAAATGCATCTTATTTCGCGAAAATCCGAAGGCATTGGTGCCGACAGGCTTAGTGTAGTTGGAACTGCTGGCCGCGCGTTGCCTTGCGGTCTTTCCCCTTTGAATTGGGAGGGGTGGCTACGCCCATTTATCTTAGTTGAAACACTTCAACACAGCGAGCACAGCTGTCTCTGCTGTCTTGGCGAATCCGGTATCTCGGTGAACCGGCGGCAACCCTCTCCCTCGGCGCAACATAAAAGCGCGACAGGGTGGACAGTGCGACGCGCATGCGTAGAACTGTCTATACCATTAGTGAAGAATTCGGTGCTGTAGGCTCGCCGTTTATTGCAAAAGAACGGAGTAGAATGTAATCTCTTATACATTGTCTCATCCTACGATGGACGAAAGGCCAAGGCCGCGGGCCGCCAGGCCCAATCACGTTCCACGCTAAGCTATGACATGCTTAACATTGATTAGGGATGGACGAATAATGCTCCGAATCAAAAAGCGCTGCATCATTTTTTGATATCTTCGACACTGCAAAGAGCCTGTATGTCATGGCTTTCTTCGCAATGTAGAATTGATGAGTCACTCAGTGCTATTCAATTAGAACCACTGTCGGCCCATCGCCATTAGTGATCTGAGACGCGGGTACCTTTAAGTGCATCGTATCGAAATACCAAGCAATTTCTAAGTGGCTCGTGATTGGATCTGGCGGTCTGTAGATTTTGCCATAAGTCCATCATAAAGTGAGACGAAGTATAGTCAGGTATTTAACGTAGAAATGCTCGTTGAAAAATATAACTTCACGGGGCATTTTTTTTTTCTTTTTGAAGAAAGGGTAAATCTCTACAGAAGTGATTGTTATGTTGTAGTGGCCCGATATTACGCTGACACTTTAAAAACAGCTTGTGCTTGCTTACCGACACGTAATTATAGATACACATTAAAAACAAACATACTCATTTCAGACTAGAGCCAGAAATTAAGGTGAAACGAGTTATACTGGCGAGCTAAAAATAATATACACAAACGAAACTGCTGACACGAAGGAAGCGGCGTGCAGTAGATGTCAAACCTCTATCGGTACCAGTCCAAGCGAGGGTTACCCGGAAAAATCAGATTGCCGCGGAATACACAAATATCCTCCGGCGACATTCAATCCTGTACTTTGAACAAAACAAACAAAACAAAAAGGCAACGAGAAACACAGACGTGCGCGAACGGCAAAACACGCTCCTAGAATAAGCGTTCTCGCCGATCTATCCCCAGGGACAAATTTCTTTCTCTCCGAGGGTTATGTATATGACAACCGCAAGTGTGCGCCAACGAATCCGGGAGTGGCTACTGGTTTCCTCGGCGTGCCTTTCACCCACAGAGAGCCGGCTCGCATACATGAGTATGCATTATTGCTCGCTAGCTCCCTCTTGTTGCGATGCCTTCCCGCTAGATGGCGCGGAGGGCTCTGCTCTCGCTTTAGTACATGAACGTTCCCACTTATGCACGCACTGACGCACAGAAAGAAAAAAAAAAAACCGCACGAGTGCACGTGAACCTGAACTCTCGCTCGCATTTACGCGTACGTCTGTGTGTGTGTGTGCGTACGCGTGCATGTGTGTGTGTTTGTGCGCTTGTCTGCGTGTGTATGTTGTGTGCGTGTAAGTGTGTATACGTGCGCGCGCGTGTGTGTGCGTGTGAAAATGTGTGTGTGCTCGCGCGTATATATGCGTGTGTGTGTGGGCGTGTGCGAGTCTGTGTGAGTGTGTATGTGTGTGTGTGTGTGTATATCGGTTTGTGTGCATACGAGAGTGGTTGGGGAATAAATAAACAGGAAAACCAATCTGGCAAGCCGGAGCGATGTAGGAAAAGCAAACGGCGGAAGAAAATATGGGGTGTAGGGGATCGGTCTAAGAGTAACGCAAACAAATGCGTAGTGGCACTAACGTCATCACGAAACAGGAACCATCGCAGAGATTGGGATCGATAAAAAAAAGATAACGAAAAAGACGAAGAGAATTCAGCATATCAAACGTTGGGTATTTGATAAAGAAGTGCAAACAAAATACTAAATGACGCGAAGAGTCTGGGAAGAGATGCGCTCGCCAGGCAGTGCCGGTTTCATGTGACGAAACAAATTAAATTTACAGCAAAAATGCAGGTGTTCTAAAGATACGCCCACTCCAGCGAATATTCAGTCGCATCGACCAAAACAACATGGTGCTTGATCGGCAATCTTGGATGAACCCAAAGGCACGCCATTGTTATTGCAGCGAAGCTGTATATGACTCGTAGGTCGGGTTTTTTCGTGTCCGTCAACAGAACAGTAGTCAACAGAAAACCATCGCGCGCGTCTTATCTTCGTTCACGCGCGCCTTATCCAGTATCGTGCTTTGACCCATGTTTCAATAAGAAAGCCACAAAACAAGTTTCAAAACCAAATGCCAGATAATAAGACACGCGCGAAAGATGATAAGCACGTAGCGCTCCCCGCATGCGTTTCTCGGTAAAGGTTGCAGTTGCATAAACTTCCGCGGCAACGGCAGACTACGAAGTGGGGAGTGACGTCACTAGCTCTGCTAACAATACAAAGCACGTAGCGCTCTGCGCAAGCGTTTCTCGGTATAGATTGCGGGTGCATAAGCAGCCGCGGCAACGGCAGCGTACGAAGTCTTTCATATAAAAAAACGTTTTGGTACAGTGCATCTACTTTTCTTGCGTCAATCTTTTGATACAGACCCTTTTGCTGTTCACAAATATGGACTGCCGCTTGCGCCCTAAGCGATTTCCGGTCGCACCGCCTTTGAAAGCCTATTGAGCTTGCTTATGTCACCAGTGCTATAAAGCAGAAATGCTACACAGACAACGAAGTTGGGGATTTAACGAGTGCCTTCGGCTGTACAATATAACAGCTTGGAGGAGGCAAGTTGGTTTACAAGAATACTAGAAACATTTTAACAGACTTCGCACTCCTTCGTTCTTTTCGCGTTCACCTGGAGAATTGGTGGTTAAACGTTTCATTTACGTTTTCAAGCAGCGGTGTTACGGTGGCCTTAGTTCATTCTTTTTATAAGTTCTCTGGGACGTCAAAATCTGGAGTACCACCTGGTGGCGTGTGCCATTAAAAAGGGTCTATAGTGCAGTGGAAAATCGTTGCAGGTGATACCACAGCTTCGCTGGCCAGCCACTTTCGCTGCGCGAATTGGAGCCCCAATATTGTTTTTTCTTTGGCGTTGGATCTGTTTGAGAAATGTCACCGATCAATTCGCAGGAAATGCGAGTGTGCAACCATGTGTGTGCCGAACCATGGGCAGCCGTTCAGGGCACTTACATCTTCCTATTTTGAGAGTGTGTGTATGCTTATTAGATACACTCTGGACCTTTTTTTTATGCGGTGTCCCGACATGGTCTCGCCTTTTTTGAAGACAGACTGCACGTGAGGAACGAAACGTCATTGAAGCATATTTCGTCATTTTTGTCCCCAACTCAAGTCGGAATAGTAATGTTTCAATGAGTCATGGCTCGGTCATATCCGCGAGTCAGTTAAAACTGTTTCATCAAGTACTATACTTCGTTTCACTTTATCTGCGAGCGAAGCCAAACCTAGAAGTGCGAGACCAGCGCTTTGTGCGTTTCTCCCCAGCTTGCGCGCTCGAGCAAAGCCTGAACGCACGGAGCTTCCGTGCTCGCGCTTCCAGCTTTGCCTTCGCTCGCACATAAGGAGAAACGAAGTATAACTTCTCTTCGACGAAAAAAGAAAAAAGTCATCTACCTGGCCTCCAAAGCCAATTTCCTCACAAGCCTGGTTTATCGTGGTCAGGTGACTGAACTTCGTTCGAGCTCAAGTCCAGACGCAACCGAAGCGAGGAGTTAATGGGACCAATCAAGCGCCGTCAAAAGCCCGAGTCGCTGGCACATGCGCCCAAGTTTTCTCCTTGAACGCATTGCCAGGCGGCATTCGAAGCGCGGATCTCGCCGATACTCGCGTTCGAATCTGTATGAAGACTGTTTTTCGTATGATGTACGAGCAGGGTCGTTTCATTTCAAATCGAACACACTGATCGGAGTGGGTATTTGGATTTTTCTCAGTTAAATAAATATAATAGCCCCAAGTCTAGAAAAAACAAAACCGCGCTTACAAAAAAAATGAAAAAAAAAAAAACTGATTAGCATACAATTAAACACAAAGGTGCAAGCGAACTGGACAAGAATGACGAAAATAATCCCTGGAGAAGGGGAACAAGAGAGACAAAGGAGATTTGTGTTTGTCCTTTGTTACTCTTGTTCCCCTTCTCCAGGAATTATTTTCATTTAAAAACTGTTTTTTTTTTGTTTTACAAAATTATACTAGGTGGAGCAAGGTGGAAATCAAATTTTTTGTGTTTGATTTTTGTACGAAGTCTTGTTACTTGTTATGCATACTGAAAATATTAAAACATTTATAAAATCTTTTCGGTTAAATTCATTGTAAGCCGATTATTTTTTGTTATACACTCGACAAATAAGCCAAATTCTATTATCGAGATAAAAAAAAATCCAAACATTGCACCTTTGACGTTCGGGTAACATATTTGTAGCCTTGTATCTCCATGTTATTTTTATTTCGCGCTTACCAAAAACTGTCCTTGTTTTGTCTTGTCCATGGCCTATATATACGCTGATGGTACGTTTGTTTGATTTATATTCACAAAATATTTTATAGTAATTTTCAAGCTTCATAAAAAACCTATATTTGGTCATACTTTGAGGCTGTCTTTTAAAAAATACATATTTTATTTTATTTATAATATTTTTTTAAATAACTCACAGTCATTGTTCTTTTCTAGTGGCGTAATCCGAATCTCTCTTCTTTCTTTCATTTTTTGTATTTTCGTTAGAAGACGTCAAAGTTAGTTTCCTGCACCGGAATCGGCAAAAAGCTAGATTCCGTAAGTTGACTTTGCTACAATGTTTATTTATATCTTCTATAGACGCTTTGCAGCAGGTGTTCATAGGCGCCGCCATAACCGACCTTCAGTTTTTGTTTCCTCTTATTCCGTTTATTTCACTTCGTCATTACCATTCCAAGGTCACTAGAAAATCCACCCCCATTTTCGAGGTCAGATTATTTTTAAAGAAACGCACTTCCGCTATGGTTGAAAACCTTTATAACTAGATAGAATGTACAGCTGAACGATAAATATTTCTTCTTTCCTTTCAATTGACGAAAATCAGCAATACTTAGTTTTTGTTTTGTTATTTATTTTTGTCCGGCTGTCAGAGGCCAGCAGCATCACGTTGTGAACCAGTATGGTGACAACGACCCATGAAAGATGCATCCTATTATCCCTAATGCTAAGACCTAGCTCGCTGTCCCTTAGGCATGGTTTCTATGATATTTTCCTTTCAGTTCGCCACATTGTGCTGCCACTACGTCGGCTTGTGTTGTCGAAATAGACGCGCTGCTTAAAGCGCGACTTAAGGGCGATTCACAGACTTGCGTTGAGTTCGGCAGAGTGCGAGGGTCGCTATGGCAACCCCTACGTCGGCAACAGCTGCGCTGGAGCCGACGCAGCTGTTGCCATAGCAACCCGTACGTCGCAAGCCGTTGCAGTCACACTCTGTCACACTTACGCAATTGTGTGTCAACCTTTATACACATCGCGTGTGGTCGGCAGTTGAAAAGCCGTACCGTCTCTGCTTGTTTCTTAGTCATGTTCTTGTCTTTAAAGACCATACCAACGAGAGTATTTAGAAGACCAGAGTCGTCCTGGTGTCACAGCGACGCAGCTAGCCTTGACGTTTTCTGCTTAAGCCTTTTACAGTCGTAGTTGATCCTGTCCGGTTTGGTGAATGGCCAAGTATCACAGTTGTAGTCGAGTGTACTGCGCTGACTACGTTGGTCGCAATAAAAATAAGATATATTTGAATGAACGTTTTCGACCCTTGAAAAACCTGAACATGAATCTGCTGAAGTCAGCCCCCCCCCCCTTACCGCCCCACACACGCACACTCAGCATTCCAGTATTGAGGGATACCCACACGTTGTGCCAGAATTGCTTCGCACGTCTAGGTGAGAAACGTTCTGTGTCCCGTGCCTGCGAATCAAGCTCAAGTTCATGGCCAAGTGCTGTCTTCGAGCACGAGTTACTGACAGACATGAATGAAGAGATTTCTGGCGGCAGACTAGAGACAACTGCACTGAGAGTGCCGTAGGTAATCAATCCAAATACCGGAAATCCTACGTGAAAAGAAAGCAAGGCGAAATAGAAGTGACTTTCAGTAGAAATGTCTAAAACATTGGCCACTGTCTACGGCACAGAACCAAGCGGCTCGAGTCTCCGAATAGATCGTTCTTGCTTCACTTGCGGCGACTGGTGGCTGAATATTCGTCTAACATTTGTCAAGGCGCTGACAAACGGGGAGAGGTACCCTTTTTTAACACTTATCTCTGCCAGCAGTACTTTGACTGAAGCAAGGAAATGAATTCAAGATGCATCGAAATACCTGCTGCGCAAGTCGAGACAACTGCAGACTGACTGTGGTGTCTGCGAATCGTCAGATCCATGCAGAGGCCACAAGATCAGCGACGATGTACTATGTGTGGCGACTGAGTATTATACCAACGATGATCTTGATTGTTCCATTCAAAATCCGAACGAAAACGAAGCTATAAACGTCATTAAGAATGGCAAAACAAAAAGTAGTGATCATAAGATTTATGACAATGCCTATTCGGGAGACGTACCTAACGTACAAGAAAGGCAACCCAGAGTCTAAACAAGATAAAACGAAACTTTACTTAGTCCGTCCAAAGTGGGTGAAGGTTAATCCGAAACAAGCAGCATGCGCCTGCGTGTGCTGCAAGAAGTTTGAACGTTTTTCCGCCCTGAACACTTTGCGCAAAGAAGCAATCACAAAGCAGAAGCTGATGCCCATGTGCCTTTCTTCAAAATGCTCAAACACCCGTAAACGTACGTTAGAAATTTTAGAAATAGTTGAAGAGGAGCAAGTAACATTCAGCGTGTGGAAGAAAGGAGATATAATCCAGAAGACAACTCAACCACATGTCTTTCTTGGAGAAATCCGAAATGTGACCATTCGGTTCATTAAACATGATTACAGTCGGAAACTTCAACGAGATGAAATTCGGCTCGTGAAAAGCGAAGTAACTAAGAGCGCGTTGTGCTCCATATTGGTTTTGCCGAGAATTGGATCGTTCCGCTACGGAATGAAGTTCAAGAGTACCATTGGCACAAACACCAGATTTTGATTTTCACGTGCGTCGCATCAACAGCTAAAGGTCCCCGGAGTTTCAGCGTCGTGTCTGAAGACCTCTGCCACGAATCGTCACACGCACTGCTGGATATTCGAAATATTGAAGAATGGCTGGAGGACAACGTCCTGGTTTATTCACGCGTGACCTATGTTTCTGATGGAGTTACATCTCACTTTAAAAACCGATACCAGCTCTTTAAGTTCAAGCACAACGGCTCTGATAAAACGAAATGGTTGTTCCCGGCATCCTGTCATGGCAAGAACTCATGCGACGGACTTGGGGGCTTACTCAAGCACCTCGCCACAGCGCACACTCTTTGTTACCAATACGAGTTCTAAATAAGGACGTCACAGGACTTCGTCAAAGAAATCCAGAAACAAACAAAAAATGTCATCCTTTTGAACTTACCAAAATAAGACGTTGAGACGTTCAGGCAACACAAGAAAGGACAGTGGGAATCCCTAGGGGCTCACAAAGGGATACGCTCCTCGCATGTTTGGTCATAGATTCAAGTCCCTGCTCAAGAACCTGAGGTGACATTGGCTCGAAGTGTTTCGCCTCGTCCCTGAGCCTCGTGACTATACGTATAAGAAAGAAGGAACGTGAGTGAATAAGTGACTGCTATTGTTGTCTGGTAAATAATTCCTTGTTCGCGAACTGGATGAACAAAAAATGCACACCTTACTGTGTTTCACGTGGACAGTGAAAAGTGTGTTCTGAAATATGTGTAAACCAGTACATTAAACTGCGTTTATTAACTTATTTCAAATAAACAGCGCTTCTTCCGTAATATAGCCTGCTTGTTTCATGTAAATACTTATTATAATAAGCGTTTACAACATATCTTGTTTAGACTTTGGACTTCTTATTGACCAATTCTTGTTCCTAATTCTCTTAATAAACCCTCGTCTCCCATCCTAGGTTTCATTCTGGGACCCACGAGCGTACAAAGGCAGAACAAGTTTCTGATATCTCTCTACAGGATGTCACAAAAGAAAATTTACAGGGTTTTTTTTTTTTACCGCAAAAATAAACTAGGCATCGCCGAACGCTCATTCTCCGCCCAAAGGTAGAGATAGAGGTCACAACCAGATGCCAAAGTTTCAGCCCGATCCGATAACTTAATCAAAAGTTATAAATGATTTTCTGAAACTTTCAATGGGAAAATGTAGCCCATTTTTGCCCGTTTTCGGTTTCTGGTGCCATAGAGCTATAAACGTCATTAAGAATGGCAAAACAAAAAGTAGTGATCATAAGATTTATGACAATGCCTATTCGGGAGACGTACCTAACGTACAAGAAAGGCAACCCAGAGTCTAAACAAGATAAAACGAAACTTTAATTAGTCCGTTCCAAAGTGGGTGAAGGTTAATCCGAACAAGCAGCATGCGCCTGCGTGTGCTGCAAGAAGTTTGAACGTTTTCCGCCCTGAACACTTTGCGCAAAGAAGCAATCCCAAAGCAGAAGCTGATGCCCATGTGCCTTTCTTCAAAATGCTCAAACACCCGTAAACGTACGTTAGAAATTTTAGAAATAGTTGAAGAGGAGCAAGTAACATTCAGCGTGTGGAAGAAAGGAGATATAATCCAGAAGACAACTCACCACATGTCTTTCTTGGAGAAATCCGAAATGTGACCATTCGGTTCATTAACATGATTACAGTCGGAAACTTCAACGAGATGAAATTCGGCTCGTGAAAAGCGAAGTAACTAAGAGCGCGTTGTGCTCCATATTGGTTTTGCCGAGAATTGGATCGTTCCGCTACGGAATGAAGTTCAAGAGTACCATTGGCACAAACACCAGATTTTGATTTTCACGTGCGTCGCATCAACAGCTAAAGGTCCCTCGGAGTTTCAGCGTCGTGTCTGAAGACCTCTGCCACGAATCGTCACACGCACTGCTGGATATTCGAAATATTGAAGAATGGCTGGAGGACAACGTCCTGGTTTATTCACGCGTGACCTATGTTTCTGATGGAGTTACATCTCACTTTAAAAAACCGATACCAGCTCTTTAAGTTCAAGCACAACGGCTCTGATAAACGAAATGGTTCTTCCCGGCATCCTGTCATGGCAAGAACTCATGCGACGGACTGGGCGCTTACTCAAGCACCTCGCCACAGTGCACGATCTTTGTTACCAAGACGAGTTCTAAATAAGGACGTCGCAGGACTTCGTCGAAGAAATCCAGAAACAAACAAAAATGTCATCCTTTTGAACTTACCAAAATAAGACGTTGAGACGTTCAGGCAACACAAGAAAGGACAGTGGGAATCCCTAGGGGCTCACAAAGGGATACGCTCTTCGCATGTTTGGTCATAGATTCAAGTCTCTGCTGAAGAACCTGAGGTGACATTGACTCGAAGTGTTTTGTCTCGTCCCTGAGCCTCGTGACTATACGTATAAGAAAGAAGGAATGTGAGTGAATAAGTGACTGCTATTGTTGTCTGGTAAATAATTCCTTGTTCACGAACTGGATGAACCAAAATGCACACCTTACTGTGCTTCTCGTGGACAGTGAAAAGTGTGTTTTGAAATATGTGTAAGCCAGTACATTAAACTGTATTTATTAACTTATTTCAAATAAACAGCGCGTCTTCCGTAATATAGCCTGCTTGTTTCATGTAAATACTTATTATAATAAGCGTTTACAACATATCTTGTTTAGACTTTGGACTTCTTATTGACCAATTCTTGTTCCTAATTCTCTAATAAACCCTCGTCTCCCATCCTAGGTTTCATTCTGGGACCCACGAGCGTACAAAGGCAGAACAAGTTTCTGATATCTCTCTACAGGATGTCACAAAAGAAAATTTACAGGGTTTTTTTTTACCGCAAAAATAAACTAGGCATCGCCGAACGCTCATTCTCCGCCCAAAGGTAGAGATAGAGGTCACAACCAGATGCCAAAGTTTCAGCCCGATCCGATAACTTAATCAAAAGTTATAAATGATTTTCTGAAACTTTCAATGGGAAAATGTAGCCTATTTTTGCCCGTTTTCGGTTTCTGGTGCCATAGAGCCCCATGTATTCGAAAACTCCGTCGGTCGTGATTTTCCCATTGAAATTTTCAGAAAATCACGCATAACTTTTGAATAAGGTATTGGATCGGGCTGAAACTTTGGCATCTGGTTGTAATCTATAGCTCAACCTTTGGGCGGAGAATGAGCGTTCTGCGATGCCTAGTTTATTTTTGCAGTAAAAAAAAAAGTGTAAATTTTCTTTTGGGACACCCTGTATACCCGGTTAAGCATTCAATTGGCTTTTACTCCCCCTATAAGTAGGGTTCTCTGTTTTCGGATAAATCCGTTGAACTCTGAAAAACGCTCGCCGGTGAAAAATTTGTCTGATTTCGATTTATCCGTAAAACTCTGAATTTTGAGACTGCCAGTTCTATAAACTCGTAGAAAAGTAAACGTACAGGCAATCTGGTGAATTGCAGGCATAATGAAGCCTGAGACACCGGAAGAAGGAAAAAAAAAAAGGGACACAAAAAAGAGGAAGACAAGACACACACAACGTCTCGATCACAGCTGAAGGTTTATTCGAAAACCACACCCTTTTATAGGGGTACACCGCAGTCAATACCAAGTACCCTCACAGAGGTTACACCCCCAGATTGTGACTTCTGGAAGGGTGAACAACAAAATAACTGCCCTCGACGCTTCCACACGTGCCAAAATCAAACAACTGACTGATAAAAAACAAAACAAACTTACATTGGCAAAAACAAAAAAGGACACGAAAAAGAGGACGACACACACAACATTTCGAACACAGCTGAAGGTTTAGTCCAGAACCACACTCTTTTATAGGGATACACCGCCGTGTCTGTCCATTCCTTTTTCTCCCATAGCTCCAAAGTTACTATGTCTATCCTTAAAGGGGCTATGCAACAATTTTTTTACTTTGCGCAAATACCGCTTAGAACGGATCCCTGACGTTAATGACCTATGAAACACGCCTTAGTTTTTCACCCGACGCATTAGAAGTCCCAGAAAAAAATTGAAAAACAACGAGCAGCGTTCACGCCCTCAACTCGCAGCCAGAACAAGCGGCCACGTGATCTGGAGCCGATTATATGCCGCCAATGTTGATCATAGCCACGCGCTGGGGTTGGCAAAGCACAGGACACGCGCTGAGTTCCAGACATTGTTATGGCTCGGCTATTGTCGTCGTTGCAGCGATTGGACACGGGCCACTACTCGAATGCTTCTCGAGCTATCAATTATCACGAGCCTAAATCGAGTGCCCACGCAATGCTCGGGTCCAATCTATGAACCGCATTCAAATATCGTCATACGGGTGTACTGCGATCCCCGCGTTACGTCATCGAATTTTGCAAGGGAGAGATTGAATGAAAATGATCGCTTTTGTCCTTGAAATTACACCGCAACAAAGGAGTTTCTTGGCCAGTGGCATTGCATGCGAGTATCCTTGAGTCCCACTAGTGCCAGTAAGCTCGTGTAAAGTGAAAAACATTCCAATTGAATATCGTTGCACAGCTCCTTTAACCAGCTCGCCTGCCTACTTGGCTTAACTACATTTGTTAGTTTTTATTTATATATTTATATATTTTCTCGCATATTCCAGGTCGAAATATTTTATTGTTTTATCGTCACGCATACCAGATACGGAACCCGCATGACTGAGAACGACAGGAAACAGAAAACGTCTATTCACTGGCGGCCATATCTGTGCGCGCGGCTGCTGGGCGCGGGGTGACGGCGAGCTTCGGCAGTTATTTTGCGACGTGCATTCCGCACCATCAAGATTGCCGGTCTTGGCAGGCTATTCATGTGAGCACGTTTTGAGCATGCGCTCTATACGTCACCATCAAATCGTCCAATGAATACCCCCAACACGAGAGAGAGAATTGGCGGCCTCGTTCTACACATACCGGAAGTACGTACGCTGCCCGACATTTTTCTACACCGGTACAGGGGGTGCAAAGGGCAACTCCGCTCAATTCCGAAAATTTGGGGTTAACGAGTGATTTCACATTAAAGGGATACTGAACCAAGGAATGTAGTGTCCATAATAAGTGGCGCACGTTCTTTCCACGAGCCAGCAGCCGCCGGTGTGCGCGAGCACACGCAACGAAAATGACGTCAAAGGCCTCCATTCGCGGTTAAGGTGACAGTGAAATGTACGGGCTTCGGGCCGAAGGAGAATAAAGACAAGTTTTTCATCTACACAGTGGTGTGTGGTGTAAAAGGTAAGCGATTAATTGGTCTAACAAGCACGTAGCTTTCACTTGTAGAGATGAAAAGCCTGTCTTTATTCTCCTTCGGCCCGATGTCCATGCATTTCACTGTCCTCTTAAGCGCGAATCGAGGTCTTTGACGTCATTTTTGTTGCGTGTGCTCGCGCACACCTGCGGCTGCTGGCTCGTGGAAAGAACGTGCGCCACTTATTATGGACACTAAATTCTTTGGTTCAGTATCCCTTTAAAAAGAACTAATAAAAGGAACTACGTCATTTGCTTCGAGAAAAACGGGATATATAATGTTAAATCGTACTTTAAACATGGGCATAAATCAAAGCTGAAACTTCGGCTCCGTCTGGCAACACTATTTTGGGGCCGACAAAAACATGGCTATCACGTGGTACGAGATGTCACGTGATCCTCTGCGCAACGGCAGCCGGGATGGGGGCGGACCGGCGAGCCACAGTCGGGGGCTCGGGGCGGGCGTGTGTCAGGCGTAAGTGTTGACTGCACCGCATTCTTTACCAGGTTTTGGTGTCTGCGACATTCGACGACGTCAACACAACTGCGGCATCAGTCGGCACACGGTAATGGCGGGACGGCCAAACGGCTCCCAGGAAGCGCGCTGCGCAGGCGTGTTACGCCAGTCACGTGGACTCCGCTGGGCGCCGAGAGGAAACGTTGCTGACGTCGCCCATTGCGGTTGGCAGGAGAAGTGAAAATAAACAAAAAGTGGCAATGGTGATGACGTTTAGCTCAATGTTGGCTACGCCAACTGCGCTGTTGATTGCGCCTCAATTCGCCCGCTAGAGTCAGCCGATTTCGCCAACTTGGAGCGTTGTATAGTTTGCCGGCCCGTTTAAGAAGCATTTAGGCAGAAGTGGGTCGTAATATTTGAAATGTGGTCTTCCTAGGTGATATTAAACAAAACTGAATTAAAAAAAAAAAAAAACGATGCGGAGTGGCTTTGTAAAGGGGCGATACAACAAAAATCACCCGGAATGCATTTTTTTAATTTACACGAATTTACTGGTACTGGTGGGACCCATGTATAGTCGCACGTCACGCCGATGACCAAGAAACCTCTTCGTTACGGTGTAATTTAAAAAATTAAATCGAGCGCTTTTTTTTTTACAAAATTGGCATAGTTCCCCCCAATGGTCGCAATTTTAATGCGGCTCATAGATTAGACCCGGTCATTGCGCTAGCATACGGTTGAGGCTCGCGATGATCAATTGCTCCGCAAGCATTAAGGCGGTGGCCTGTGTCCAATCGCTTCAAATGACGGCAATAGCCGAAGCCTACACATGTCTGCAACTCAGCGCGTCTTCTGCGCTTTGCCTAGCCTTAGCGCGTTCAATTTACCTGTGCCTCATGCGCCAGTGCAGAAAAGTGTAGAAAGATGTACTCTCGGTATATGTAATAACTTATTAAGATAGGACTGGACGTACACCATAGTATACCTTTCTGCACCGGTGCAGGAGGCCAGGTAAATCTAGAAAACCTATGCGCTCCTTTCCGAAATTCAGTCTGGCCACTTTGATCCCTATCATCATCTGAAAACTGGGACATGTGCTACACTAATGGCGGCCAGTTCTGTTCACTGATGAAGGAAGAAGTTGAATATATGAATTGAGGCATGTATACATTCGAGACGCTAGCGCGATGGGCGAAGCAGGAATTCAATGCAAGCGCTGTGTAACCGTTCATTTCTAACTCTGGCCCAGTCAATCTGTTAGTAGCACAAAATTGGCGAGGCGTCTATGTGCGTTGGCGGTTCGTTCTGACTGGTTGCATTTTTTTCGCCATCGACACTGAAAATAGATGGAGGAAGAACCGTACAGTGAAGAGCACATTCTCGTTTGCCGTTGACTTGCGAAAGTACCGGTGCCCGATAAACTACTGCAGACTACAGGTTAATTGCCGCCATTAGTACGGTAAAAGTTAAACCATTTGAACCACCAGATAACATCGAATTCCCGAAAGGGTCTATTGGCGGCATGTAGTCGGGTCGACATCACGTGGGTGAGTTGTAAGCATGTTATTATTCGCGGCGAGAACCAGGCTAGGGGGCGCCGCTGAACAGCACGTGAATGTCACGTGATACCTGGAATGTGAGGATGCCCGGTTTGTTTACATCGCGCGCTCTATTCGCGACTCCAGCGACCTATAGGGGGCGCCACCACCAAACAAACATGGCGGCTGGGTCCAGGTCGCGTCGGCTCGGCCGGGCCGCCTGAACGGGTGGCGCATTATATTTAACAGATTTTCTTTTTTTTTAATGTCCAATTTTATAGGTATTTGAACTGCGACAGCTAAGTGCAGCCGGTGCACATAAACTTGCAGAGCATAGTTTTGTTTTTCCGGTGTTTTTTGTTCCTTTCATGTCAAACTTTCGTTTCGGAGATTTCGTTCAAAACCGAAACTATGGGCTCCGGAGAGACGGTAATAGACTCTAATCAGTTTTGATCAGCTAAGTAAAGCAGCGATGACTGCAGAATTGTTCCACCGAGAGTACTTTTCAGCTAACTCGCATGCCTCGACCATGCGACTTATCTATCCGCGAAATCATGCTTTTGTGCGTATCCGCGTTTAAGAAACAGCTACAGTCGTCTGCTAGGTCAACAACACAGGCTGCAGGAAAATTACGAAAATTAAGCAAGCGCTTCTTGAGCCAAGGAGCATGTTAACCCGTTGGCGCCCCACTAAGCCGCTGATACTCGAATTTCAATTCAGGTTTTAGTAGCAATTGAGAAGTCATTTTGACGAGCGGGTTATGTAATTTATCACGTACTATATCCCACAAAAGCGATATTAGTATGTTCTTCGGGTTGAAATATGAGCTTAGTTGACTAGCTCTTAAGTGAACTGCTGAATAAATGTATATTTGACAGACAGAGAGATACTACTTAAACTAAGCCAAATGGTTCTAGCCGGTAGCACGGAGACGAATGCGGACAAACGGAAGAGAGTCTTCATCGGAGATTCACACAGGACCTCTCTGCATTGAACTTGATTTCAAATCCTGAACGGAGAAAATGAGTATTTTTTTGTGGCCGGTCAACCTGAGCAATATTGCTGCTGGCTTCGACGGGGTATAATATAAATATTCGAGTCGGGATATATCATAATGCCGTGACGGCTTCTAACTTTGCAAGACGCGTCTCCACCTTTTGAAAGCAGACAATTTCCCTCATAATCGTATGCAGCGAACAGGTTTTCCAGAATCAAGTAATTGCGAAATCAGCCCAACTCCTTCGGTATGGTCCATAGGCTTTTTCGGCGAAAAGCAGCCAAGATTATTAGCCAACGCACCAACCGGCGTGGATGGCTCAAACTTGAAGATAATTGATCACAACCAAACTCAAGAAAAGCAGATACCGAGCCCTCCCATTCACTTAAGTGCAACATTGGTGTTCCCTCTAGTGAAACACCTCGTCTGTCGTCCTCAGTCCACCATTCTACACCCTTATAAAGAAACCACTTATCAGTTACCAAGTAGTCGTCACTTTGAATGTGATTCGAGAGAGACGAGCAATCAGAACGTTTTCCCGTGATTCCTCCCCATCCAAGAAATCGAAAGCACGCGACCATGTGTTGTGGAGTAAAGAGGCCTTCAAATATGTGATGGAAGAAACAATCTACTGAGGCTTCACCACACTAATGAACACTCAGGCAAACTTAAGAAATTTTCGGACCTTCGTCAAATTACATTGTTCGCCACCGCGCCGAACACACGTGTCCGCGAAAGCCACCAGAGACGCGGAGGGGCGCAAAGCGACCTGTTTCGGCTGGTTCCCGGTTTTCCCGTTTGGTGGCGTCCGTTTTGCTGGTGTCGCGAATAGCGGTATGGAGTGATTGCTTGCTTTCGGACGCGGTGTGGTGGTTCGTTATTGTTCTCTCAGCATTAGGGAATTGTAGTAGACCGTTTCCGCAGCCCGCTAAGCACCCGGATAGCGCTCCGTAATCCGCCACAAGACCTTGAACTATGCAGACAAGGCTGGCAGCGCGCATGCGCAGCTGCGGCGTTTTCTTTGGGGATACCGTAGCGGAGGAGAAAAACCATCTACTACAACTCCTTATTGACATAACATACGCGACCGAAAAAAGAGTAAGTTTCCATTCATATCCGAGAAAAAAATAACTGGGGAAGTGGAGATTGTATTAAAACAGGGCGAAAAGGAGTGGGCGAGCGCGATAGTGTGCTCGAAACACTTATCAGCAGATGCATTCACGACGAATCGTGCTGTATTTTGTATCACGTTTTGCTTTTTCTTCGCGATTGTCTGTTTCGTTCTCTGCACGGATTCCACTGGCGGAACTCAGGGCCAACGATAATCCGATAATCCACCTTTCCTTTTCCCCCACCCCAGAATTTTATCTCAGTGTCGTCGGTGTCACCTCTCTCTCTGTAGAGTTAAAAGAATGAAGAGTCTTTTTTTTTTTTTTTTTACGATGTTCGAAACAAAATAACGCTCCTGTGTCTGTTGAACAAATCGGGTCCCGAGGATCCTGCATTCGAACAAGTCTAGCCTATCTTACGGGGCAGTAGCTGCGGCATAATGATGTGATCGAGGAAAAAAAAATAAAAGAAACATATCATTGATGTTTTACTATTTCGCCTACCCTACCGGTAGGCCAAATAGTAAACTGGGCTTTTTTTTTTTTTTCGAACAATAAAAAGTGTGTTCCTGAACGTTCATGCTCAATACTACGAGTGTTCATAATTCTACACGGTTTACCGCCAGCAAGACAGAATGTCATTAACGTCCCAAAATACTGGCTGTTGTGCCAGGGTTTATTTCGTTTTATTGACAGTAATTATAACTACCCCACAAAAGTACTTTCTTCACTCGCAGGCTAGATATAAAAAAAAATCCCACATCTATTTTTTTAATTACATTGTCATTAAGGTCATCCCATAACATCTACATCTGTTCAATGTCTCAAATTGCTGTCATTGAAAAGTTATCTGTCGATCAAATGATGTCTGAGTTTAAATGCACGATCTTAACGAAATAACCCGTTGATGAAGATAATTTGACAAAACTATTTCCACTGTTTCCATGTTTATTTTTTCTTTCTTCTAAGTTTAAATGTATAATGTTTTTTTACTATTTTTTTAAACTCGTGTTATGCTTTTAAGATGTGTGGCTCTTCAGAATGCAACATTTCTTTTTTGCATTAACTATGTAAAGACAAGGTCATCCACACTTCATATCCTGGGGCATTCACTTTTGCACTGTTTACTAAAATGTAACAAACGTGGTGCTGCTGGTGATTTCATTAAGCTTGGTAAGTGTCCAGGATGTGTGTAAAAGTAAATGGGTACAGGACTGCCCCTGATTTTTTAAAGATGCAGCTATCGGGATAGAGAACTAGTAGGTTTATCTCAAAGGAGGAAATCAGGGAAACAATGGCGCCTTTGATTGGTATCCAAAAAAGTGGGACAAGGAATCTTTCTAAAACTGCCAATGAAAGTTTAAAAAGTATGAAAATTTAAAGCAATATTGAGTTAAAAAGGCCCGTTTTCACTCGGCTTTGCCGAGAAAAAACAAATAAGAACACTCCAGTTACCAGCATTGATACCTGGGATGAAGACCTGCCAGACGCAGAATTTGTGATCGTTCGCAACGAATGCAAAAGACATGTTATAGAAAAAAAAACGACAAAATTCCGAGGACACCTAAGCACTCATGAGTTTTGTGAATGCGAAAGCATCCCAGGCTCGCTGATGACTGCTGCACCGCTGGGTGAGAAGGCAGCGGCGGGAGTGCGAACCGCGGCGCGGCGCGTGCTGAAATCACGTGTCCTCTCATCATCATCATCGTCCTACTGCGTGTACCGATTGACGACGTTAGGCTTAACGTCAGGCCTGACGTTACGCTCACATTCGAACGCGTTCGACAAGTGCAGTGGGGACAAGAGGCAGCTAGCTTTAGGTCTACCTACTAATCGTTTGAACCGCAGCATGGCGTTCTGACGTCCCTGCATGTTCTCGTCTCCCCCTCTCCCTCACTTTCTCGGCGCGCTCCTAATTTTTGAGCCGCAATCCTGAAAAACAAGATTGTATGTCTTTTTTTTTTCGCGTTTTCGTTTTGCATCGGGTTATTTCAAACTGCTCGATCGGAGTCACGTGGTTTATAGACCGCCTTTGTAATACGAGCTGCCAGAAGGAAACACAAGCGTCTGTCGTCTGCAAGCGTCATCTGCCTTTCCCTTTCCTCCCCTCCGCGCTCCAACGCAACACACGCGCACTCGAAAGCAATCCGCCCACGAGCACGGCCGGCCTAGAGCGGAGAGGCGCGCGCGCCTCTTCGCTCTAGACCGGCCTAGGGAGCACATGAAGGCACTCTAGACCGGCCGTGCCACGAGACGTCCGCCTTTAAATTTCAAACGCGGCCCGCCGTTTCAGTAGCTCCCCTAAAGGGACGGTGCAACGATTACCGAACTTCGGCCAAATAATTGTGGGAGATGGTGTCGTTCATTTTTAGATCCAAGAACAGAAAACCAGTTTTGCTTCCGTGAGCTAGCTTTTATTTAAAAAAAAAAATGGCAAAGATTGAAGTTCTCGGCGCCTCTCAACTCGTGCATCCGCGAAAGAGTACTCTCGAATCAAGTGCGCAGTGAAATCTCTAGGGGAACATGTTGCTTCCGGATGGGCTCTGAGACCTTTGTTTTTTGGTCCTCCAGCGCTCCTCCCGTGATTCTGAACACCGTGCCAATCGTGTACTCGACCAACGCGGCTTCATGGCGTGTTGGCCTCTGACACCACGCACCCCTGACGGGTTTTTGCGTGGTGGGCCATGAGAGACGATATTTCGGTTTAAACAGGGGACTCCGGTTCGAGCACAACAGAACACCGCACCCGGTAGACATCGCCCGTGATCGCGGCGGACGACACGATCGTACGTCAAGAAACACGAAAAAACAAAAGTTCAGACTCTTCTCTGCTCCTCGAACAAACCAAACTGCTAGACATTACTAGATACGTTGCTGAAGCTCTTTAATATATGTACAAATATTTACACAAGTGTGCTCTGGGCACAGAACGGGACATCGGCAGACCGTCGGGTAGACCAAGCAGTTCCATCATCGTTGGCTTACTATACTTCTTTTTCGTCACCGTTAGTGCGCTCCCACGCACGCGGAAACAAGATGCTGTCTGAGATGCAGCATAAACAAACCCAGATACAACAACTTAATACATTTTTGGTGATAATACTAGACTTTTTACGCATTGCTCTATGCTCGAACAAGATTTAAAAAAAAGACCTTAAATTGAGCACAAAATTGCACAAATCGCTAACTTACAAACGACATCGTCCAGAGTACGTAACACAGCAGTTCTTGGAAGCGCCACACGCGGCTGCAGATCGGCAAATAATTCGTTTTTTCCTTTGAGATTACACAGCGGAATCGCAGTATTTCGGAAGAAGGATGCATGTTTTACTTTATTTCTGAAACGATAAGCAACATAAAAAATACAAACGGTCAATTCTTTCAACTTTAAAATCATGGCGCTGCTGGTAGACACACTTGTAACGGTTGTGTTCACATGCAACCGAAACGACACAAGCAACCAAAACATCGGAACAGCCTTGACTCATGGATTGGTTCGCGAAGTTACTCCTTGCATCGTTTGCCACGCTGCTTACGGCGAACACTTGTACCGGTGACTTTATCGTTGCGGTCATTTCGGCTGGAGGCGAACGCAACCGACGCATATGTGTGAACGAGCATTTACTTAAAGGGACCATGAAACGAATTTCCAGCTTCAGTGTTCATGTAACCAGAAGCAGGAATCCGTTTTCGTTTTATTACCTCCAGTTTTGCACCCATAAATATTAAAACTCACGTCTGTCTTTCTCCTCTCCTCAACCGGACTCAGCCACCAACATGTGAAATCACGTTGCCGTAACGTAAGGTATGCCTTTCTACCGGAAACAGAAGTTCTCCCAGCCGAGCGAGGGAGCTGCGTCAGTCAAGCGTCGCGTTGCGTCGAAACGACGTTTTTGCTTCGAAGTTTTGACGCAAAGACGTCAAAACTACGTCACCTACTGAGGTTTCCATGAACGCCGATTGCTTCATGGCGTTGATCACACAAGCGTCGTGGACGCTTGTGCGATCAACGCCATGGCTATAGATACGTCGCAGTTTAGTGAAGCGCAGCTTAAAATGTTTCGAAGTAGTGAAAGTACGGACCTTGTTCCATGCGCAGCGGGACGCCCACGTAGCAAAACGACAACTCTCCCGACGAAGGCTGTAGCAGTTCGTCACCGCGGGGCCGGAGCCATGAGAGGCGCCAATGGTCGAAGCCATTGGCGCCTCCCGTGGCTTCGGCATCGCGTGTGTAGCATTCGTTTTGCTCAAAGTAAGTGTAAAACAAATCGCAGATCTTCTTTTCACCACATGAGACGTGTCGATCGAATCTCGAGGCGAATACGCTGGGACTAGGCGATCGATACCACCTAGAAAACAAAACCTCCCCCCCTGCCCCGTCAGTATCGTCAACAGCGCGTCTTCCAGGGTCTTATATCAAGCGCGACGTCGGCACACGGCTACACAATAACGAACCTTTCGTCGAGGAGGAGGAGGAGAGCTTCGGCGTGTTTGCCGCTTGGGGCGAATTGGGGATCTACTAACAATGAAGTCTCGTCTTCTAGGTGGTATAGGCCCGTTGCACTCCACCAGGTGGCGCGAGCGCGTTCACAAGACGCGACCACGTAATGTTATGGCGCCTGGAACGCGTCACCGTCTGGTGTGTTTACCACGTCCAAAAAGTGGTCCCCTAATTTCCGCCTGATGACGTCATACAAGTGTCATGCTGTCGCCGGTCGCGACCCTGGCGGTGTCCCAGCAGCTGTGGAAGATGTGGCAGACGCCTATTCTGCTGCAAGTCGCTCTTCACTGTGACACTCCATGGAAGATTCGGCAGCAGGACGTTGGGACGCCTGGGGCGAAGTGACGACAGCGACACTCGTGTTCGCTTGTGCTACTCGCAGCTTCTCGCTAGCATTTCTACGACCAACTGCCAGGATTGCGACAGGCAACAGCATAACACTTCGGCTTTTGTGACGTCATTTGTTGCTACTTCGGGACCACTTTTGATGTATGGGCAAGGTAGGACGCTAGCCACATCTGTCGGAGACGCGCTCCTGCCACCATAGTTATCGTTCATAAGACGCGATCCTTGATATGATGCGCGTCTTGTGGACGGCACACAGTGCCATCTGGCCGAGAAAAAGAGGCCCTATATATGCGTCCATCCGTGAGTGCGCTGCTTCTTTTCCTAGATTATCTCTCTCCATCCACGTTACCCGCACTTCCGCGCATTCACCCGGGCACTCACTCGATCCCTCTAACGGTCTAACGGCGTTCGATGTCTCCCGAGACGGAGCCAGCGCTACGCGAGCGAAAGGAATACCGCAGGGACCGGCTGTCGCGACCGGCGCCAAGTTCGCCCCGAGTTTCCTTCGGACGTAGTCCCCGCGTGTACTGCGTCCGTCGGGGGCTCTCACGAGCGGTATTATTTCCCCGGAGTCTATCACATCGACTTCGGCAGTCTAGCCCTCTCCACCTCCTCATTGTAACATCCGCTCACTCCGTCTTGGCGCGCAATAGGGCTCGCTGTGAGAACATCGTGCATTTCTCTTGATTCTGAGGATCGACAAACGTTTGACAAAAGTTAGGCTAGCTTCCGAAATTTAAACAAAGAAACGAAGAGCGGGCTGGTGGAAATACAAGAATCAAAGAAAGAATAAAAACAATTAGGGACAAGGACAGACAGCTTTGTTTTTTCAACTAGCAACGAACATTTACTGATGTCTCCTTTCATACCTACTATCTCCCTTCCAACCTATTAAACTGAAGAAGATACACGAAAAAACACCGGCAAAAAGACGAAATTGGGAGATTTTTGTATTTTTTTTTGCGGTTGTTAATTCATGTATCTTCTTCAGTTTAATACGTTGGGAGGGAGATAGTACCTATTGAAAAAGATATAAGTAAATGTTCGTTGCTAGTAGAAAGGACTGTGCTGCCTGTCCTTGTCCCTAAGGGGCTTTATTCTTTCTTTGATTCTGGTTCCGAAGTTTAGGGACGAAATTTTACGAAAATCAATGGATGGATGGATGAATCCGAAAAATCCCGAGACTGGAGTAAAATAGGGGACGACACAAGCACCAAGTCTCAGATATGAGACTTGGTGTTTGTACTATCTCCTATTTTGGCCTAGTCTCGGGTTTATTTTCACAATTATGTTCAGTCCAGCAGCTCGTTTGCGCGCTTATGGGGCGGTAACTTGCGCCAGCTTGGCGCTTACTTATCAAAGTTTTACCATCAGACAGTGTTACTCGACGTCTACACAAACATTTCATATATATGGGGAAAACAATTTACACAATTGCTTTTTTTTAATATTTTGCGCATTGTAAAATCACGCACATGAGCGTTTAATAAATTAATAACTTTCTTTAAGCATGCTGCCAGCCTGAGACGAGCGTAAGTCGGTAGGCATGTCAAATGTGAAAACGGCCTTACCTATTAACATACTTATCAAGAAAACCTCTAACATGCACTCTTAAAAAAGGGTCATTATGGTCCTCCCTAAAGGGAGAAACGCTCTTGACACACATGTTCCTTCAGAAAAGCAGAAACATTCGTCCTGAAAGCAGCAAAGCAAAGTTCCTCCGTCGCCTGCATCTCATTATGGCGGCCCCGAATCGAGCAAATCGAGCTCAATAAGTCTTAACCAGGACACTACGTCTATTGTACGGGGCGAGAGGAGCAGCAAATAAAAGCGTAACACGAGCTTTCCGCGAACTGTATTTATTTGCGAAACCGGTTTCCCCCCGCAGGTAAAGAAACTTGCGTTTCGAAAGCAGTCACCCAGTCTTCTCATCGTTAGCATTTCGATTTCAAACGAAGACAACCGGTACCCAGTTACTTCGCGCACTTTACGTCTCACCTTTGCAATTCCTAGAGCCACCATTCCTTCGTCAACCGCATATCACGGAGGAGTGGTAAACTATTCGCGAAATCAAAAGCCGCTCTCAAAAAGAGCAAATTCGAAGCAGCCTAGTTTCACGGTGACCAGAAATTATGTCGAAGCGTGAAAGAAAGTTAAATCGCTTGCCACTAGATGGCAGGGTAAACAGAGTAATTGTAAGTAGCCAGGCTAGGTGGCGCTAGGTTCCGCTGAATTCATGTGCTACAAAAATATTTTTATTTGCCCACGCCACTTCGGGCCCTTCGGGCATCTTTATTATACACACATGTGGATCCATTACACATACCACTAGCATCAGCTGAACATATACAGGGTGTCACAAAAGAAAATTTACACGGTCTTTTTTACCGCAAAAATAAACTAGGCATCGCCGAACGCTCATTCTCCGCCCAAAGGTAGAGCTAGAGGTCACAACCAGATGCCAAAGTTTCAGCCCGATCCGATAACTTAATCAAAAGTTATAAGTGATTTTCTGAAAATTTCAATGGGAAAATGGAGCTCATTTTTGCCCGTTTTCGGTTTCTGGCGCCATAGAGTCCCATGTGTTCGAAAACTCCGTCGGCCGCCATTTTCCCATTGAAATTTTCAGAAAATCAGTTATAACTTTTGATTAAGTCATCGGATCGGGCTGAAACTTTGGCATCTGGTTGTGACCTCTAGCTCTACCTTTGGGCGGAGAATGAGCGTTCGGCGATGCCTAGTTTATTTTTTGCGGTAAAAAAGACTGTGTAAATTTCTTTTGTGACACCCTGTACATTGAGCACATACATACACGGCACAACAAACATCAATACAATAGCACACTAACCCGATAGCTGCTTCTGTGCTCCGCGTTTCTGTCTTTTATACTAGTCGTTTTGAAGGTACGGATTTTATCAGTGACCACCCAAGCAGTCAACAATAATCCCAGCATGTTGATTCTTTTCATCAACGTCATACCTCTGAGAGTCTTTTGAATGGCTCAGGGGATGACTCTTTTAACAAAAAGTAAACGCTCATGCCGAAATTAATTGAAAGCCAATAAATCAAGCCGCTCCACTGCGGTTCCAAGCCACGTGTTTGCTTCCCCGCACGGCACGTCGTAGCCAGTATTTCTATTCTAGTATTTGTTTGTATTTGTGTTGTTCGCGTGTGGCTGCAATTGTTGTCTTGAATTAATCTCTGTAGCTTCGCTTCCACTCAGGTAGAAGCGAAGCTTCACGGGCAGAGAAATCGCTTTTCGATCATCTTGAATGCAGTCAAAACCGCGACCTTCGGCAGGTGTTATATGAACGGAGGGAGCTACGCCGTAGTGAGCTCGAAAACGTCTAGCGCTTATCCCAGCGCGCCACATGGACTGCAGTTTCTCAAGAAATCGTAGTATATTTAAACAAAAAATAAATGATAGATTTTTTTTTTTATTTTACCTGCAGTTTTGTTTTATTTTTTTATGCTAAAATTCCAAACTGTAGATACTCACTTTCAGTCATATTTCCATACTGTTCAGTCATTTCCCCAGAGCGCAATCGCTCTCGGGGAGGAGACAACAGGACATCGCAGACGACAGTTACATTGGCCACTGTATGATAGGAGCTACGGTTCAGACCAGCGTTCCGACATGAGTGGGCTAGCGCACACCAGCTCGGAGCACGCGGAGCGAAAGCTCGCGCTGCAGAATCAGGGATCCTGGGCTCAATCCCCACCCCTGCCCGTTTCGATCTGGATGAGCATCGTACCGCGGCGTGCGGTCGTGTATCACTACTGCGTGGTACACGTTAAAGACCCCAGGCTAGCCGTTTTGTACTGCACTGGCTACGTTTCTCATCTACAGCTGGGAGACAAGTCGCCCTTTGAGGTAGACTAAAGCCTGGTTCAGACAGTTGCGTTTGACTGCGTTTGACTGCGTTGCGGCTGCGAGAAACCAGAACATCCCTGCTGCTTATATCCCGTGCCAAGATGATTCCTTGAATTGGACCCCATGCTTCATACGAAGCACAGATGTGCCTGTGACTCGCTTTCGGTTCTCGACGCAACGCAGTCCAACGCACTCAAACGCAACTGTCTTAACCGGTCTTAACCGCTCGTTCACACTGGAAGCGGATCCACGTTCGCAAAGCGGCTGCGAACGCGGTTGTATAAAGATCCAGTACAATGGACCTTTTTCACATACCGACGGCACCAGGCGGTGGCTGCACGAACTAAAAATCGAGGAAGTGACCTACCTGCGCTACCAATGGATAATGGGAGCTACGCTACCAGTTTCTTCGCTCTCCGAGCAGTGGCGCGTGCCCAACGCGACTCTAAAGAGGGGGATCTGTGGCGTCCACCCAAATGTTTTTCTTTCCGTCCACTTTCTTTTTTTGTGTAATACAATTATATATATGTTGCAATTACTCTACTCGCTGATCTCTACTCGCAATTACTTCTACAATTCTGATCTCTACTCGCAATTACCAGCTGATCTCTACTCGCAATTACTTCTACTCGCTGATCCACAGCCTCCTTCCAAATTTCCTCGATTTCTAGTGCTGACTTCCTCCGCTTGGCATCGAGTGCTCGCGCGTGCGCAGAACGCTTCTCGGAAAAGGTCCATTGCACGCGCACTTGATGTCATCGAGTGCGCGTGCAATTGTGCTGTATCTTTATACAACCGCGTTCGCAACCGCTTTGCGAACGCGTATCCGCTTCAGTGTGAATGAGCGGTAAGTTCTAGGCTGTATAAACATACCCACACCCCAATTTGTGTTATGACAATCCTGCCACAGCGTTCTTACAAAAAAAAAAGCATTTCAAAGAACACACATGTATGAAACAAGCATGCTTCAAGCATGGTCTAGGCGTGACCTGATAGTAATTTGGTCGTCATGTCTGCAGCGAATACCGCGTCTTTTCGGTCTTTTTGGTCTTTCTGTACGATGTGGTAGCAAGCGTGACATGCGCCTCAAGGGGAACCAGTGATTGTGCAAAAAACGCCATGCGGCGGGTCAGCGCTCGTACACACTAAAATCGCACGTCAGTCGAGTTTGGACGCCGACCTGGATAGAACTGAACAAGACAGTGTTTAAAATGCCCTCACACACAAATGCTCACACACAAATGCACTCTAGCTAACCTGTAGCACTAAAATCTCTGCAGGCTCCCGTGTTAAAACTTTAATCCCTCGAGACAAAAAAATGGAAATAAAGAGAATACAATTTTTCACTCACAAGTGTGGGTTACGAAGCAACAATAAACAAGAAAAAAAAGAAGCAAATATGTAGAAGAGAAGATAAAGATAATGCGTTCCTTGTGTAAGGCCCTCGAAGCGGTCGTAAATAATGAAACGATTCGCATTAGGAAGAAAACCGAAACAACCTGCATCGCCTGAACCATCGACGTTCTGGTTGTATTACGTAAACGCGTTTTCAATGTTTATTTTTTTTTTATTTGCACGGTCTTTATTATTTTTTAAAGCCTTGAAATTCTTCGTTTTAAAGAGGCCGCCGATAAAGCCAGAAAACAAACAAGAGACCTCGGTTTCCGGCAACAAAGAGACAAAAGCAACTAAAGTGCCATAATTTAGTCAATACACACCCTTCTAAATTTTATTTTCAATATAAACGTTTAAGTACGTTATAAAAAAACAAAATTGCGACTTATTTTGTCGAGAATTTGGAAAGCACGGCAAAGCGGGAACTCATGAAAAATGGCTTATGATTTTGTTAATCAAACTCACTCTAAGACCCAGCATTTTTTATTATGACAATTAAAACGAGATCGGCGGCGTATTCTACGCTCGCGTCTAGTTCTAGTAATGATAAGCACGGCACTAATGCTATATATGTGGCTTGCACTGACGTCACAAGAGCGTTCATCGTGGAGGACCTTGCCGGTACACGCGCATATACCTTCTAGAGACATATACATTGGGCACCATCGAATTTGTTTTGTTTTTTTCCGCAAACACATACAGAAATGACCATTGGTACCGTACAATGACGTCACGTGCAAGCCACATATTCACAGAGCTCTCATGCGCAGTCGGACTTCCCGTAACGTCATACAAAAGACACGGTCTGCAGCAGACATGATCACAACATTGTCTACGGACACGGCTCAAGCATTTATGAAGCACCTTTGTTTGATACATATGCATGCTTCAAACATGTACAAATAAACAGTTCTTTTTATGACCAAGATGACAAGACCTTCGTATAAGAAAAAAAAAAAAAAACATCTCAGACAGCGTTTACAGATTGTCTTTTGTATGGCGTATTGGCAGTGAGACCGCGGATGAAGGTAGGCGAACATCTGTATACAAACAGTTCGGTTACGTGCATGGGAAATTTGTAGTAAGAAAACGCCTACCTGCACGTTTTCTTTTTGTCCTTAGAAACTTGAAAAGGATAATCATGGCATGCCCGTTTTTATTCATACCAAGTGTCGTTTTTCTTTTGTAAAAAAGCGCTTATTTTTATCCGTGTGATGAAATACGATCCGGCATTTGAAGTTTATAAAGAGAATTCAATTTCTGCCAAAATATTTTGGTTGTAGTTGAGAGAGTACTGCAACGTCCATTGTTGCTACTAGGCATCTAAGCGTCCGAGGAAACACCGAGTGCCAGTTACATTAAAAGGTGACGTACACTATTATCCGGACTGAAGTTCGCGGACTGAAAATATATTTTTTAAAGTTGACATTTCATGTGGCGTGTGTCTACGAGTGTGGACTATAGGTGGATTTTTTTTCTTCTAGATCGTTCTTTATGACAAGACATGTCGATTTCGTGAATGACAGAGTATAGTTAACAACAATTTTTATATCATGCAAGCTCCTTTGCGAGTTAATAAAGCGTACATATGCCAAGGTGTGCTGTGTAGGAAATCGTTTAATGAGAACTAAACATCAATTGCAAATTACCTACGAAAAACATTTTTTTTAACTGAAATATGTTTCTGCGGGCCATACACCAGGTTCGAACTCTATAGTCCGAAAGATACGCTATACATTTCAACAACTGCTTGTTCAAATAGGAAGTAATTACTTACAGCACGCATCATCTCTGGTGAGGGATGAAAAAAATTGAGGCGCAGAAAATGTCCAATAATTCAGAGGTTTCTTTATATATCTTTCTTTGAGTAAAACAGAAACAGCAGATTGGACTTTCGATTGATTTTTGTTTTACACGTCTGAAAGTCTCAAAAGAGGCTGCGGGGTTGACCAGCGGTGTTGAGTGTCAGTTCGTCCGATTTAACACCTTGAAAACCAATTCGGCAACATGTGTTCATAATGTCCCAAGAAAGAACCCTACCCACATTATTTTAAACAAACCAACAAGATCAAGCCACAGGCAAAAAAAAAAAAAGACACGTGTCACTTTGCGGTTTTATATCAATGCTAAAGCGCGCGTCGACTACCTCTAAATTTAAAAAAAATGATCTCAGACAGCTGTTAAAGGAGATGCAAACAATTAAAAATTACATTGCAGAAATAAAAGTAAAAACAAAAGAAGGATAGGGAAAACAAAACTTCAGAACCAAAGCTTGTTACAGAGAACAAAAAACAATTGACCTTGTAAAAAGACACACGTAAAAAAAAAAAAATATATATATATATATATATATATATATATATATATATATATACATACAGAATAGGGAACAAAGAAAGAAAACAACGGGAAGTAGTTACGGACGGCTTTACAAATGCGGGGCGTGGCCTATGTAATATTTGCTCTTCCTGATTGGCTCTTCGGCCTTCTTATCGGTTAATACAGCAATCTAATTGACTTCGAATTGATAATTAGATGCCACGGAACGATAATAAGGTGCCCTGAAATTTTTAAGCTGCCAGCGACGCTAAATAAGTTGATGTTTTTTTTGTTTTTTGTTTTTTTATGGTGAGGCCTGTGGACAATTGAATATTGGAGGGAGAGTCAGTAGCCCAATGAAAAAAAGATGAACGCGGACTTTGGTGCGAAAGAGAAGTAAAACAGCGTGTACGAGATGGTGTTCGAGGGAAGCACAAAGGTCCACATATCTAGCGCACCAAAACAGTGCCATCGAGAAGACGAAGATATGAAAGTAACATTCGCCTTTTTATAACCCTATTTAAAAGCCCACGTCGCGTGTTTTCGTTTGCTTGTTTCTTTTTGTTGTTTTATCTCCTAAGAAAATGTAGTGTTTAATCAAAGAACTTTGCGCTAAAAAAAAGACTCCACTAAAAGTATTTGTATAATTGAAAACATAATTGTAAATCGAAAATCGTATTGTTGGCAAAGGGCCGTATATCAGCGTTGTTTCAAAACAAGCTTTGGTTTTTGGCGAATAAAAAAAAAAACATCGTGTTAATATAAAAAATTCAAAAGCCTTCTACTCAATACAACGGAAAGGACGAGAAACAAGCGTTGAACATAAAACCCAGGCCACTAAATATTTTTCCACTGGATGTAATCTTCAAAAGATGTAGGAAAAAGACGCGTCGCGAAATGTGTTCTAAGATAGGAGAGCTGCTTTCCTCATCGCCGAGAGCTTATAGCCCCTGAGACGCTTCATGCCACACTCTTATAAAACCGATAAAACCTTCGCTTAAAAAGAAATGTTGCGAAACATACCCCTAAAAAAAAACAGTAGCCAGAAATCGGCGGTAACATTTGATACCAAAATCGCTTAAAAAAGAAAAAAAAAAAGAAAATGGGGAGGATAGGTTTAGCTTTTCTAAGAAATGGCTATGCGGTTCAAGCCGCGATATAATAATTTAATAATAGGCTCGCAAACAGGGCCTCTTTATAACCCCACGTCTTTGGAGAACCGCAAGTTTAAAAATTATATTATAAAAAAAAAATATTCTGAAAGATTTTAATGTTTTTGTTTGTTTTTTCCGCAGGGGCGATAAGAGAACTAGTCGATTTAAAGCGTCAATATTCCCATTACCATATCAAAACTTGGGTATGTCTTCTACAGACTTGGATTACATGTGCAATTTTTGGCCCTGTTTATATCTTACGTTTTTATTGACATGCTTTCGTCTTTTTTTCTTGTCTTTTTTTTTTTTTTTGCGAGCTTGTTTCAGAAATGAATATATCTGCTTTGGCATTCGGTGAAACGATGCCCGATTGATCGATGATTTCGTACAGTGAGCAGTTCCGGCGAATGCATTCGTGGGTGTCAAACGACAAGAAAAACGAATGATTGATCCTAACCTCGTGTCAGATGCGTTAGGTTCCTAACACAAACAGATGGATCAAATAAGATCAAAAACAAAAACGTTCTAAAGTTGTCACATTTGTATTGCATCGCAAATATATTTTTTTGCTATTGTGTTCTTTCATTCCACAGAGCCGCTGAGCGTAAGCGACTGGCACGCTCTTCTGCAACTCCTATGGCCTGATATTCGGAAAGCCTCGTCCTCAAGTCAACAAGGTTTGTTACTTTACGTTCACGCCTATGGTCTGGCATTAAAACGTTTCGAGCAAAAAATAAATCACGATAATTTCTTAAAAGTGTTTATTCTCTTAGAATACGCCAAAGTCGCCAAAAGCCATCGATTGTCTAAAATCAGTTTTTCGGCTATTATTTCCTTAGACGAAGAGAAACTAAAAGAGAAGAGGATATAAGAGCGCACGGGGACGGGAGAACACCGCGCTCTGATTGGAAGGTTACTGGTAGAGACGCCAAAGGCTAACTGCCTTTGCCTCTACCCGTATGTCTTCCTCCAATCAGAGCTATCAAGAGCGTCGTTTGCTTCTCGTGATGTGTCTCACGTTCGGACGCTGGACGCGAGCATTCGGTGTTCGAAGGGTAAGTAAGAGCAATGGGTGGGGACAAATGCAGCTCGCGTTTGCACCTACCCACTAATCCTTCCTATCAGAGCTCGACGCTATGGCGCCCCCGCGCCCTCTCATTCTCTATCTTCCTCGCCCTCAGTTCCTTTCTCTTTAGCGTGACTGAAATAACTGCCAAGCTAATTTTCTTTAGAAGGTGCGGGGTGAACGCTCAATGTTTAAAATAAAATCGAGATATGAAACGCAACATATCCCTTCTACTTATGAAAAGTTTTATTTTTTTTTTGTGTGTGTGTGTGTGTGGGGATAAAGGGGGGGGGGGGGTAGAGAAAGACATTCCTTGATTCCCGTTTCTTTCAGAAAGTAGAAAATCCGTGCACATCAATGGAGGTTGACGTCCTTGTATTTTGTTTAATAAGTTCATTTTAAGGTAATGGTGAAATTACCTGTTCCCCATACCATACACCCTTCTATACTGAAAAAAGCTTACAAAAAAAAGGTTACCTAAAAAAAAGAGAAAAGATTCAGACGATAAGTTTTATTATAAACGCCATGCGGCCGTAGCGGCAGCTTTAAAATTCATATTTAAAGCTTATTTCGCAATTAAATAATTGCGTGCACCGAATAACCGCTGTCGTGTCCTGGTGCTTATATCAGAGTCTTTGGTCTGTGTTTGTCCCTCCTCTCTATATTACAGCGGCAAAACAATGTACAAAGTCTCGCGACGAAGTGCAGATTTTTCTTGTATATAGAGGTGTCCCAAACTAGCGCAATTTGCTTAAGTGAAATTTTCTTTTTTGTTTAACAATTTAGGATCTTAAAAGCAAAAACAAAAAAGGTATAACATAACTTTTACTTATTGGTAAGAGTCTACTTGTTTTGGCTCAAAGTTGCCAAAGCAGTACCAGAGTTAACCTTCATTCATGGCTGTTTGTTTTATCAGTGTCAATCCCCACCCTTGCCCGTTTCGATCTGGATGAGCATCGTACCGGCGTGCGATCGTGTATCACTACTGCGTGATGCACGTTAAAGACCCCAGGCTAGCGGTTTGTACTGCACTGGTTAAATTTCTCATCTACAGCTGGGAGACAAGTCGCGCGTTGAGGCAGACTACGTTTTAGGCTGTATAAATATACACACACCCCATTTTTTGTTTTTGTTTTGTTTGATCAGTGGATTTTTAGGCTCATGTCTGGCAATTCGGCGATTATGAGTTGAAGCAAAGAAAAGTCATAGCAATTCTAAAGAACGGTGCGTTTGCAGTAACGCCTCGGAGCAAATCTTTATTAGGCCCGAGGCCACTAGGACTGCCAAACTTTTGCCAAGTTAAACGTTTCTCTGGCGTGCTGCCTGATTATTCATATATTGATAGTCAATAGGAAACACATTTTGAATGCGCCATTAAACTTATAAGATGAACTGAAATGACAAGCAAAATTGTAGAAAGGAGTATAAAAGGCACTACCGCGTCCCGCCTTACATATTCCATATAGGCAAGGATCAAAAATTAAATCCCAATTATTGTTCAAATCTATTATACCTTTAGAGCAAGTGTTCGAATATTTAATACATAAAAATGTTAAAATTTATACTTCATTCTTCATAACTTGTTTGCCAGGTATTTGATAACCCAAAAGTGACAAAACAATTTGAAAAGTGTTCTTTATTTCTGCTTAGATTCAGCACTTACATCCCTAATATAATAGTCACTAAGTTATTCATTTCTTTTTGGCCTCTGTTTCATTTGTTTTGTGATAATTTTATGAATGCGAGGGCCAAAAAAAAAACCTAAAAGTTTTGAAAAAAACTTTTTTCGTTTTTTTGGACATACAATAGAAACAAAAAAAACAAAATTAGGTTCAATCAAGTATTAAAAAAACCTTCAAACTAATTTTAGCAACGAACATCGAAATGAAAAGCAATGACTGTGTCGAAACTCAAAATAGCCATGATATGCACCTTTTCATCAGGCTTCGTTGAGAAAGCAGGTGGAGAAATAATAATCGCAGTCTACTAAATTCCGGGTTTATGAAAGAAAACAAAGCCCAGTTTTCCGGCTCGCACAAAGGAATTAAACGCCACAGAAAGTCGAAGATTATTGAGAATGGTGCCGTTAGCGTAGGTGATAAAATCCGTAAGCTGGTGAACATTACTTTATTTGCATCGAAAGATAAACCGGAGGCACGAACGGACGACATTTTTTGGACAGACCCTGTATATCGCTCGGACGAGTGCCCCAGCAAAATTCCTTTGTCACTTTGGTATCATTCTGTCAACAAATGCTTGCATCAAATATGCTGGTTGATAGAACTATCAGTTTCTCCTTGAGATTTTGCGCTTTCGGTTCTGGCCACACAACTTCCATAGAGGGCCTTCTTGAGCGATACAGAGTTCCAGATTCCGATCTTGCCAATTTGGCCGATGCTGCAGCAGGTCGAATGTCCAGAGGTCACTTTGAGCATCTTGCCATGTGAAGCCTGAAACGAATTGCTTTCGGAAATTCGTACTTGGCACAACAAAATGTACATACAGCTGGTCCTTTACCAATGTTGAGCACATCGAAGTTCACCCACATATCTGAACAGGATCTCACCATGGCAGCGAAAAGTTCAAACAGATCCAAGCAAACGCCGCTCCCGAGTTCCGAGAAGTTAGCGTGTTGCGCACGAGAGTTAGCAAAGCTAATGGAATCTAGAGCCAATTGGATTGAATTATTTTGTATTTATCAAAATTTACCTTTTGGATCGGGTTTCTTCTGCTAAATGTTGCCAGATGAGTAACGAGGAATACGCAAAATTGACAAAAGTTCGCATTAACGCTAAAACAATGATTATAATATGATAACACCACAAGATTTAAAAAAAAAAACTCTTGCAGTTAACGACCTTTGTCGCCCTCTTTTAAATTGCTGCTGGATAAATCCTGCTCCAACAATTTTTTTAATGTTTCCAGCACTTCCAAAAGGAAACTTGTTTTTTCCGTAGCTTTTTTTTATTTGGGCCTTTAAACGTTTTGGAAATTCGCCATCCTTAGATTTTTTGTAAGGATGCAGAAAATGATCAGCCAGAATTACATACATTCTGACATTATTACATTATATATCATCACGGAAGTTGGAAATAGACATTTAATTTTTTCTTATGCGGGAAACAGTTTTCAGTTTCAGAAAAACTCGCTCTATAAAAGCGTGATGTTTTATATATACTATATAAATTAGCGCGAGCATTATACTCCATGTGATGCATGTATTGCACATATACAGTTTGTGTGCACGCGAGTTGGTGGATGCTGATCATGTCAAAAACTACCCGCGACTGTGGTAAATACAAAAGAAAAGGCACATAAAGGGGGCACAGGAAAGTTTCTTTTCAGCGTACTTTTCCTTCTACAATGTTTTCGATTTTTTGCCAGTCTCGGGCAATTGTCAACATTATCAGCATTTAATGCGATGCTTTGTTTGTTATGTGTTTCCCGGAATATAATAAATTTTCTGCGGATTTGTCGTTTCTATTGTTGTTTCACATTGTTATCTGTATTTCAGTCTTGCCATGGCACGGGAAAGAACGTCCCATTCAAAGCTCGAGGCGCGCAGCTTTTTGCGTGCCTTCGGAGTTCAACTTGTGTTTGAAGGTAATGTTCACGATGCCAATTTCCAACGGTCCGAGAGTTCAAAATGTGTTATATGTGGAAAAAATTGGTGTCACATCCCAGTTTTGTACGCTTCTATAAGAGTTGAACTTTTTTAGGATCTGTATTTTCTTCTAAATGGAGATGAATAGAGGGAAGGAAGGGGGGGGGGAGAGGGGATAAACTGTATTTCTTTTTTAGTACTGATATCAAATCAAAACCAAGGTCATACTAACGATCGTAAGCACACGCTCTTGTGAGAACGGGTGGTTCAGGCCCGTTCACACGGTACCGTTTGCTTACTTTGTATTACGTTACGAGAAATTACGCCTGCCTATGACCGAGAGTCACCGGGATCCGTATCCGGGAACGATTGTGGAGTGAGTAAACAGGGCAGATTTGGCGCTCTGATTGGCGCGTTCTGATGGACCTCAAATCGTTTGGCTTACGGGGTAGAAAGAGGAGGAAAAGAGGGGGGGGGGGGTCCAAATTTAGGTAAACATGCCTCATTGAATCAAGCGCTAGTCTTTAGCTGGCTCAAAGACTTGCCTACCCAATGTGCGTAAGCAAATCTGAGAGGCGGCTAGAGAAAATCTCTGAGGCATGTTTACCTAAGCCTCGCAACGCTCTTCTCCCTTCCCCCCCCCCCCCCCCCCCCGTAAACCAAGCGAAGTGACGTGCGTGGAAACGCGCCAATCAGGGTGTCCATCAAACTGCCCTGTTTACACCGCAAGCTTTTTTCCGAATATCCCAGCGGAACATTTGGGCTGCGTACGAAGCGTGGCAACCGATTCAAGCCGTAACACAGAAGCGTTTGCTTTGCATAATTTGGCGCGTGAAATACGAAGTACGGATGTCCCGGTAGCGCGCAGTCGTATCATAACCTAACGTAAGGAAATGTAAGCAACGTTCATTCACACAGCAGCGTTCAACTAGGTTTTTTTTTTTTTTTTTTTTTTTACGGTAGGTAACGGTGCGATTGCAATTCACTAGGACATCCGTACTTCGTATGCCACGTGCAAAGATAGCCATAGAATTGGTTGACACGTTTTACGCGAAGCACGGATGCTCCGGTGACAGTGGCGTAACATATCGGAACTTAAACAAAAGGTACTGCGTGAACGGCCTTCTGGCGTGGTATACACCGCAGTCTACGGTGTATACCAACACAGTAGACAGCGGTGGCCGAAATGTCCCTTGTATTAGCCCCGTGCGCGACCGAAAGCGTCGCTGTGGTCGGCCTTCCACGATTGGCCGAACGCTGCCTATGACGTCGGAAAGGGGATTTATCATCGACGGATATAAGAGGAATGAAAGAACTTTAAGTTTGACGGTGTTGGCAGTGTTCCTTTGAGAGCGCAATGATTTCAAGCTTCCACCATGCTAATAACAAACACCATCGAACTTGTTGTTTGCAAGGTAATGACGTCACGAGGGGGAACCATAGGAGGGCGCCACCAAAACATCTCGCCGCTATATTGTCTCTGGTGGCTGTGCACCGCCCTTTAAATCCCAACCTGTTCACACCCTGCAGCACCGACGAGTTCGTTCTTCGCTCTTACTAATAAAGGTTCAGCCAAAAAAGCAGTCTTCGAACAAAACGCAGCGCCCCATAAGCCTTTGTCTGTGAGCTCTGTTGCCCAAGCGGTCGTGTCCGATAAAGCAAACTACATAGCAAAGAAACTGTTTGGTTCTTAAGAAACCGCCGTCACTAAAAATGTATTCACGACAAACTGAAAAATATGAAGACCGATCATAATCGTTTTATTCGTAAATGTCTCTTTTTTTTTCCGAAAGATACGACTGCCAATTACCTCAATATTCATGTGCCGCGTGCCAGGCTACCCCGGGAATTTATTGCCGCGCTTCGCACGAAGCACGAATATCTCGATAATTTGCAGTCACGTATCGCAGTCGATCAAACGCTACCAAGTGAATGGGCCTTTCCTACAGCATGCATCGTTTTACAGGATTGTTTATGGTGCCAGCTGAACATGAAGGAAACGTACTTAGAGAGAGACCCGGCAAAGGCCTTTTCTGTGTCTCTCTTTATGCGTACTTTCTTCGTGTTCAGCTGGCACCTCAAACAAACAACAAACCATCTATCGTCCGTTTCATACTTAATATACAACGCTGTCAATGCCGCTGGCGCGAGCACGGGCTTGATCCCGTTGATCATTTGGACGCGCTCTCGCGCAAACGAAACCATTGATGAAGCTACACGCTCGTGCCAGTAGCTTTCACAGTGTTGCATATTAAGTATGAAACGGAGCATAGGCAGCTTGAGGCCGTCACTCGTTTCACAGGAGCAGCACTGGGGCGTTCTAGTTTCCAAATTGGCAGTCGCTTCTTTCATTCAAAAACGACCCGATAAACCTAACCTTACTTTGAATAGCACAAAGAACGTTATAGGCACGTAGAGAGTAAACATATTCTTATAACAGTGTATATCGATATGGTCGTTCAATGAATGATATAACCATACCAGGTCTGTTAGAAAGTAGGAAGTGAGTGGTCATAATTTTGTTTATAACTGATTCGACACAATGACCATATAACTTAAGTAACCACCAATTACAGCGTCAGTGTTTGTATAGACCAACACGGAGCGTGCTGGCAATTGCCGTAATGACAGCAGCGCCATCGCAGTCGAGTGACGTCAGAGCCGCTTATTGGTGCATACCTGAACCGAACCATGACGTGTTTCTCTCTGTTCATAAATCTCTACAGACTTTCTGAACGTTTGTGAAGAGATCTTCAAAGAGCTGGGAGAAACAAGGCCCGACGCAACGATCGGCAGAAAGGAGTTCTTAAAAAGACTGGAAGAGTGGCGACAGCACCTCACGACTGAGCACCGCCAGCGTTCGGCGTAAGTCGACGTCGCTTTGACACTTTTGTTTTTACCTGACATAACACGTTTACGCGCCACAGAAATTTTTAAACGAGACAATAGCGCACGAGTGACAGTAAACTACTAAAAAAAATGTATAACGTAAATTTTAAAACGCGTATTTTCAGTGGTTCTAATTCGCTTGAATGAAGACACAAATTCATATTAACCATATCGTTTTTTTTTCTTCTATCTTAACTATCTTAACCTTCCTAAAGCGACGAACACAATTTTTCTTTTTTTTTTTTTAGTCTAACAACACAAAATTTGTTTTTTTGCGACTCGAGAAAATATCCGTGCAATATCGTGGTCAGTCTTAAACGTTTAAGCGTAAACAGAAAGTATATCTGTGTGTGGTATTCACTCGAGAAGCGTTTGTTGTTTGTCACTCTATTAGAACAAAGTCCTTCAGAACAATACAGCATGGCTAACTATAACGGCGTTTGTCGGTTCATGATTTGTTTTCATCGGGCATCATAGGCTGCATCCCGGAGCAATGTCGAACCATAATCGGCGTTAGCCACGCCCTATTATACGTTATTATAGGGTCTATTCATATGACGTCAGACTTCTTTTTAATGTCGAGTCACTACACACAAGCATGGCCGCCAAAAGCAAATGCGGTTTTCTAATTGGCAAGTTTGTTTTGCCTTATCTTGTTTTCCGCAGAGCTCACGAATGAACGTTTTGTTAGCGGCCATGTTTGTGGGCGATGACTCAGCATCTGAATAGACTCTATAGAAATTGCAAAACGCCATCGTAGTCTACGATGGAGCAACTATTGGCGACGTGCGCGATCGAGATCGTCGCTGTGATTGGCATTCCACGATTGGCCGAATGCTGACTCTGACGTCAGCAAAGGATTCCTCTTCGAAGGAAATGAGGGGAATAGAAGAACTTCAATTTTGAGTTCTAGACCACCATTTTAGTGTTGGCAGCGTTGGTTCCAGAGCGCAATGATTTCAAGCTTCCACCATGCTCATTACAAACACCATCGAACTTGTTGTTCACAAGGTAATGACGTCACGAGAGGGGAATGTAGGAGGGCGCCACCAAAACATCTCTATTAATTGCAGTATCGTCTTTCAGCGCGCGAACGTCACAGCAGTTTCTTGCTACTTAAGTTTCGGAGGGGAAGCTCCACTTCCGGCACGCGCTGGTTCACTTACGTCGTGCTTTGCCTGTGCGTGCGCGGAAGTGCTATCGAAGGTTGAAAGCTGGCGCTGGGGCGAAGGAGCTTCTACTGCAGGCTTACGTTGCGTCAAACTATAAAATGAGGTTTGTGTAACGTGAAACGTTCTTTAGCTAGGTGCTCAGCACTTAGTGAAGCCTGATAAGTGAAGCCTAAGAAACGTGGCCGCGAAGCTCGATGCTGATTGGTTAACGGGGGTGGTCACGTGACCAGAGGTGTAGGCGAGGAGGCGCGAGGTAGGCGAGAAGGAGCTCGACCACCTGTGCGCACCGAGGGAGTGCTGCTCCAGAGTACGGGAGGCTCCAGAAGATCGCCAGATTCATCGGCCCTGCATACGTGAAACTCGAGAGTATCGCTAAACGCTCGTAATGCTAGAACGCTTCACGTACGCAACACCATTGCCTTACCATTTTTCATATGTATATTTTTTAATGATTTCAAACACAACAGTTGTACTATAGACCACTGTGAGGCCACAGTTACGCTGCTTCCTACATCGTGCAAAAGGCACGGTGATCGCTGCGTACATGATGAAACAATAATAGTCTGCGGACGCGCCTCACGAATGTTCGAAGCATGTTCAATTCATACCTAGGCATGCTTCAAAAACTTCATCCGACAGTTTTTTTAATGATTAAAGCAACGGGACTGTCTGCATACATGAAAGAAACGCGCCTCAGAGAGTAGAGTTTTAGTGAAGCGTTTTTGCATATCCGATGCGTTACGATGGGCCCTCCAGTACGTACTGCGCACATGCGAGTCTTCGATGGAAGCGCATGCGCAGTTCGTACCGTATGGGATGTGCAAAAACGGTTTCCTAAATCTCTCTAGTGTCTGCATACTGCCTTTTGTACGATGTTTTCGTGGTGTGACTGCGGTTTTAAAGTGTCGTATATTCTTTTTTTTTCTGTACTTTTTCGTTCACTATGCCCTAACTTCTCTCGGTGGTTTACACATATATATATCTTAAAGTTTGTTTAGATATACTTTTTTTTAAAGAAAAGGCATGTTCCCATGCCGCGACTTTTGCACGTGGAAAATAATGCGCAGCCACACTGCGAATCGTCTCCAACAAAAATCAGCCGACGCGATACAAAATTGGCTCACTTTTGTAGTTTGGTTTTCGCCGCTTCCCTCGTATCCTAAGACTCGGGTATTCTTTTGCGGTGGTGTAACGGCACGTATATTGCGCAGAAAGTCCCCGATAAAGTGTATAGTACCAATAGAACGTGGAGGTGGGCACAAAAAACTGTGATGGCGTCCTTCCACCGTGAACTGCGCACGGCAATAAATGGCGTAGCGTTTCGCGTTCCCAGCTGGTGTTCACTTGCATTAGCCCGGCTCTTATGAAAAACAACCGACTGGTTCGATTTGCATGCAAAGTAATATATCCCGCACGGCGTGAGGCACTGAAGTCCAGTGTGTGTTTTTGCATGCTACCTTGGGAAGATTTATCCAAGTCGAACACTTCAACTTCGGGTCCAGTAGTGCTGAGTTATTCATGTTGTCTGTAGAGTGACAAGGTAGAGGGGCTTAGAGTGATGAACTGGTATCCCTTTCGCCAAGCATAAGTGATCCCCACATGTCTGCCGCCATGTTGCACAATTTTGACCACTAGACACGTGACCGTACCAAATCCTGAGGCTTTTACGCAAGACTGAGCTGAGATTTGAATCGCGATCGCTGTGAAAAGCATGTTAAACTATTTTTTGAATGCTGTTAGTCCCAGAGATCAGTGTCTAGCTTCGATAAAAACCCAAAATACGGCACCGCGGCTGATGGTATCTAGCGGAGGCATCGCGATGCTGCCCGAAGTTTTTGTCGTAAAAGCACATTTTTAAGGCGTAAAACAAACGAAACAAAACTTATCTCATCGGTATTGGTATTAGAGATCAATAAGCAATCATTTGTGCGCGGCACTTCGTTAACATTTAGACGTAAAACTTTAAGGTCACGTGTCTAAAAATTGTGAAACATGGCCGTGACCGATCGGGGTCACTTTCAGCTGCCAGTTTATCGCTCTAACGCCCTCTACCTCGTGGCTGTAGAGACAGGGCAAGTGCGTCGTGGAGAGGGATGTATCATGAAGAGTAAAGCCGGTTAACACTGGACCAGTTCTCACGTTACGTTAAGTTACGTTACGTTACATTACGTTACGTACAACGCATTCAAGGCCCATGAGCACAAGGGCATCTTCTTACGCTACGTTATGTGCGCTTACTACGAGCTATAATGCGCACATTCAGAGCCGTGTATGGAGAGTTTTCGGTCAATGGGAGGCGCGGGCAGAGCCTGGACGTGCACCAAACACAGAAAGAGGGCTTGACATGCTCTCTTGGTCAACCAGAAACCGAATGGAATCCCCTAGCGGTGGTAGCGAGAAACAGTTTTAGTCATAGGTATATGGTTTTAATAAGCGCTTAAGAGTTAAATGTAGTCGCCCTTCATGGTTGAAAATAGGGTGCACGTGATGTTTCGATCATGATCATGCAGAAAGATGTAAGAAACGAATGTGCCGCTTAACTCTGTTGTCATCTGACAGAGTCCGACCGCACGGACGGCAAATTCACGGCCCTCGGTGCCTGGCGTACGGATTGTGTCGATCGTTCCGCTAATCGCGCTCTTCCACCATGATTTTAGATGACCGTAATTTAAACATTACGTGCACCATATTTTCAATCACCGAGAGTTCCTCCGACGCACCTAAGTTTGTTTCTAGCGACCACTGTCAAGGTATTATTCCTAGCTTCTGGTTTGCCCCATTCGAATTTGTGAAGACGCCCTGGGACATGCAGAGCCCACCTTCGGCCAATGGTGCCTCCTCATTTCTCTTTTATGCTTCCCAATTAATGGTCAAACTCTCTCTATACACGGCTCCGCACACAATGAAAGACGGTGCAGTTACAGTGTGTGTTTTAAAACAACACTACTTCCGCTTGCGCTGAGGCATTTACGGCAACGTCGTTCACGGCACTTCCAGTGTCAGGGAGTGTGCGTCTGGGAAGGCTGTATCATCATTGGTATCATCCCGTCATGAGCCGTCCCGCCGATAAAACGCGGTAAAAAAAAACAGTTTCCTTGAAAGAGCGAGCGAAACTCGACAACAAAATGCAAAATGTGCAAGGTCATTCCCATAACGTCAGGATTCTAGAGACATGAAGACCCGTCCAACTACGCATCCGTCTTCGACGCGAAAGATTCGGAAGCAACTTAACTCCTATACTTCGTTTCACCTTCCGTCCGAGCGCGGCCGATGTTATCAGCCGAAGGGCCAATCAAACAGCGGAAAAAGCGCAACGTCATGGCGTGCTCTCTGCGCTTGATAGGACTAGCCGGCTTAGGAGCACGCACAGAGAGACGGCGAATACCGGCTGGTTCTATCAACTTCAGAGAGCACGCCATGACGTTGCGCTTTTTGCGCTGTTTGATTGGCCCTTCGGCTCATTACATCAGCCGCGCTCGGACCGAAGCTGGAATGAAGTATAGGAGTGTGCGAATAGCAATAGTTCAAATAAAATAGTGCTGCGTCATTCGTAGCCTTCACACTTAAAGGAAAACCCATTACACACTGGCTGTCTTTGCAGTGTCGAAGCTTGGAATGACGTTGCACTATGCGATTTTCAAAGCAGTACAGCACGCTCGCAGAATCTAAACTCGTCCAACACAAAGTTGGAACCGAAAGTTCGCGGAGATCGCCGATTGGACTTGGGCGACAAAAGCGCTGCGTCATCATCGCGCGAGTCCAATCGGCGAGCTCCACGAACTTCAGCCTTAACTTTGTGTTTGATCATAGCCTCCTCTATACTGGCAAAGCCTAGCTGATTGCCACGAAACGCGGCCGCCGAAAGTGAAAAGGCAGAGAGGCAGACAACAGATGAGAGGAAAGCCGCCATGTAACGGGCGCCCCGCTGCGGCGAGACGCCGAAACACACTTTTCCCGAGCGATGGAATGTCCGCTCGTGCTCCTCGCGTTCCTCGCGCTACCGCTTCTTTTCTCGTCGGGTTTGAAAACCATGTTTCGGGTTCTCACCACTGCAAAAGCTGTGCGCTGTATACCAGGTTCCCCTAAAGCCCCTTTATACGGAAAAGTAGCATCATCCTTTGAAGAATGACACCTGCTATCTTGGCCCGATCCAGGCGGCACTACAGACAAAAGATGTGCGCGTCAGAGGAGGAGGGAGAAGGAATGCCTATGCTGTCGAAGTGCAGTGCATGCTATGAACTCATGCCGCCAATCAAATAACGCCGACTGTGCAACGTCACGGCTTTCATGGTCTTTCTTTGAGCCCATCCTTTGAGGCTGGTAGACCGTGACAGTGCGCTTTTAGCCTGTGTGTATGTATTTGCGCGTGTCTTTCAGCCTTTGACTGTGCTCTGACTCAAGTATAGGAAGGTCGTCTGCTATCTTGGCCCAATCCTGGCGGCACTACAGTCGATGCGCGGGTGTAAAAAAGCAAAACATAAAGATAAAAGGTGTGCGCGTCAGAGGAGGAGGGAGGAGATGGCGCTACCTTTCTTATTCAGGGGCGTTAGGTTCCCCGAGAAATGCTCTCTGGTACCAGATCCTCGCGCTACAAGTATGCTACCGGGCACTCTATGGCTTCGTCGTCGAACTTCCAGGCTTTGTGAGTATGAAGGAGGCTATGGTTTGACGAGTTTTGGGCCTCTAAACTCCACCTTTTCATCCTTCAGACGAGACAAGAAGCACAAATCCAGCCCTAGATAATCCGCTTCTGTAATATTCAGGGCTCAAAGGTTTGAAATATTAGGGTCACTCCTTGCAGATGATGCACCGCCCACCCTCCCCCCTAACGAAGGAAGAAAAGCGACCGGCGATTGACCTGTGAATCAAGTCAATAGTTGGCTGTTGATTGGTATACGCAAGATGGTAAACATGCGTGCGCAAACAGTATACGCGAGCGTCGAAACGCATGCACATATTAACGCCTCTCGGCATTTTGCTTACCTATATTCCTGACCACCAATACCTTGAAGAGCCCACATCACCGACGCCGCGTAAAGCAGGGAGCATTCCTATATCTTGATCAAATACGAAATGCTTGCGAGTAAGACCTACGTAAATATACAATGCGGGAAATTCCCAAGGTGAAGTGGATTCGTGATTGTGTTGAACGAAAGCTTCCCCCTGTTAGCGAATTATAGTGTGCAATACTTCCTTCGCGACTGAATGCTAAAATCTATCTCCATAACAGGCATCAAGAAGAAACTCTTGCCGACTTGCTTGATTTTTGCTTAATGTCGTTCCTTGGAGTTGGGCTAAACTCCCAGTGCATCTTCATTTCATCGGACATTTTAATTTGCAGGTGGCCCGAACGTGCTGTAATGGAAGCCATTCCGGAGAAACTTAGTTGTTTCAGTGACGTCAGCAACATTTTGCTTGCGAGTCATCCCGACGAACTGTTCTAGCAACGGCCAATAAAACTAGTTTTTGCTTGAGTTGGTGTTAAGTTCCCCATGGCAAAAGGCAAGGTAAGAGACACTGCAGACAGACACACCAGTGTCCGAATGAACTGATATTTTTGCCGCTTTCTTTACTGCCTTGGCAATTCTCTGAGCATCCAGCACACAGAAAAACACAAAGCAAAAACCCGCTTTAAAATCAGACTCAATATAAAACCAAACTGGCGGACCCTTTACATCAAACGCTGTCTGTTTTGTATTATTCAGCGGGCTTGGAGATATAACAAACGAGACGAGCGCATTTGAGTTTTTATTCAATTAAACCCATTAAACTAAAACGTAAAAAAAAAACGCACGCCAGCCGGTGCAGTATTTACATATTAACAAAAAAAAAACATAAATTACAACGACGACGAACACAAGTATTCAATTTATGTTGCTCAGTTTCTCGAAGGTTACTGCTGGAAATTCAATCTGCTCTGTTTACTCACGCGAAATCTTTCAGCGTAATGGGTGCTTAATTATTGCTTCAATCAGAGTCCAGCGTCTGCCCCGTCGTTTGAACACCGCCTGTTGTTTTCACAGCTCGCTGCCACCGGCACTCGAGCAGCCTAATATAAAGTTAAAATAAGGCTTTGCTACATGCGCACTTTTTACTATCCGGAGTTATGCGCGAGAGCGCAAGATTTACTATTAGAATCGAGCATCGTCTTGACAAAGCGCTGGCGCGGTCGCGTCTACCACCAGCGTGGTGCAACGCAGTATGCAAAGCTAGCTTTAATATTAAAAACAATTTAGGACAGCAGGCGACATTGGCAAATTTTGCGTAGTAATAAATCTTGTTTTTTGAGATTGAGAGCATATTATTACTGTGGACTAAGTTGCAAGTGCATGCAGTTTTTGTTTGTTATTGCTCGTTAGTTACGTTTATACAAGTCATGCACTTTATGTCAAATATTCTTAGCCTCAAGACTGTTTTATAGTTGGTAATATACGCACGCCAATTGCAAAATGGAAGAAACAATAGGTTTGAGATCCATCTACGTGGATTGCAACAAAATAATTTCCAAGTATCGGTGACTTGTTTTGACATTGCTAAAGAACGCGAAAACGTCGTAATAATTACTAAAAGACAACACGTTGTTGTTTAAAAAAATAAAAAAAACGCCGCATTGTTGAGGTGAGGAGCACTCAGCATCAGTGTAGCACGAAAAAGATGTTCCAATGAACAGCGCTCTGGAACAAAAGAGAACCACCATTATTTCTTTTGATATGTAGAACTGTCACAAGAACTCGTTACACTCGGAATAAAATACCACGTTGAACTTATAGTTTCTTCTTTATTTAGCTGCAGGTATAATTACTGTGTGAAACGTTTTGAGGCATTTCATTCACATTTGGAAGCACTTAAAGACAAACATTTTTATGAAGGACAGCTCCGTCTATTTCCAGCCTATCCGTTCCATGCCTGATGGCGGCGGAACGTGCTAGCGCACAACAGCTGGGAGCACACGGAGCGAAAGCTCGCGCTGCAATACCTAAAGATCCTGGCTTCGATCCAGACTTCTTCCCGTTTTGATCTGCACGAGAATTCCACAGGAGTGTGGTCGTGTAATCACCACTGCGTGATGCACGTCAAGGATTCTAGGCTAGCAGTGGTATTGCACGGGCTACATTGTTTTCATTTACAGCAGAAGTTAGCCCTATTGTGGCTAACTTACCGCAGTATAAAAAAACACAATTACGTTATTACGGACGACTTTGGCCAAGTTTGAGTGGATGTGCTCATAGCCTCATTATTACGCGTTTTGAAGGGGATGTAGTAGTGATTGATAATGTTTTAACAATTATTATTCCGAGTTCCAGAATAATAGGAAATACCTTTTTTTCACGGAATAAGTTAAGTTTATTAGGAGTAATGAGGCAAGTGTCATAAATGAAAGAAGTAATCACTACAAGTTAATGGTCACAGCAAAGTGGAATCAAGCATTCTTGAGATGCACGCTAGTAAGGGCGTTTAAACAGCGTTGCCATGCTATTTCTACAACGTACTAGTTATATGGTAAGCTTGCTATTGATATTTCTATGGTTATCGAAATTTCGTGAGGTCGTAATATGAATGGATGAATGAATAACCTTTATTGCAGGAATGTGCTCCAGTACCTGCAGTTAGAGCCCCTAGTCCGGGGCCCCATACGTGGTGGCCACAGACTCGGCACGGTCCACCAGCCATCCCTGGCCGGTGACCGTGCCATCGGTCAGCCGCTTCTAGGTGTGGGAGGGGCTGGGATGAGGCTAGCCAGAGGGAATGGCCTGGCATTGCCAGACCATACGGAGAAGGGTGGGACGATCGCCGCAGTGCGGACGTAAGAGTAGTAGAGGGGCGTCATAAAAGTGTTAGTTTTGAGTTGACGCCATAGTGCGCCCTGTCTGCGGGTAAGGGAAGGCTGAGGAGAAGGATAATGTTGTCGAGCGAGGCATAGCTCAGCTAGGTGAGTTGAGTATGAGAAAGGGGCTGGTCGGATGGTGGCAGAGCCTTCCCCAGGTGCCCGGTGTGAGAGTTCTCGGGCGAGCACAGGAACGCACTCATTACCGAGGATGGCTGCGTGTCCAGGCACCCAGACCAACCTGAAAGTGTGGGAGGTGGAGGAAAAGAAAGCGTCGAGCAGGGACGCAGTGGAGAAATGTAGGGGGTTGTAAAGGAAGTTCCGACAGGCCGTCTGGGAGTGAGTCAGAATGTGCTAGGGGTGGAAAAGAAGACAGTGGAGATGGAAAGAATTGCCCTGGTGACCGCAGGCTCCTCCAGTAGGGACACGTCGGTGAGACCACGTTCCGTGGCAGCGTGGACAAGCCTGAGATCACAGTTCTCGACTACCATGATCCCCCCGCGTGCATCCTACGGGCTGGCGTCCGTAAAGAGGGCACGAACGGTATTGCAGCATACAGGATACGCGCGTCGGAGGTAGCGCGAGCGATGGTCGCGCCGGGCCGTGGGACGGGTAGGATGCATATGGCGGGGAATATGAGCCACAATGAGTTTGGCACGTGCAGTGTGGGAGGGACCAGCAGCGGTGAGGGAAGCAGGACAGGGGGGAAACCAAGAGTGGCAAGGAGATTCTGCCCCTGAGCCATCGAGCGCAAGGGCGTCAGCCGAGCAGCCTGGTGCGCTTCTCTGGGTTCTTCCAGGGTGTTGGTCACCTAGAACCGCTCCAGGCAAACGGTGGCTGTGCGAACGGGGAGACCCAGCGCCATTTTCTGCGCCTTCCGTAGCAGGGTAGACATTCGTTTGTGTTCGGTCTGGTTGAGGTAGTGGTACGGTAGGTGGTAGAGTAAGCGTGTATGAATCAAGGCCTGGACAAGGCGTAAGGCATCTGCCTCTATAAGGCCATTTCGGCGGTTAGAGACGCGACGTAGCATGTGCATGATTTGGTTGCACTGGGTGGTGAGCTGGTGGAGGGTTTGTGTTGCCTTAGCGTTGGATTGTAACGTGAAACCAGGCAACCATATGGCCGATTTACGCAGGATGGGTTTGTCATCTTGTGTGATGGTAAGGGGAAGATCGGTTTGTCTGTGAGCGTGTTTTGTCATGACTAGTAACTCCGACTTAGAGGGCAAACATGTTGTCGAAGGTTCACTTAAGGTCTGCAGCAAGGACAGCGCGATATTGGGAAGTGCTCGCAGAGTCTAGAACATCGTATTTGAGGCTGAGAAGTACATTCTGAGTTGAAATACCACTAGGGTAGCCATAGAGGGTGGAGAGAAGGGCGGAGTTGTCGGCAAAACCTTTGTGTAGCTGAAGCTGTAGAACCTTCTCAAACAGTTCGCCGAGGCAAACGTAAATGAAATCAGGCGCAGGTTCTCCAAGAAAAAGGAGTTGCCATGCTTGGGAATCAGAACGACTCTGTCTTCCTTCCGTTCATTAGGGAGGGAACCTGACTGCCGCACCTCATTTAAGTAGGTAGTTAGATGAGTGGTGTCTGAATCAAAGAGCTTGTAGAGAAGGGAGAAGCGAATATTTTCAGGACAAGGGGATGTGTTGCGGCGAATGTCGGTGAGTGCTGCGCGAATCTCAATATCCGTGATGGGAGCGTTAAGATAAGAAAGTTTGTTGGAGGGACCCTTGTAGTTCCGTAGCACGGAGTGTCAGGAGAGTGAAGCAACGCTGTCGTAACTGTGTAAGACATTGGGAGTCTGTTATATTAGTGACGTAGAGGAGCTTGTGAATGTCTTTGGCCCTCTCCGATATGGCTTGGCCTGGTTGTATTAGATGACGGTGTAGGGACCACGTTCGTGCAGTGCCGAGCGTGCCATTGTGCTTTTCGCAGAGCGTATTCCAGTTTTGACCTGTGAGGTTGGCAGCATAGGTTGCAGCCTCTACAGTGAGTTGTGCAATGCGTAGTTTGAACTTCCGGTTGTGGCGTTGACGTCGCCACTGTTTGGATAGGCAGCGGCGCGCTTCCCATAGGTGGAAAACGTGGGAATCTATATCTGGTGCATCGGGAGTGATGATAAGGGTGTGCGTGTGCCGGTTAGACGGGTCTGCAGTGTCCGCACCCAATCAGTGAGCATGTCGGGTGAGGTAGAAGAGGAAGTTGCGCGGAAGGCAGGCCAGTCCGTGATACAGATTCGGTGTGCCTCACACAAGTCTTTAGTGTTGATATAGGTGGCAAGAATGGAATGCTCACTGCCGAGCTGTTCCTCAAGGTTGTGCCAGGTGCAGGGATTTGTGCCACGGTACAGGTTAAGGTCTGGACACGTGCAGCGTACAACGATGGTGCCAAGACGTGTAGGTGGCGATGGATCAGTAAGTAAAGTAAGATTGTGTTGTTGGATCAAGGTGTGTAGCATGCAGCCCTTAGGTCTGTTGCGAGGGTAGCCCCAAGTGAGATGAGGAGCGCTGAAATATCTTGCATAGAATGTGGCGCAATCCTTGCGCCATGTGGCCTTAAACAGCGTGTCAAGGCGTGCATAGCGGTCTTGGGGGCGGCTATAGACATTGAGTAGGCGGAGAAGTTGCATGTTAAGCTTGCGTGTGGAGACGGGAAGGAGTACAAAAAAAGACATGTAGAACGGCCTTGTCTGAAGTGAAGTCGACCGCGGTGTGAACGCGTTTGACTAGGGTGGCCACAAGGTGGTCCTGATTGGGGTCGTTATGTGCCACATGTGTCAAATATACAGAAAGATTAGGAAGGCTGCGAGATTCCTGTAGAAAGATGATGTCGGGTAGGGGAGCGTGCGATTGAAGATACTGTATGAGGCTGCCGCGCTTTTTGCGGAGGCTACGGCAATTACATTGCCACACTGTAAGTTCTGAAGAGGAATGTTACGTGGCGGTTGCCTGGGGATTACAGTTTGCCATTTACAATTATCTAATAGAAGAAAAAGCCATTTGAAGAACTGTAAGGACGCTACCCGCCCATTTTGCGTCAATATAATTCATAAGCTTGCAGATTATGTTTGATGTTGCTTAAAGCTTCGGAATCCACCCCTTGCTTGGAGCTGTGTCTGCTGAAACGGACTGTGTCTTTCGCTTTGGTGTTCTTAGCTTCCTTGGATCGGTGGGTGTGTTCCCTGGCGTTGTCGGATCTTTGAGTTGGATTACATCAGGAGAAATAGGCCCTTGCTTAGTCGGAGGTGCCTCTGTTTTGCTCTTTCTTGGAACCACAGTTAGTGCAGAATATCTAGGCCTTTCTGGCACCTGGTTTTCAGTTGTGGTATCCAATCCGTCCTGCGCAGCTGAAGAAGGCTCCTCACCTTTGCTGGGCAGCTCGGGCCATTCGGATTCATAAACTGCAGTTCTGGCAGTGCGAAAATCGACTGCGTGTTGTCTGGAGTTATTCTTGGTGTTTTTTTCCTGTCGTCATTTAGGACAGGATTGTGATGTACCCGAGTGAGCGTCGCCGCAGTTAATGCACTTCTCTCGAGCAGGGCAGGAGTCTGTCCTCATGCGTGCCGTTGCAGCCTTTGCACACTGGACTGCGCTTGCAGGTTGTCTCTCTATGTCCATAGCTGCAAAACGTGCGGCATTGAAGTGGGTTTTCTTGGAACTGAGAATCTGCATGCTGGACATGACTGAGGTAACCGTAGCTTGGCAGCGTCGATCCACAGAAGCAGATAATTATCGCTGAACTTTTACCTAGTCTTCGAAGACGAGCAACTGTGTTTTCAGCGGTCCCCAAGTTGTTGGCGATTTTCTCGTCAGTCACCGTGATGTCCACGTTCTCGATTCCACCTGTGGCGCAATGTATGGGAAGAGGTTCATACTCTCTGACTTTGATTCACAGAGCACCGTGCAGCGTAGCAGCCCGCGCGTCATCTGCCCGTCCCATATGTCAACGGCAGGCGGTTGTTGAACTTGATTTTCAAGATACATTCCGGGAACATATTCTCCAGAGCAAAGGACAGTTTTAGGCTAATCAGCGATGTATTTACATGGTTTTCCTCTAACGGCGTAAATACGACAGTAAGCCCCTCAGGCAGTACTACAGCACTGTGGACTGTCTCAGCACTTAAGCTAGAATTAGGGCTAGTCCTTTTCCGCTTTTTTCTTGTCTGGGCATTTTTACAGTCTGGTTTGTCAATGTCGGAAAGTTGTATGTCACTGGTTGGCACAATACCCGCCGCGAAGAGGTTGTGGCACATTGCTGACATGGAGGGATGTCCACAGCGGTATTCATGGTCAAGTACTTGTCTTCTGATCCTGCAATTAAGATGCCACAGATTGAAGAAAACTAACTGTACTGATCGGTGGAGACGTGATTACTCGATCGTAGAGAGAGTAGCCCTGAAGACATGGCAAGGTCGATTCCTGTGCACCAGGAAAACGCCGGGTACGTCAGACCACACCGTGGACAGAGCAGTCAACCTGTGAACGTTGTGTAAAGTTCCAACTATTCAGACCAAATTATAAGAGTAAAAACGTTAATTCAAGGAAACGAGCTTAAAAAAAACGCAACCGTCTTTAAAACACATCTTCTACCATTTTCAAGTCGTAATGTGCATTTCAAGTTTAAGTTGTAAAACCCCCAGCTAGATCATGTACGCGCATCAAACCCATTCGTCAAGGATACAAAATAACCGTACCAAGCAATATTGACTTCGGAAGCTGTTCATCGTGAATTCCGCAAACTTTTCAACCTGCTGATGGCAGCTTAACGAGATTTTGATGGGAGCCAGATGGCGCTTTTTGATGGTTCCCGTTATACTTTCTTCCTTAACCTTCCTCGTGCTACTGTGTCGGCACATTGCACCATCGGCTACACTTTCTTGTGTGTTTTATCGTAGGCTAGGAATAAAGGCTACGAGGTGTAAATTTCTCAGAGTTCATGATGTGATTAAAACTGCATGCTTCGCTGCCCATTCTACATAAAAAGCAATTGCTAACGACCGCATTTAAGCTTCCTTAGGCATTCGGGAGTTCGTTCAATTGTAAGGCAAGCTGGTAAGCCTTCGAGATGCAAGATAACGTGAGTACTTGTTATCCTGCAGACTGAACGCTTCACTGCTTAAAGCACACAAAAATCAAACTTTAACGACCACAGTAATGCCTTCTAGAGTGTTCAGCTGTTCGTTCAACTGTAAGGCAAGCCGGCAACCCCATGAGGAGCGAGGTAATAAAAACGTTTAGCAAACCGTTACTGTGTTCCCCGTACCGCACTTTCGAAGCTCTTGGGGCATGTTTTTGAGCGCACCCAGGTGATACCGTCCCCGCAACGCGCGCGCTTAAAAACATGCTTCAAAAGCCCCGGTATTGCGGTACGCGGAACGCGGTAATGGTTTGCTGAAAGTCCCCAATGTGATTTATTACAATCCCGTCAGAATAAACATGGATATTGAGAAATAACACCGAATTTGGCTGTTGCCAGATCTTTTTTTGCTATTACTTCTTCGAAAACACAAATACTGTTTAAGATTTCGACACGGTGCCCTGAGGTCAGAGGGCCCACCTGACAACTGAGAGGACTCTGAGAGAAGACCGGATGGGAGTAAGGATAGAAGGTGCATATTTTATACCGACGAGAACATAAACTTTAGTTTAGAGCAATAGCTTTGTATGGAAACATTGTGCGGTATTTACCGGCTCGTGTTGACGGTTGGTCGCACCGCAACAAGGACGCGGATGAGAATCCCAGCAACAGCGCTTGGTTTTACGTCATAGGGCATCCAAATCCGTCCAAATTGGTGGATTTTACATGGTTGACAATAATGTAACGTACATTATGTCGTTACACGTTTCCCTGTTGCTGGGAACGCGTAAAGCAAGCCAAAGGACGAATTCTAAGTTAAAACTAAATTGTCGGCGAAGCCCCTCTCTGAGCTTTTGTACCATAAAATCTCCTGAAGACGCTCTCACCTGTTAGCACTCACCGCTATGAAGAAAGTAAGTGAGTTCTCAATTTTAAATGTCTATTTTTTTACGTCAATGCCTTATTTGGACTAGATCAATTAACTAAAGTAAAGTGCGTTCTAAAGAGCTCGCTTTTACAATTTTTACGGTTTGTGACATGTTTTGTCACGTATATAATTTCTATACAAACTATATTTTAGAATATTAGCGAGGAGGCAAAAGAGTAGTAAATCTATGCATGCTAACCAGGAAAATGAAACGCGTGAGGATACCTTAAACGGACCATGAAATTACCTTTTTACTTTTGCAAGATAATTTTTACATTAAACCTTCAACGTTCACCGAATGCCGAACAGGCATCCGTTTTCGTATAAGTTTATTAACTTCTAGACAAAAAATTAATGAAATATCGACTTTTTCTTTCTCTCCAACTGACCGCAAAACAAGTTGCGGCGTAATTTTGACGGTCGTGACGTACCCTGGCACAGGAACCGGAAGTTCTCTCGGCTGTAGGAGAATGGGAGCGTTAGCGGCGGCGAGTTGGGGGTGCGCCGGTAGGTTTTACTGCGCTGATGGCGCTGATGTCACCGACGTATTTCCTGAATCGGCGCCTCTCATCGCCGCGATAGCCATGAACACATCGCAGCTGAGTGAAATTCAGTGAGATATGTTGCGCTACAGCGACAGCATGGGACTAGTCCCATACGCCGGTATGCCTGTTGGGAAGTGCGGCGAGTCTTCCGGTGAAGACTCCAGAAGTCAACTCATCTGTCGTTGTTGTTAAAAGGCGGCCCGTGTCAGTCGTTTGCAAAGCGACGTAGATGGAAACAAATTGCCGCGGCGTTTTTCGCGGCCTCGAAGATGCAGGAGCGAGCCGACGTTAAAAAAAAGATACGTTTGAACTACGACAGTGTCAGCAAGAGCCACGTAAATACCTGTTCACACTCGGAGCGGACGCGCGCGTTTGATGGAAGTGCTGTATTCGCGCTGTTGGTAAGCGCTTCGGGACCGATCTTTTACGATTGCAACTCGATATATACGGGACACTCGGCAAAGGAAGGTTGGACCGGCATTGCACGTAGCTCCCACGAACTGTTTTAGCTCGACAGTGACGTGCAGTGGTGTCAGAATAAAAATGGCATACTAATAACAAAGTGTACATACCGTGTTACGAAGGTAATCCATACGGTGTTTATTTGAGCTCTATATCACACAAAACAAGAAGATAGAATCGACGAGAGTCCCTTTTCGACGACAGTGTTCGTTAACACTGCCTCGGAAAACAAGGGGAAGAGATTAACCTCACCTCTTAATCTAAAATTGAGGTCAGGGATCAAACTATAATACGGGAAGGATCCACAAGGGTCGCGCGGGAATATTCCATTCAGCACGCCAGCCGGTCGTGGGCAGACGGTCTTGGCCAAGTACCGTTGAAGCAACGCTGCGCCGAGTCGGAGTGCCTGCTAGGCCTATTTGCCGAGCTCGCTTGGTCGGCGTCGGTGGATTCGTCGCCGTTGTAGCTTTTCTCGGGTGTTTGTGGATCCAGCGTTCTTGTTCGTCATGGTCTGTTTCAAGTACTTTTTTCTTGGCTGCTTGAAGTCGGGACGCGCTAGAAGAACACGTTGAAAAATAAACGTTCGTTTATCGTCGCGACAAAGCAACCGAGCGACGCTGTCAGCCCTACTGTAGTTGCTTCGTTTACCACACGATAGATGGCGCTTGGCTCTGAGCATTATCAAATTTGGCAATTTTCGTCACATCTCTAATTATGCTACAAAATGTGGATCTGAATATTATTTTACAAAACTTTTAGGAAACATTCGCCGGCTCTTTATTGTTTACGATCGCGGTGCTGGTGAGGTAGGCTCTTACCCAATAGGCGACGTGGATTCGGCTGACGTGCTGCAATTCCGCGGATGCATTGCAGTGAAAAGGTAGAGAGCTTTCGAAGGAAAGAAGGCGCAAAAGAGTCCAGTTTTCTTTTAAAAGTTCTATAGCGAAGAATTTTTTTTTGGCTCCCTATTTTTGTGTTTTTGTGTTTCTTTTCACACTTTTTACGACGATCGGTGGATGAAATTCGATCTCAGAATCGTTTCATGGTCTCTTTAGTATTTCCCTGTGTATGAGTCAGACTTGTACGTAGTTCAACTACTCTGCTCAAGTTACTGTAGTTTAACTACTTTTCTGAGTATTTTAGTAACTTTCAATTACATTTTTATTTCGGTAATTAGTAGTTTACTTTAATTACGTTTGCTGAGTGACTTCTACTCAAATTACAAATTACTTTCGAATTTTAGTGGTTCTTTTGCCTATGGAAGATCAGCTGAAGTTTCCAAAGAGGGGGAGCATGGGGCGTCGAGGAAAGGGATAGGGGGGGGGGGGAGAAAATTCTTTGGCGAGTCCCAAACCCCCAAAAGTTTCACAACCCCCCCCCCCCCCCCCCCCCCCCCCCCCACCCCATTGCAATAACACTGCTACGAGGCGCGGGGAGCGAACAGACACGGCGCAAGAGAGGCCGAGTAGCTGCGGGATTAGCGCCGAAGACTGGCGTTTCACTGTGTCCCGAAGCTCAAGGAGACACACATTTGAAGAAAGGGCTGGTTATCGCTTCTCCCCAATGTAGAAACTCTCGCCCACTACAAGAGGTGCATACACTGCATCCTCGCTCAAAGGAGGCAACAAAATGCAGCACTTGCTCTGAAACTCATCATGGTGCTCCCGTACGTTGTGCTGTACTCGAAGAATCACAAGCTAAAGGGCAACACAAAGATTACCTTTTGTAGCGTGAGCTACACTGGCCGAGGTTGAGCAGTTTCGCGTGGCTCCCAAAGAGCCGTGCTGCGCATGCTCGAGGAGCAAGTGACGTCACACGGCGCACAGCTGGCGCGTCGAAGCCGCCACCGCCACGCGCTCCGCCGCCGCCGCGCGCGCCTCGCCGGTCTGCGCATCACAGAGGAGTGACGTCATAGCCGCGGAGACGCACTGGCGCCGCCGCGTGCCCAGCTGTGCGCCTCCGTTGCACAGTAGCCAAGTCTGACGCTGCACCGGAGCCGCTTGATAGCGCCTCTCAATTTTGTGTGCATAAGCTCACGCTACGTATATTCTGGCATAGCCGAGCTAAGCCACCGCAATTTTTTGCTTTGCCCTTCCTCCCAAAACTCAAAATATGCAGATCTTCAAAGATTCAAAGATCGTTCGAGAAACCTGTAGTAATCCCTCCAACGTTCTTATATAAAAAAATAATAAACAAGCAGTGTTGGGAAGTGCTTTATGTACATGGTACTTAAAGTAATACTGTTTAGAAAAATTGTACTTTGCTTGAAGGAAATTCTCTGAACATGTACTTGTATTTTCCGAGGAAAGTAAAACTCCCGACTTCAATGTACATTCCCCGAGTTTGAAAACAAAAAATGGCAGTATCGTCGTGTGAATACGCGCTCTTTTGAGACGTCATCTGTTCATTTCTCTGAGTGATGTAATAGAGGCTGTAAGACCGATAGAAATAAGCGCCTTATAAGTTGATTGTGTCAAATAGCTCGTCAGCGAGAATAAAACAACTACTCTGCGACGACTTGATCTTATACAATATTTGCTGCCATTTCCGTAAAAAACTGATGCTCCTCCGATTACCCCTGGAGCAATTCATAACCGTTAAAAAAACACTGTATAGGAAATGAAAGGGCATCATGAAAGCTTGTGTTAAAGTGCTTGTAATTTACCTTGAAATATATTGTATTTATATGTTACTTCAAGTACATTGCATCCGGTGTACTTACTACTTTACTTGAAGTACATAAGCTCTCATTTGCTCTGTACTTTACTTCAAGTACTTTTTAGATGTACTTTACGCAACACTGTAAACAAGCAAACACTGTTTAAAAAATAAAGCTCAGACAGTGCTAAACCTCAAAGTAGAAATGACACATTCGCAGTACATCATTGACCAAACAAACAAGAAAGCACAAAACAATTAGGCACGCAGAAGCAGAACCAGCTATTGAAGCATTTCTGTGAAAAAAAAACAAGCCGATTCATATTTACCTTGCAATATTTCGCTAACAGATCAAAACCTCTGTTCTTTCTTTTTACCATAAAAAACATATAAAAGTAACTTCAACAGTAATTTCAAAAGTGATTCGCTACTTTTTTACGGTAATTAGTAATTCTCTCAATTACTTTCTATTTGAGTAATTTCTACTCTACTCAAATTACCTTTGACGTCAATACTCAGTAACTTAACTTAATTACTTTTTTTTTAGTAACTTGTACATGTCTGGTATGAGTATAGCTGATTATGTACACAAAATAGAGGCAAAATTACTTGAAAAAAAAAAAAAAACTTGATTTGGGATAATCCGCCATATCGATAGCGCACGCTCGGTTACCATGCACTAAAAAATATCCGTTCTTGAAAGGCTCTTTGACGCACCAAGATCTCTTTCAGGTCGTGAAGAACGGTTTCGCCTCAACCACTATCGCTTCCTGGCACGCCAGAAAGGCAACTGGGCAATGAAAAACTCTTTCGCATCAAAAAAGGAGCGTAAATAAACCCTTATAGGCTTTTTTACGAAGAATCCTTTTAAGGGGCGCTTAAAAATCTTTTTAAGGTGCGAAATATGGACAAGCCAAAGAACTTCTAAAAGTTATTTTGCTATCAGTTTTTTTTTCCAGTGTGTGACAACTTCAATGTATACAGAGAGTGAAGAGAATGGTTCATCCTAAATTAAGGAAAGCATTTACAATTTATTGGTTCCGCGCCGATTGATTACAAGTGTGCATGCGCAGCGTTTTCGCGTTGCGTGGAGGAAAGCAGGCGGAAAGGCGGAGGTGTTCGCAGACGGTCAACTTGTTTGTCACCTCCTCGCAACTTGGATTGCAAACGCGGCCCATACATCGCGTGACCAAGATCGAACAGTTGGAGACTCTTTGGAATAGAGGTTCTCTACTTCAAGCCCACTACACTAGCGCCTTATCCACGCGTCTCCTCTACTCCAGCGGCGCCGCTCGGAACTAGTCCGCCGGCAGCAGACAACATTCCTGCAGCCCCTGTGACCCGTACGCAAGTTGGACGGAAATATAAACTAAACCGTACAACTTTCGGTGTCTCCAACTATCAATCAGTCTGTGAACTTTGCCAAAGTTGAGTGACTGCAACAGCTGCGTTTGCGAATCAACAGAGCGGTGATGGGTGCGTTAGCTCGCTTCTGCTGTATATCGAAAAAGTCGACGCAGTCGCTGAAGCAGACGACACGTTGGCAGAGGACGCGGATCAAACGTGCGAACCCTCAAACCACCATTACATAAAAGAAATTCCGGTTTCTTGCCGTGTTTAGCGAATGAACCCTGCACACTTCTGCGCACGGCTACACCAGCCACACTGCCGTGTTGAAATGTAGTAAACTTATTACGGCACCGCTAAAAGTAGCAAAAGGTGTTCACCTGACTCTGGGACGTCATGTGACACAACGACATCACGTGACACCATAACGTCACGCAGCACTAAATTCCCTCTTAATCTATCGGAGAAATTCTGCGCGAAATTTAGCGTAAACAATTTAGCGGACAAAATGGAGTCGTCTTGTGTTTGTCCCCACTTTGCAGCCTCCGTCACGAGTTTTATAAATGTTTAACTTTAACCAAGACGGCTGCCTTATTACGTTATCTTAAAAAAAAAAAAAAAAAACGTATCTGATTTGACTAGCGGAAAAAGTCATCCGCTATATTTAGAGGGAAAATCGCAAACTCACGCTACGTCACGTAATACTCTGATGTCACAATGTCATGACACCGTGATTCCCCGCTAAATTTAGCGAAAAAAAGGTGGCGGGATGTTGGATAACGTCACGTAACACGGGACGTCACAGTCATGACAATGTGATTTCCCGCTAGATTTAGCGTAATAAATTTTTTCGCTAAATTTAGAGGGAAAACGTTTATGCATAAAACACACGGGACCCGCTGCTAAATCGTCGTAAAAAAGGGCGGGATGTGGGTTCTCTATACGGCTTCTTCCGTGGTGGCATCTTGCTATGGTGTTTGCAGTATGTCGTGCATTTTACATCGGAATCGTGCTGTCGTCGGTCACTCTGATTACGTCGATTGAACGGTGGGACCATTGTGCTGACCTGATCACCAGCGGTCTTTTTCGGCACTGTACTACGCCTTTGTCGTCGTGTTGCCAGTTTCTTATAAGGTTTCTTCACTAAAGGCTGGAGGACACGTACAACGCAGCGTTGAATCAACAGTGGGAACAGCGCTGGTGCCGCGCTGAATTGAACGTAACTTATAGCACTGATGCGGTGTTTAATCAAGGCTGCATCACTAATATAGCGTAAAGTCGGCTCTGCACCCGGCATGGCCAGTGCTATTTCCAGCACCGACTGATACCGCTGGGGTAGCTTTGTGGTGTATGCATGGACAGGTCTTAAGGATGTTGTTGTTTATTTTGGGGTGAAGAGAAAGGGGGGAGCCAGGAGATATATGGGCCTCCAGTCAGGGGCAACTCGCTACCTTACTTTTTGGAAGAAGGTTAAATAAAGGCAAGAGGAAGAAGAAATAGTTATAACTATTTCTTCTATTTCTTACTATAACTATTTCTTTATTTCATCACTATTTCTTAAGGCTGAGGGCCCACGCTGGCCATCTTGGAGAAGCTTAAATTGTGACCCTTAGATGGCGACGCCGATTCGTGTGGCCACAGCAAACTGTGCTGTGGTTATAGTGGCACCGGTGTTCCGGCTAGTCCCCTGCGCTCGTTGCACTTTCACCGCGTGCTCTTGCCCGCGTCACGTGGGGCCAGCGCTGCCCAATTTTCTCTGCTATACTCCGTTCACCCTTAGGGGCGATGCAACGATTTTTGTAGTTTGCGCAAATACCGCTTAGAACGGATCAATTAAGTTAATGACCTGTGAAACATCCGTTCGTTTTTCACACCACGCAGTCGAAGTAGCAGAAAAAACTTAAAAAAAACCAGCAGTGTTCACCCCGTCAACTCGCAGCCAGAACTAGGAGCCACGTGGTCTGGAGCCGATTATATGCCGCCAATGTTGATCATAGCAACGCACTGGAGTTGGCAAACCACAGGAACCCCGATGAGTTCCAGTAATTGCTGTGGTTCGGCTATTGTCGTCATTGCAGCGATTGGACAAGGGCCGCTAAGCATGTAGAGCGAAAGCTCGCGCTAAAGAATACAGGATCCTGGGTTCAATTCCCACCCCTGCCCGTTTTGATCTGGATGAGCATCGTACCGGCGTGCGGTCGTGTATCACTACTGCTTGCTGCACGTTAAAGAGCCCAGGCTAGCGGTTGCACTGCACAGGCTAAATTTCTCATCTCCAGCTGGGAGACTCGTCGCCCGCTGAGGCAGACCAAGTTCTAGGCTGTATAAATACACACACCCCAATTTTTTTGTTTTTTTACGTCATCAAGTTTTGCGATGGAAAGACTGAATGAAAACGCTCGCTTTTGTACTTGAAATTACATTGCAACAAAGGACTTTCTTCGAGAGTAGAGTTGCGTGCGAGTATCCTTGAGTCCCACTAGTACCAGTTAGCTCGTGTAAAGTGAAAAACATTAAAACTCAATATCGTTGCACCGCTCCTTTAAAGGGCAACTCCGCTTAATTCCTAAAAATTTAGGCTTAGATAGGATTCCATTTTCCAAAGCACTACTAAACAGCTCTACGTCTTCGGATTCGCAAAAGGTAGAATATTATTTGTGTAATCTTAGTTTAAACATCAGCAGATACCGAAACCGAAACTTTGGTTGCGTCAGGCAACATTGGTCTCGTGTCGTCAGAGTCATGGCCACGTCACGTCGAACCACTTGGTCTTGTGACGTTCGTGGGGGCGAGGTACAAGACACGTGACGCGGGCAGGCCGCTTCGGATGGCGTAAACGGTGACGGCCCGGGGGAGAGGGGGAAGGGGAGAAGACAAAGGAGGAGAGGAGAAACTCATGACGTCATCGTTCAATTTCGCTCTGAGAGGCAAAAACAAACAAAACGTGAGAATGACGTAGACATGCCTCTGACATAGTGGCTCAATGTTGGCTTTTCCAACTCCGTGGCATTGACTGCGCTGATGATTGCGCTTAACGTCGCACGCTCGAGTTAGCAGATTTCGGCGACCTGGCTCATCTGAAAGTTTGCTGGCCAGTTTATTAAATACATAGACGGAATTAGATCGTAATATTTAACATGTGGTCTTCCTGTATGATACTGAAGAGGGCTGCTTAGTTTTCTAAACATCGAAAATGAAGCAGAGTTGCCCTTTAGGCGAGACGAGCTTTCTGCCCTTGCTAACACAAGCGTGAACGCGCAGGCGCTCGCAACCAAAGCACTGCAGAAGCCAGTGAGCATGGCGCTGAAGGCGGAGCTTCTAGTCCCTAGCTCAAGGGTTAACGTAGTATTGGGCAGGAGATCGAACTATAGGGGGCGCTTTATCGAGCTTGTTGTCCTCACACCCCGGTGTTTAGTAACAGAGAATAGCAAAGAAATGGAACCTCGACTAGCACGGTCTGGGCAAGAGTGTTTCGCTTTGACCCCTGTGCTAGTCAAAAAGCTCGTTAGTAAATTTGAGGTAATCGCTTAACCAATTATAATTTTACTTTTTAATCCCTGATGTTCGTCGTTACTTTTCTTAACAACCCTATTGCTCGATTGTTAGATATTTTTAAAAATTCTGTTGAAACCCAAGGTATATTTTTGATCACGTAGTAACGCTCAAGTACAAAGAAAAAGTAGCAAAAGGTATTTAAAATGTATTTTTGAGCATTTTTCGAGCAGCACTTACTATTTCTTCGCCCAGTGTGTGAAAGTTCTAGCTTCACTTGAACGAAACTCAGAGACGGTACAAGACACACTACTACAGACTAATCAAGCAATACAGATATGCAGATTTAAACCCAATGTTTTCAAATAATTATATTTCCCTCGGGCAAAACAAGATTGAAATAACGCTTTCTTCAATTAAACATTTTACTGGTGCTCTCAAAGGTGTCTTTTTCTGTCCTAAATATGTAGATATCTCACTCTGCGGGGTCTACGCATCCCAGAAATCCTTAAATCATAACGATGCGTGGCGATTTCCTTATTAAAAATCCATCGAAGATCGAAAACACCGAGGTCGTCTGTGACCAATGAAAACGCCACATTTCCTTGAGATTGCAAACGCTGTTATTGCAAAATGTTATGCTTTTGTAGATGATAAAATCAAGGAAGAGTAGTGAAAACATGTTATTTTTTCGCGGAGAGGGAACATAATACTGCAATATTCGTCTCAAAAACAGTGAACAATGTTTTGTTTTGTTCTTTCCCGCGAGAGTGATGCGCCCGGTCGCCAGCTCTCGAGCGCGCGCTCGCTGGTTTGAATCGTAGTCCGGGCTGTCTGGACAACGAGCCGCGCGTATTTGAGAAATTACTCCGCGTTTCCACCGGTCGGATCGCGAGGATCCTTCGCTTGTTATGGGCTGACAGTGGTCCTGGTTTCGGAACATGCTCTTCCCATCGCCGGACATGACCTCTGTGTGTTTTGATTTTTGATTGTTTTTTTTTTTTTTTTTTTACAAGAAACTTGGCCGCAAGTTGTTATGATTTATATATTTCTAGGGTGCTTAGAACCGGCAGAGTGAGTTATTGCCATATTTAGGCGATCTCAAAAACCTCATCAGGGCACCATTAAAGGTACCAATGGTTTCGTACGTATTGTTATTGTACCAATTTCTGTCCGTGCAATTTTTATGCCATTTATTTCGAGACTACAATATGGTGAGGTCAATAGAGCAGGGCCAAGAATGCATAGTCAGAAATTGCATGGTCCCCCCCCCTCCCCTTTTTGCTATCACCGGCTAAACCTCCACAAGGACGACGAGCGCCATGACACATTTTTGGAGCTGTACAATTGAACTGAAAAGCGAAAGGAGAAATCGCGTGTTGGTGACGTGCTTAGGCACAGGAGGCGGTGACTTCGAGCTTAAACCGTGCGTTTTAAGCCCACCGTGTCGGTTGTCATTCGCAAGCGATGATAAGTGCCGTCGCGGCACTTGTTGACCGCGAAAGCGTATTCAAATATTCGTCGATTCTTGACGAACGCATACGTCCGAGTGAGGCCGTGCTCGTGTCGAACGCGTGAGCTGGGGTAGGCTAACGTGCTTTTGGGTACCGCGGATGTATCCCAGCGAAAAGGCGGAGAGCCTTCGAAGAAAAGAAGGTAACAAATAATCGGCTATATTTTCAAATTTTTGTACCGTAAATCAGGTTGTTTTTTTTTTTTTCCTCGTACACTAAAGTTGCTTTTTTTTTTTTGGTGCACTAAACGCTGTGCGATTACTAAAATCCCAGTCTATCCCACCTCAGAATGTATTTCAAGGTTCTTTTAATGTAAAACCGAGTAGTCTATTTTAAGTGAATAGTGAGTGCAGTTTAGCCTATATTCCATCCTGTTTTTTTTTCCTTTCCCATTTCTTTAGCTAAATTTTATACGATTAAAACAAACATGGCCTTTTCCCAGAACCCACGCAATAAACCGAAAGGTAAACAATTTAACTAGGCTAGTTTTATTTTTTGCAGCCAGTTAGGTCGGGGAAAAAGGCCGAGTCCAAAAACCGCTTGCTTTTAATGTGTTGAAGCAAGCCAATTAACGGTGTTTCGCAACAACCCAGCCAGAACCGAACTTCTAACGAAATCTGAACGAGTGGCTGTTTTTGAAAGGATTCGCCGCCCACTTTGTTCAGGAACCGTGCATCACTGCAAAAACCCGGATGTATCTGAGCGTACGTGGGCACTAGATCCTTTAATTGAATCAGGCTTAATTAATTTCCGGGGGAGGGGGAAGGCGTATTGTAGGGTACTGGAAATTGCGCTAATTTTATTGTTTCCTCATTTTCGTGAGCATTCTTTTGCACGAATATTTTCCGCGTTACAAACGTTAGCGGGGGTGCTTTTCTATGTTAAGATTGGCCTGCGTGTGTGTGTGTGTGTGTGTGTGTTTGGCGTGCGTGTGTAAGCGCCGTTGAAGCATACTTGGAGCTGAGATCTTCCCACCCCTAATTTGCGATGATTATTTCTCGTTATTTTTGTTCTTGTTGTTTTGCTGTTTAAATACATTAGATTCATTTATTTATTTTTATAGACGTAGGGGGATCGGTGGCTTAATGTGTTAAAGCACCACAGCTCGGAGCACGCGAAGAAAATACTCGCTTTGCTGCAGAACGTAGGTATTCGTGGTTTAATTACTAGCCCTGCCCGTTTCGATCTGGGTGAGCATCGTGCCGGCGTTCACGTTGAAGCCACCCCGCTAGCAGTCGAGCTGCACTGGCTACATTTCTCGTTTACAGCGGAGATGCCAGACACCCATTGGAACTAGTCTAATTTCCCGTTGTCTAAATTTACACACAATACTAATTTTGTAGTAATGATTATGCGACAGGGAACGGTTAGGTTCACGTGTTTAGAACTGACCGATTTGTAAAGAGTTTTTGTTGCGAAGAAGCACGAGTGGTCTTGAGAAGCGAATTTTGCCTTTCGATTTCGGTTGGAGTCGTACGCTTAAGCCGTATGACTGCTGAACACAGTGCTGCATGTAGTTCGAGAGTTTGTGGCTGAAAGAGCCGGACATAAACGGAAACACACTTTTTCTCATGTTGCGTTGGGGGATGAAAACTTGAGAAGATTGCGAGGTATAAGGCTTTATCGATATCAATATGGGTTGTGCTTACCTTTACTACGAGGAATTTTTGAAGGCGAATAGAGTTTGGTTTCTGAATCGTAACTTTCTAAATTCTGAATTACATTTTTTATGGTTGCAACTTCCCCCAATTACGTATTAAAGAAAATCTGAAACGGTATAAAAAAAATGAGTTAATGTTTTTTTCTGGCGTAGTTTGTCCTGGAGAGTCTATAATATCACCATGCTTTGTCCTACAAATAACACTAAACATGGAAAAAAAATACGCAGCCGCTCGCCACCGCCGAACGTCATTAGTTGGTCGAGCCGTGAGGTCATAAAAAGAAAAGGCGCGATTCTATTTGCATCTTTCACAGAACGATCAACTGGCAATCCTTACCTCGTTTCGTCTCCGCTTCGCTTATTTCGCTGAGGTGCCTGCCTCTTCTTTAGAAAGATGCTCGAAACAAACACACTGCTGGTCTAGCAACCATTTACTGAAGATAAGCGTCTTCTTCTTCTACACTCATTAGTTTTGAGATATGAAACTAATGGGTGTGGAAGAAGTTTATCTTCAGTAAATGGTTGCTTGCTAAGTAGTGTGTTCGTCCTCTTTTCTCTTTTTCTTCGTGTTTCTTCCTACGTTCATCTGGAATGTTTCAGAAACATGAAGCTGAGCTACAAACAGTCGCAGCGAGTATCGACGACACACAACGCTGGCTCTGTAACACCTTTTACTCCCCTCTTCCACTGCCACGAAGGGGCGTGGTATCAACGCAACTTCAAAGGCGTTTTTTTTAGGTAATACGGTCTTGAAATGACGTACTTCTTATGATATCCGTGATGCTTGAAGTCGGATAAAAAAGGATCAAGTGTTTTCAATCAACTTCAAAACCGCTTCAGTGTACCTTTAGCATATTGTTTGCCGTGACGGTTGTGTTCTTGCATTTAATGTGTTTATATACCTGATAGCGCGCTATTTTGACAGATAAAATATCAATTATTTTATTGTTGTTGTGGTTTTGGGTTGCGTTTAACAAGTGCCCCTTCAATGCATGCGTCTTCTCTTCTGTCGGTTGGCCTGTTTAAAGGTTTGTGTTAGGGCAACACATTTAGCTTTGTGATGTACGAAAAATAGGCTCTAGGAATCGCCGTGAATATTTGAACGGATCGTTATTTCAATTATTATTATGGCCGGCAGGATGTTATCACCAGATTTAGTGATAACCTTAATCTTGCAATATTTATGTTGCACGTCTTCTGGGCTTTTATTCGTTCATTTCTGCCCATTCGCTGCCCAGGGATTTTTTTTAGCTATATATTTTAAGCGCAGTCCATTTCGTGTGTTTCAAGTTGCTTATTTGTTTATTTATTTGAATGAAACACATTACGCTTGTACACAAACACATTAAAATAAAAAAAAACAAGATTTGTTATTTGACGCTGCCAACGTTTTTCTAATATGCGCAAAGTGCCGACACTATTAATTTTACGTGTTCAAACTTTAAAGGCAGCAGTCTACCTCAAAAGCCATTTAGAAAATAACAATCTCACCGCATGCATAAGGTGCAGATCATGATCTGTTTTTTTTTTTGTTTTTTTTTTCGGAATTCGTATAGTTTCTTTTTATTCAACAAATAACCAAAAACAATATAAATACACTTGCTTGGATGAATTTGTATTTTGCTTTATTTCCTGTTTCACCTAAACACAAAATAGGCCTATAGTCTTTTGCGACATAACATATGTCGCAAGACATTAACAAAACGGCGTACCTTACGTGTGGCACCTCTAGATACTAAGCTTTTAACTTTTTAAACTTGGATTCGCCCAATCCTCGAATATGGTTCTATTATTTGGTTTCCCTACAAACAGTTCAATATAAAAAAAGTCGAATCAGTTCAAAAGAAATGGTACGTTTTATTTGTCGTCGGTATGACAGAAACTTTTCTCCTTCTTCTAACCTTCCCATGTTAGGCCTAAGACTTCTTTCTGAGCGTCGTGGTATTGAGCGCCTAAAGTCTTCGTATTTCATGATTTACTCATCAAGTTTTGACTCTTTAGACAGCTACATAAAGTTTCTCAAGCCAACTGCAACTAGGAGCCACCACGAATTTAACTTTTTACCTTTTCATCCTCGTACTGATATGTTTAAATACAGTTTTTTTCCTCACACCATTGAACGCTGGAATTTCCTACCAGGAAACATCCGATCACTACAACCAGATGAACTTCTGTGTGCCGTTGACAGTGGTCCATAGTGATGTCTGGACCGTTTGTGTATAACTCCTACTCCTGTCATAGCCCCACCGGGGCTGCAGTATGTATAAATAAATAATAAAAAAACAAATATGTGTACAGTAGAACCTCCGCCTTCAGCGCGAGCTTGCAATCTTTGATAACACTTAGCCGTCTCGTGAGCCCTCCCCAGCAAAAGCACGACCGAAGGCAAAGAGCACGCGTGCCGGAGGTAGTATTTTTGTTTGCCATACCTAAGTTGCAATAGACAATACACAAATTGTGGGCGTAATAATTTTTGTTCCTACTGAGTTGGCCTCCTATATTAGACTCCGCGGTTCACGAACAAGAAAAGGCAAAAAAGCTTATACTTTGTTTGGTTTTTGTAGTTTCGCCAATATCTCCAATTACGTTTAAAGGTAATGTTGTGTTTGCCTTATATTAAAAATAAAAGTATACATGCGCACAAAAGTAGCGGGCGTATTAATTGCAACGCAGCTGGACACACGCTTACGATACGGCGCTTCAAATGATCGTATAGTGAAAGACGGAGTTAGCGGCACTAAAAAATGCAACACAGCAAAAAAAAAAAGACAATCAGGTTAAAACTTTTTTTTTTTTGGGGGGGGGGGGGGGGGGGAGGGGGGGGGGGAGTAACGGAGTAAATTTTATGGATTTAATTGAAATCTCATCTCTTCACTTTTTTTTCATGTTGTATATTTATGTTGTCTCTACAGATTAGTGGGAAAGGTACAAAACAGTATAAAAAACAATGAAGACGGTATTTTTTTTTTTTTGCCTAGTTGTGGAAACCTAAATAAAAAGATGTAGATTTCAATTCAGGGTATGTTTAAGCCTGTCAACGAAGAAAACCTAAATTGTTAACAAAGAAACAGAATGTTACTAATATTTATTTTCGCTATCGTCGCGAAAGGAAGGCAAAACATTCAAGCAAGTGCGTGTGTACTCTTAGAAGCTCAGAGATTCTCAAATGTAAGTCCTGTGGCGATTTGTTTTTTGTACTTCGTAAATTATTTTATAGAGAAACATTTATGATAACACCTGAACAAATTATACGCTTTTGCTTCTACTCATTATTAGGAAGCTTTCTTTTTTTCTTTTATTGTTCAATGAACATAATGAAACATTTCACCGCTAAAAAAAAAAAAAAAACTAAATATAAATCGATGCACACTTGGGCGTCTCGTGCACCTCGAGCGCGTGCGCGCAGCCAAAAGCACGACGGAAGGCATGGAGGACGGGCGTTCAAAAGCTACGTACCCTGTCGATTGCTGTTCCCGGCAAAACCATTCGCGCGCAAGGAAAAAAAAAAGCGCGGGAATACAGCGCATTCACAGTGTGTTACTGGTCTGTGTAGCCACTGACGCAAAGCGGGCACAGAGGACGAGTACCGTGACGATGCACTTTCGGCGTGGCTTGATTGACTTCCATCGGATCGTATACGGTCGGCTGCACTCGGACGTAGTGTAAAATAGTTTAAGACACTAAAAAAATGAAAGACGTTTACAATTCTATGTGCACCCTAATACGAAATTAGAGCGCAGCTCTTGAGGAGGAGGATGGGAGGATACGGAGGAGAGGATATGCTCCTCGGGTCCTCCTCCCTTCCTCTTCTCCTGGTCCCGTTCCATCTAGCGAAAAATTTTCGCTAAATTTCCCGCCATTTTGACGCTCGGTCACACTTCACCGGACGAAGTCTGACCGCTCGGACGGCAGATTCGCGGCCCTCGACGTCAGGCGTTCGGATTGCGTTAATCGGTCTGCTACTCGCGCAGGCTTTTTTTTTTTTTTAATCCTTTGCATTACCATGATCAAAACATCACGTACGCCACATTTTCAGTCACCGAGAGTTACTCCGACGTGACCACCGACAGGGGGTATTATTCGCGGCTGCTGGTTGGCGCCACTCGAATTTGTGAAGACGTCTCAGAACACGCCCGGCCCGCTTTCGGCCAGTGGCACCTCCTTCATTTGCATACCGTATACTTCCAAACGAATGACCAAACTTTTTTTTTTTATTATTTACGGCTCCGCTTGCGATTATTGTGACTGTCACACGACTCCGCGACGACGCTTTAAGTGGTCACGCCATCGCGGTCTCGTCCAGATCGCCCGTGAGATTGTGGCGACATTGAGTCTCGTGATTCCACACCTTCGGTAGCGTCGTGGTGTCACGTGACCACTGTGACGTCACGTTACTTTGTGACGACAGGTGACTAGGTCACTTCGCCACTTACGTGACGTCACAGTGGTCACGCAACGCTATTACGTCACGTGAAACCACGGCGTGGACACGTGACGTCAGCCCTGAGGGAACGCACTCGAGGACCCGCTGTGAAACTTCGTCGATAACGGCTGCCGCATTAAAACAAAAACAAATATTTTTTTAAAGGCACGACGCTGGAAAACGGATAAATTGACTGTTGTGAAACCACCTTTCCGAGTACACCGAACAGCGGATTGAAGTGAGGCGGAGTGCGAAGATAATGGCTTTTTGCCCTTTGCGCTCGACTGGCTCACTTTTGCTCGGGAGTTTCCTTTTTCTGACAGGGTGAAATTACACGCTGGGAAGGATTAGTTTTTCGATGGCCTTTGAAAGATCCCTCTCCGTCTGATTTCGGAAGGAGCACTGGTTCGCTGACGAGACGAATTTTGAGGATGATTGGAACTCCCCGTATTTTAATTTACGTATTATTATTATTTCGGGCATGGTTCCGCGCTTTGCGAAGATTGCGCAGCGAGCGAGAATTTGAAGGACGCCCGAAACATATCTCTAAACATCAAAATATCTTAAAAAATATATAAGCGTCATAAATGAATTTTTTGAACGTATATTTATATTTTTATCTCGCCCGTAGTGTGTTCGGTAATTATATAGAATATATTGAAAAAAACACAGTTGCCGTTTATTTGTGTCAAGCCCCTAATCAAGGGTGCTCGATGACTTCGTTGGGATTCGTTTTTTCTCCGTTTTTTTTTTTTTTTTTTATTCAGCGAGGCTCGCAGGCAATTTGGTTATCATTAAAAAATTAATATTAATTATTAATTAATATTAATTTAATAATAATATTAATAATTTAATAATTAATATTAATTAATATTAATTAATTAAAAAAATGAATTAATAAAATCTGGGGATTAAAATAAATGTCGGAATAAACACCCCATGTTACGTTTAAGTTAAGCTTTCTGAATAAGAAAGGATACTTCGTATCCTCCTTTCTTGTCCGGTACTTACACTTTTTATTAAGGGACATCTTTTCTTTTTGTTTCGCACGCGATCGTATATGATGTTGCCACCTGAATTGCTTTTAAGATAGCAGACGGCATCGCTTGGTTTCAAGTCCATTGTGAGCCCAGTTAAAGGCTAGAAGGCACGTAATCATAGCCAACAGGAAGATCGATTGTCGAATGGGTTGGCCCCCCGCAGCTCGGAGCAGATGGAACGAAAGCTCACGCTGCAGAGCCAAAAAATGCCGGTTTCGATCCACTCCCCCCTCATTTTTTTATTTTTGTTTTTATTTGGACGAGTATCGTACCGGCAAGCGGTCGTCCATTACAACTGAGCGACTTACGTTCAAGATCCCAGACTAGCAGTGCTGATGTGCTGGCTCAATTTCTCATTTATGCAGCGGGGACTCTAAACGCCCACTGCTGGTTTGACAAACTTCCCGCCATCTAAACAAACAGAAAACACGATTATTAAACATATACAGCGGAGAAAAACATTTTTTTTTGTGCACTTTATGCGTTTGATTAAATCAGCAACACAAAAAACACTGAAAAAAAAAATAGAGAGATGACGAAATTGTGAGGTTGCGTTTTTGTTGTGGCTTGATTAGCGCTTTCTATCCCCATTTCTTAACGTCTCGCATATAAGCAGAAGCAGTTCAAAAAAAAAAAAAAAACTTTTAGCGCCATTTTAAACACATTTCTTTCAAAAGTTCGCGCCATCGCCTGTCGGCCATTGCTTGATCACGCATACTCTGAGCATTCACTGGACACAAGTGTGATGGCGTTCGGCGAGGATCCGGATCCAATCGTGCGGTTCGTGCACAAGAAGTGGCGTACCATCGATATCGCCTGATGGACTTTTGAAAAGGGTCCATCACCCCCCCCCCCCCCCTCCCCCAGGCTGTAGTCCCTGACAGCTTCCTGATTGGTCCTTTGGCGTTCTTATTGGTGAATGCTGCAATCTCATTGGCTGTGGAGCGATAATGAGACGATAATGAGATGCTCGCGACTCTCCTCGTCTGGCGTTTTTCATGCCGTCGGCGGAATTATTTAAAAGTTTTCGTCACTCTCGTATGTTCAGGGACTCTAGTTAAAGCCACTGGAATATTAAAAAATCTACCAAAAATAAAAAAAAAATCAAGGGTTAGCTTAGTGTGATTAAAAAAACGAACTTCAAGTCAAGTTTGCGATTGCTGTGTATAACGTAACCGTAGACGTTTTTTTTTTTTTTTTTTTGTTTGGTTTTACCAGGAAGACATTGATAAGCATCCGTCAAAAACCAAACATGCTAAATCCGGTTGAATCCGAAAAACACCGATCAACATCTGCCGGTCTCAAAAATATAAATCAGTGAAACCGGGAAGACACAAATCTCTGAAACTCTTTGCTCCAGCTAAAACTGTTTTCATAAAAATTAGAAGAAAATAAAAATAATGAAAGCTGCGGGTTTCAGCCCAAGAGAAGGCTCTCAGGCTAGAACTCTCGGTTTTAATTAAATATCTTTCTTTTTTTATCAATTATTGGCGTGTTTAGCGTCCGTCCGAAACAAATCGCACAAATACACCGATATGTTTGAAACTTAAATAAACGCGGAAACACCTCCGCCGATTTCCTTTATAAATAAACGCAGGAAGGCCCACTGCTAAGGTATAATTAATTAAAATGACGGCGCTGGAAAATGAACCAGCAAACGCTATCTAGGAACACAGCTGTCGTTGCAAGATAAAAAAAATACTCGCGAGCGCTAAAAACATTTTCTATAAAACGGACGAGCGTTTTGGAACAATGGAAGACACCAGCCATTTCAATCACACTTTATCGTAGTTGACTTTTGTATCTTTATTTCGAGCTGTTCAGTCGACTAGCGCAATACCAGCCGCTGGCACCCCATTTTATCACTATTACGCTCGCCAGGCAACGACGGATAAAGCACAAATAAAAAAACGCGCACTAAGGCAAAAAAAGAACGCATTTTCAGCGTCCTAAGTATAGCGACAAGATGAAGGTGTAACAAAAGGAAACAAAAAATTACATAAAAATAGAGTGATGTCAAAAAAACGAGTGAAGAGGGAAGAAAAAACGTTGACTAAAGCAAGAAGAATGACATAACGTCGTGTCTAGGCGAACTCCGACGTAGTCTTAGAGTCGTGTCAGCCCCTTACACGAGTTTGGGCCATCAAGTTAAATTGCTCGCTCACGTGAAACAACGGAAAGAGGGACGCCACAGTTCCCGTTTCCCGTGAAGGAGCAGTTAGGGAGGTGGAAAGCGGTTGAAAATGGAGAAATGGGGAGGAGGAGGTTTAGGGATGGAAAGCCCCGTTTAGGTTTCGGCGCGTCCGCAACGCGCAATTTGCTCTTTTATAGCCCAGATTTCGCCGACAACGGTGCTTTCTAGTGACTGGGCTTGAGCTGTGTCCAGTGTGCGGCAGCGTTTGGGTCTGTTTTGTGGGGAGGGTAATGGGGAGAAGGGTGAAGGGGAAGCAGGAATATGAAACGGAAGGATGTAGTTTGGGTTCGTTTAGGCGTAAACGTTGCGTTTTTTAGGAGCCCGAGTTAGATTTTTGTACGCGGAAACTCTGTTCTCTTCCTGTGTGAGCAACTCGTTCCTTTTTTTTTTTTTCTTAAGTACGAAAACTATTTTTTTAACAAATGATGCATAAAAGCCAGAAGAGAAAACGAGAAAGAGAGAGAGAGAGAGAAAGCAAGAGGGAGACAGAAAGTGAAAAAATAAAAAGCATGAAAGGGACATAAAACAGGACAATAAATACCACTTTTCGTGGCTCAGTGATCAACAATTACAAAATTATACATATACTGATCAACATCTTCGTGTTCATTCATGCAGTCACCATTGCGCGACTGATGTTGAAGTCCTCCTCCATTGGGGTATCGGTTGTACTGTTCAAATGATTAATGTACGGCCACGAGATCAAGCGTCAGTCAATGGAAAGCAAATCATGATTTAACAACATTCATTTCTTTGTATACCGTATACAACATTTTCCCGCCAACTGTCACGCGAAGGGCACGAGACACTGGAAGGTTTTCCAATAATGATGTGTAGGTTCTCTCAGGAAGGGTTGTTTGTTGTTGCCTAAGAATTGATTCTCCAAACAACCTGACAAAATAACGGACACACATAAAAACCGACGTGCCTGTAATTTGGCGGGGGATTATTCCAGAAAATAATTAGCGCGCAGAAAAACTATGAAATGTTTTCGCGCTCCAGCGCTTAGAAGGACTTTTCTTCATAATAAGCAGTTACAAACTTGCCATTGGCACTGGCCACCACACCATGCTAGTCAAAAAGCTCATTAATAAATTTGGGTTAATTGCTTAACCAAATATAATTATCATTTTTAATCCCTGATGTCCGTCATAACTCGCAGTGTGATCCAGAAAAAATTTTTTTTGTTTTTCTTAACAACAAAGTTTGCTTTATCTTTAGAAATTTTCCAAAAATTTCTGTTGAAACTCATGGTATATTTTTGATCACGTAGTACTGCTCAAGTACCAAGAAAAAGTAGCAAAAGGTATTTAAAATAAATTTCTGACCATTTTCCGAACAGCACTTTCTATTTATTCGCCCAGTGTGTGAAACTTCTAGCTTCACCAGGAAGAAACTCAGAAACGGTACACGACATAATACTACAGACCAATCAAGCAATACAAATTTACAGATTTAAGCCCAATGTTTTAAAATATTAATATTTTCCCTCGGGCAATACAAGATTGAAATTCACTGGGAAATTATATTGCAGCGCTTTCTTCAATTAAAGATTTTACTGCTGCTCCTAAAGGTGTCTTCAGGGAGATTTTTGAGATCGCCTAATTAGGGAGATAACTCACTCTGCGGGCTCTAAGCATCCTAGAAATCCATAAATCATAACCGTACATGACCGATTTCTTTATTAAAAAGGCAATCAAAGATCGAACACACCGAGGTCATCTCCGGCGATGGAAGGGGCATTGTTCCGGCAGCCAGGACGACGTGTGACCAATGAAAACGCAGCATTTCATTGAGATGCCAAACGCTGTTATTTCAAAATGTGTATCAATTTTGTAGATGATAAAAGCAAATAAGAGTAGTCGAACAATGTTAAGTTTTCGCGGAGAGGGAACATAATACTGCAATGATCGCTCAAAAACAACGCACAGTGCTTTCTTTTTTATTTTCTGCGGTAGTGAAGTGTTTTGTCGTCAGCTCTCGAGCGCGCGCTCGCTGGGTTGAATCGTAGTCCGGGCTGTATGGGCAACGAGCCGCGCGCATTCGAGATATCATCTCCGCGGTTCCACGGGTCGGAGGCGCGAGGTTCCTTCGCTTGCTAATGGTTGACAGTGGTCAATCATTAGCAAGCTTTGGAACATACTCCTTCCATCGCCGGAAATGACCTCGGTGTGCTGCGATTTTTTATTGATTTTTTAATAAGAAAGTTGGCCACGTATCGTCATTATTTAGAGATTTCAAGGATGCTCAGAGCCAGCAGAGTGAGCTATCGCCATATTTAGGCGATCTTAGAAACCTCCTCAGGGCACTCTTAGCGACACACTTTCATAAACCGCTGCTGTGCGCTCATGTTGTTTCTTTTTTTTTTAACATTGATTCCACTCAACTTATGGCTTTCAGTGGAGCGCCGGAGTATTGTCCAGAAAATAAATACAGAAACAAAGAAGCTCGTATTCCACAGCTAATTGTTACTGCTTGCGCAGCGATTCGATGAAGCATAATCCAGACGCCAGGTCTCAGGCTCATCCTCAATGCGGAATTAGCAAAATTTCCGGGAAAATGTTTGCATTATAACGCAAACAAATATCCCAATTAGAGAATGCAAATATTCGCGACGATATCTCCGTGCCCCTTAAAGCAATCTGCGAACGACAGCAAGATGTCAAAAGAGGAATGCGCGGACGAAATTATTGATCGTCCGCCTTAACCGATATGTGCCCAAATCAAACGTGCCGCGCCTGTTTTTTTTTTTTTTTTTTTATTTTAATATGCCGACAATGAGGACGATGTGAATGTGCTAATTCTGCAGAATTCATTTTATTTTGTCGTTTTAATTTTCCTAATTTGATTTTGACTTTGAGCCCGGCGGTGAGACTAAAAACAAAGGGGTCGGGTCGGGAAAGAGTGCGAATCAATTTTAAGGAAATAAAAGATATGCTTGCTTTAGAACTTCAATATTAGTTTTTCAAAACCCCGCATTTCAACAATTTATTTCTAGTTTTTTTTTAATTAAAAAAGTTCTCGATTTTTTTTCGTTTTTTTTTTTTATTAAAAGAAGACTGGCGCTTCCAGTCTGACTTTTCCTGTTTCTAAACCTTTAGTGTATCTCGAATAATTATCTTGACTAAATTTGTGTGAATTCGTCTCGCGTCGAATAAATGAGCATTCTTTCCGCTATCAGTCTATTAAAAAAGAGCACTCATTTTAACTTTCACTTTGAGACAAACAGTGCTGATAAGATCAATGATCAAATATTAAAGGAGAACGTGCACCATAGAATTAAACAAACAAAAAAATAGAAAATTTTCATTCACCCAACTCGTTTTTTTTTTTTTTGCTTTTATCTTGTTGTCAATGATTGTTTTATCAAGATATTTTCTTGCCTGCGTAAGGAAAATGTACGAGCTGAAGTTATTAAAATTTCGACCCTCTATAAACAAACATCATTCAATCACAAATGTAGACATAATGTGTTAAACGAGTCAGTTGTGGGTGCAAAAGAATGCCTCTGAATAACTTTGCGTTTCGCGGGGTTTTCATTGAACAAACGTCCCCTATTGCGGTCACAATGGTAAACTCTTGCCAAAAACAACAACACAATCATCCTGTCTAAACAGTGTATTACACAAATTTTCTGTCGTTGTCACAACAGTTGATTATTACGAGAACGCCTTTAACGTTGTGTGTTTGAACACAGGATCCGAATAAAAATCGACCTAGAAATACTATAAATACTCAATTGAATGCAATTAAATTTATTTACTTTACAGACGTAGAAAAAGCTAAAGGAGAAAACACTACGCAGTGTAGCTTGAGCATTGCCCCAGCATCCTACAAGATTTGACAGCTTTATCAAGACATATAATAATGGAAGTTGCACACAATCAAGCACACAACAAATGCACATGCGGAATAAAAGTTCACGAAACAATAATAAGAAGCATGCAACGTGCAGGGTTCTTCTAAAATATATTTGCAATAAACTGTTGCATTGTCTGGCCATTTGACATGCCTTCAAAGTGACTATTAATATTTTTGTAACAAAGAAAACGAGATAATAGTTGTTTATTTACAATCACGGAGGAAAACAAAGTTCGTTGATTGTATATGGACGATATAGCGAAGCATTTAAAATCGGCAATTCCTTCTGACACTTATAGGACACTTTCCGATAGTCCTGACTGCGCATATAATATGAAGTCGTGTTTCGAACCACTAATGCCAAATCAAGAAATGATTCATAATCATCATTACTCTAGGGCAAACAAACGAACAAAAACGCAGTGCCGAGACAAAACCATGGCCAGTCGCAGCAGAACCAGCCCGAAAGATAACTCAAAAGTGCGAAGTAAATCAGCCACTTTATAGTCACCCGACAGATTAAGAAACCTGGGGCGTGGCTGTCAGCGTGTTCAGGCTTCTTGCTTCGTGAATGGTCCATCAACGTTCTCGTGGGGCTCGAGACTCACAACGCCCCGTATTTCTTAAGTTGACGACAGCGACTGTTAGCGACGACGTGCCCGACCAAGAGCGTCGCATAGCCCAATCGCCGGTTCACAGCGAGGAAAATTCTGCCAATCACGGCGAGGCAAAATTCTGGTCGTGGTGTCACGAAAGGAAACCGTAAGGGGGCGCAACCAAAACATCTCGCCGCTAATCGTAACGGCAACGAAAGGAAGATTCGAGGCTTCGGGGCGGAACTGTTTCTGCTGTAATCTACCCCAGAAACCGCGACACTGTTTTCTGTAGCTGCGAATCAGGGGAACCTTCTGGCCCGTTAAGAGGTATCGGCAGAATTTCTCCTCTCTCTTATTTGTTTATTTTTGTTTAGGAAGTTCCGATATTGTTTATATTTGTGGGAACGAAGCAGAGAAGGAGAGGGGGGGGGGCGGTTGACGGAGCTTCAACTGATGCCGCGGTTGTTGCCCTTTACTCGAGCATTTATACGTCGTGCCTCTTTGTTCAGTTTGTTTGTTTTTGGTCATTTGCTCCCGGCGTTTGCGGTTCCGCAATTTTCGTTCGCAGTTCTGTTTGTCTTGAAGGGGAAGAAAGATGAATCTCGGTGTTCGTCTTCGCAGTGGTGGTGGTAGTGGGGTTTAACGCTTGACCTGTGCCGGGTAGGATGTGGAAGGGGAACAGGTCGAGGAAAAGAGTGTGTGTCGACGACGTTTTGTATATTTGGGATTGTTAATGTGCTAGCACACTCTTGCGTGTTTTTTTTTTTTCTTCTGCACGCTGGCCAAATGGGTCGTATCGAAAGGCGTTTGCAAACACTGCCGTTTTTGTCTCCGCTTACTTGTTTGTTTGTTTTTCTTAGATTGTTGCAAAGACGCAAAGTTGTTGTTTGCGACTTCTTTTCTACTCAAGTACGTAAAGGAAAGCTGAAACACGGTTCAAGAAATCTGAGTTAGGAGCGGATTTCTATACGGAGCGCAAGTTCGTCTGCTTCTTCAAAAGGATTGCGATGAAGTCAGAACGCCAAATTCTTATTACCTGATTTTAAAAAAAAATAGTGGGTAGACCGCAAGGTATCTAGAATTACGGAGCACCCACTATCCTTTCAACCAAAGCCAATCAGAGCTCGGCATCGTTCTGACGTCACCGCAACCCCCGCGCAAAAAGCAGACGACTTGCCCTCCGCGTTGTTTCTCGACCCGTGAATTCAGTTATCGCACTTACCTGGGGCACAGATAAGCGTAAACCGCATTTATTTGAAAAAGTACGTGCAACGATTGCCGCAAGGCATGCGGCGAGCCTCTCTGCCGCCTGTTGATGGAGTGCTTCCATTTTTTATGCTGTTATGTCATTAGAGAAACTTCGAGGTGAGGCCACCGTCATTCAATGGAACGTGAGGGGTCTTCATGGCTTCGGGACTTTCGACTATTTGTATACAGGTATCATTTTCCTAATATTGCAATTTGAAACTCACGGGTGACCCCCAACATCAGGTTATCAGGATACAAACTGTTTTTTTTTATTCCCCCAGAGGAAATGAACTTTGTAGGGTTTTACTCGGCGTACAGAATGAGCTCCCCTTTGTTGAGCACAATATCCCGTCATACCCTACAAATGAGCACGTTGCAGCGACTATGAGCAAAGAAGACGTTACTTTCAAAATCATTACTGAGTATATACCTCCTCGGGCACCCTTCCAAGTTCGGAGGCTCGATACAATTTTACAGCAAACCCCATCACCTCATATTCTGACGGGTGATTTTAACTTTCATCACGATTTATGGGACAGTAGAAAAAATAATACTCGAGGAGAAGTATTATTTGACCTTGCTTTAAAGCACGGTCGTAAAACGTATTTTGAAAGATGCATCTTTGAGTAGTCCTTGAGATGTCTCATTTGTATCTTCATCTTTCCTGGATAACAATGACGTGGTTCGCCGACATTCAAACCTACGGTATTGATCATGTACCGACATATACTAAGATTCAAGGTTTTCACTTTTTGAAGCGTCGTAGCGCAATGCCTTATACGGACTGGGATATCTTTAAAACACAAAATGTAATCCGTATGCTCGACGCTAACCGAGCCCAACAGTTTTGTTGTTGCCATAACCTCTTCAACGTCTGATGCGACCAAAACTGTTAATATGAAAAACTCTCAAACTTCAGTCGATGAAAAATATTAGCGAATTCGTGCCTTTTGACGACGGGTTAAACACCGAGCAAGAAAAACACAAAAAAAAACTACTGAGGGCGTTCGTGCTTTGAGTCGAGCCAACAAGCGCGCACAGTGGCACTTGAACAAGCCTTCGAAGAGACGCTGGAGCTCGCTTAGTGCCAGCCTTGGCCCGAGAAAGTCACTCTCTCGAATATGAAACATAATGCGAAGTCTGCATGTAAGTTCACAGCAAATTTGCCCCTTTCGGGCCATCAGTTTATTCCGCAAAATTTTCCAAATAGCCAAAGCCAACGAGTTCTTCATCAAGATCACCTCCTGCTCTTCAATCACCGATCATGGCGTCAACGCGCCGGATGGCCACGTATTCGTAAGTGTATACAATGCTATTGAAGCATACTTTACCATCAAGGAACTTGATAAAGCACTTGTTACGTCTAACACTAGGTCTTCCCTTGGCCCGGATGATGTACGATATTTAGCCTTACGCCACTTGAAGGAGTCGGCCAGAACAGTCATGCTGCATTTATTGAACTCTTCGTGAGAAACGGGTACCATACAAAAGGAATGAAAAATTGCTCGTGTAATAACAATTTTAAATCCTGGAAAATTCCCGGTAGAAATTAACTCGTTCCGGCCTATTGCATTAACGAGCTGATTGGAAAAATGTAGGGGAACGAATGCAGCTTGCCCGTAAGAACTGGGATCTAGAAAATAGGAATCAATAACCTTCATCCATGAATGGATTCCGACCTGCAAGAAGTAGTATTCACAACGCCATCGATTTAGTGACTAGGATCGAACAAATAAAAACACTCAATAGGTAATCGAGAGTCGTATTTGTCGACATAAAATCAGCATTAGGTTGTGTGGAACATGAGGCCATCCTTCATGATTATAAAGGACATTAGTTTCGGAGGACACTTAAGGCCTGTTCAGACATGCAGTGGAGCGCTACAAGCATAGCGCTGACCTCGCGCTAAGCGCGTGCTGACGGGAGCGTTCACCAGCTTTGTATCGCAAGATCAAAACTGTTGATGATGGCAGACGATAAGTAGCTGACGACAAGTGAGCAGCGCTGCCTCAGCGCTTCGCTGCATGTGTGAATCGGCCTTTAAACCGATGGATTGAGAGACACAACTCATGTGTCCAAGTTGTCCATAACAGTCTCCAGATCAACCGGTACAATACCCAAATTAAAATATTTATTACCAACATGATTTAAGTTCCAATTATACTATGCACTTGTTCGCTCTTATTACTGCTCATCGGTTTGGGGTACGAAAACTAAAAATAACCTTGAAAAAACTACTAGTGCTCCAGGAAAAAGCAATCCGATTCATCGAGCGTTTAAGTTAATACGATTACACATCTGCTTATTTAAAAAAAAAATCGCTTGCTTACTATGCAGCGGTTAATAATGTTCAACCTTACAAACGTCATCTTTCATTATCTTAAAACTGACACGGAGTTGCTACACATTCAATTTTTCTGAAGAGAAACTCACTAAAACTTAAGACGCGGGGAATATGCTAGAGGTCAAACACGTACGAGCTATGGCGAACGAGCATTAACACAGAAAATTCCCCAACTTCTAGACATGTATCCCCAAACTCTGGAAATAGCTGAAGGAATAAATTCAATAGATACATTCAGAAAAAGAATAAAGAATTATATTTTGGAGCATGAATAATATATTGCATAAACTGTCTAGACAATTTTTTTTATTTTGTTATTGATTGTATAAGTGTTGCCGCTCTGAAACCTGTATGGGACACGGGACCTTGGTCAGGTGCTCTTAAGTACATTTTTTTTCCTGCCACCCCACTTCAAAATGGCTTATAAATGAAAGAAAATGAAATCAGAGCCCTCACCAGACAACCCATAGAAAAACTAAAGGAAGCACTCAGACTGACGCCACGCGAGGAGAAACTCGGACCCTCCGGACAGATACGGCAGGAAATAACACAGGACATACAGGAAATTAAACAACAAATATTACAACAGATTGCTCTACAACTCCCCCAACGCATCCACGCCGCTTTAACCGACCCTCGAATGAAGCTCTCGCAGGCAGAGCCGAATCCCCCGTTGCGCAATGACACACACGGTAAACGCGACCATCGCGAAGTGAGACGAGTAAACCCTTACCATCGACGACTACCGAAGCCTTCTGTACCCCTGCCCTAGCGGCACAAATCAACGTCTCTCAACACTAGCCCCAACATGAAGACGAACTCTAGAAAACAAAACAAAAAGCACTCTCCGCCTACTTCCCCCGTGAGCTCCACGCGAATCTGGCAGTATCGTAGAGGGTACCGACGCAAACGTGGAGCCCCCCACACAATACCTCAGCACCCACTCACAACGCCCCGACGCCATAGCAATTCAAGACACCAACTGCGCCCCGAACCTGTCTGGATACGAAACATACGCGCAGAATACGATCCACGGAGGTACACCGCGAGTAGCGACTCTGGTAGAAAAACATATCCCCGTCATAGAACATACCATGGACAAAAACCGCAGACATCCCACATGTCCTTCTGGAGCTCCTACCCCAAAAATGCGGAGAAACCAGCCTCTTCATATTGAATGTTTATAGTCCTTCTATAGAGTGCAACGAGAAACACCTTCGACAACATCTTCCTCGGCGGGACGCGGCACACCCGACCTGGGGCTAGGGGCTACGAACATGATACGGTAAAGGGGTTGGAAGTTAGCTACGACTAAGTATATCTAGAAACAAGCTAACCCTCTCCACCGAACCTGACCAACCAATGAGACTATGCAACAGCGTAAACCGCGACACAAGCCCGGACCTAACACTCGTGCGAGCACAAAAGGCATGTACCTGGAAGAACCTCCAAAAAACCTGGGGAGCGACCATTACATTCTTGAGACTGAGATTCATACACAGACCTTCCGATGCCATGGAACGCACACGACTCATAAACTGGGACGCCTTCCGCCAGCTAAGACCACTCCCGGAGGAAGAAACAGCAGGAGCACAACCACCCCTAGCACAATGAATCCAGTAACTTAAAAATTACATCGACAAGGACACTACGCAGGTGAAAACCACAAACGCAGCCCCAGTTATTGACTCACACCTATTTCACCTGTGGGATCCTCGCAGGGGACTCATCCGGAGATGAAGAGCTCGCAAACACAGCCGAAAACTCCGAAAACGCATAGCAAAGGTGACCTTAGAGGCAGAACAGTATGCCGAGGAACTCACACAAGCCAACTGTTACAAGCTTCGTGACCAGCTCCAAGGAATCTTTCAAATAAAACGTACATAGGACGCTTCTCTGAAGCCTCATAGACACAACAAAAACCAAGGTGGTAACATCCCACGCAATCACCAGACTTCTTCACCGGGAAACGCGAAAGGCGATTGAGCTATGGGACGCTCTCAGAGAACGTTACATAGCAACTGACCCTAAATCCAAATACTCTTCATACCCGCACAATGAAACTACACATCCCCTTGACAGAGACATCACCGAATTCAAACTCAGAAGCGCACTTACAAACCTAACTAAGGAGCACGACACTAGGTAAAGACGGCATCATATACAAAATGCTTAAAAATCTCGATGACGGATCTATTACCGCCCTTACGACTTATTACGACTAGGCCTGGAACACTGGAACACTGCAACAAGAATGGCGACATGCAGACATAACCCCCATACCCAAACGGGGCAAGCCTCTTTCCCTCGAGAATCTTCGCCCTATATCTCTTACCTCATGCATAGCAAAACTCTTGGAGCACATGGTCTTTAAACGACTTCAACCTCACCTGGAAGCCATCAACTTCTTCGCAGAGACCATGTTCGGCTTCAGGCAAAAGTTATCGACCCAAGATATACCTCTACAACTTAAAGAAGACATCCTCGATTCCTCGATCACCCAGGACTGGCACAAACAAGGGCTGTTTTAGCTCTTGACCTCAAAGAGCCTTTAACAATGTGTCCCATGACGCCATCTTGGAAGGCCTCGCCCCATCCCACTGCGGAAAGAACACCTACGAATACATACGGGCTTTCCTATCTGACCGAACCATCACCTTGGGGATCGGCGATCATCGATCCGACCCAATCCTGCTCACGGGAAAGGGCACTTCTCAAGGTTCAGTCCTCTCACCAACACGCTTTAGCATTGCCATGGCAGGGCTCCCTAATCTCCTCGCCAGAACACTTAACATTATATTCGCACTCTACGCCGACGACATCACCATATGAACCAGCAAGGGCTCGGACGGCCAGATACAAGACAATCTCCAGGAAGCAGTAGACACCACCCAGAAATTCGCTATAGCAGCAGGACTCAGCTGCGCAGCTGAAAAGTCGGAACTCCTACTCATCCGAGGAGCACGCAAAACTAACGAACAGAACAAGACCACAGACAAAATCACTATACACCTTGAAATCACCCCCATACCAAAAACCTACCGCCTAAAGATACTTGGCCTGCACCTCCAAGCCAATGTAAAAGCCACCCATACCGTGCAGCTGCTAAAAAAGCAATGCATCCAAATAGACCGCCTTATACACAGAGACGACAACAAAAGAGGCGGCCTCAAATAAACCGATACCATTAGAATTGTACAAGCACTTCTCATTAACCGGATAGTCTATCGCGCCCTATACCACAAACTAAACCTCACGAAGCTAAATAGACTCAACGTCATTCTCCGCACAGCGATTAAAACGGCCCTTGGGCTCCCCCCGTACATCTCAACCCAACGATTACTCCAGCTCGGCCTGCACAATACTATTGAGGAACTGATCGAAGCCCACACAACCGGACCTCTCACTCGCATGAGCTACACAAAGACAGGACATGTCCTCCGCAGACTGGGCTATCAGAGCTATGAAATCCTACAGCACCCAATCAAAGCAGTGCCAGCCCCAACCGCAATTAATGCCAGGATACTGGTCATGCCGCTACCACGGAACATGCAGCCAGAGTTCAATGCCGAAATAAGAGCGGCCAGAGTACGTGCTCTCCAACGACTACACGGAGACGATCCATGTACCTTTTGCCACCGACGCGGCAGAATATCCCGCACCACTCAAATATATAGCATAGCCGTCTGCAACTTCAAACAGTCAAAACAGGACAACGGCCTCCCTTTGAGGCAAGCTCCCCAGCACCACCTCGGAAGAAGTAGCTATTGCATTGGCCTTAGCACACATATATCACACTATCAAAGATCACGAGGGCCCATGCACTATCATCCCCGACTCACAAGCGGCATGTAGAGCATCCGTCAGAAACTCCCTCTCCCATTTAACATTACGAAATCTATCACCCCTTGACCCCTCCTTGCTACCACCGATCCGCATTATACGGACACCTGGCAGTGCTTTCCTTCCCGGTAATAAGAGCGCACACGCGCTTGCCCGAGAGATAACCCACCAGGCATTATACGAGGAGAAAGGGGAATTCAGCACCAGGCACTAAAGTACTAACCTTCCCTCAGCCCCTCTACTCACATTACAATCATGTCACAGCATACTACCGCCCCAGGGCAAAACTCGTCCTCCCCCACACAGGACACAAACCCGGCAAGAGGAAATCGCATGGCGCCAGACGCACACCTACCCAAACCTATTCCACAAACACCGATTCTTCCCCATCAGTATACCAGACATCTGTCCGGGTCGCCAAACCCAACAACCCACCTTATACCACTCCACATGGACCTGTCCAGCCCCATTTGTAAACGGCATCAAACCCATACCCCATCCTACATTCTCTTCTTAGGAGGCTGCGCCTCCCAAGAAGCACAGTGCTTGACAATCAGCGACGGCTGATTGAACGGGCCAAGCGAATAGCAGAAGCCAACGGAGCCCCAGAATTAAGGGCATCGCCCAAGAAGGAAACAACGACCTCACTTCTTAAATAAAGTTTTTTTCTCTTTCTCTCGCTCTCTCTCTTCTCTCCACATTTTCGAAACTCACCAAAATGGTGTGCGGTTTTTACAAAAGAGAGGAAAAATATCGGGAGCAGTATAAAGTTGGTGGCCCTAGGGCGTTGCAAGTCTGACGTAGTGCAAATGAAGCCCCCTAATAAGTTACACAAAGCTCAGTAGTGGGGAATAGAAGATATTTTACGAAGAACCTGATTCAATGAATTGTACTAGATTCTAAGTATTATCGAGTGCCCACGGAAGCGATAACCGTAGTTTTTCCTTCCGTTCGATCTCTCGTGCCAAGATCCCAGCACTGAAGACCCTTTTCGAGCTTCTTTACCGGGACGTGCATTCAGAAAAAAACTTCTGTAGTAGGTCAACTGGCTGATTTCGGCACTCGGATTAGCGCGTTTTCATGGACGTCGCACCACCTTGTTCACGAAGAGAGAGAGAGAGGAGGGGGGAGGGGGGGGGGGGAGGCTTAGGTAAACTAGACTCAGTAATTTACGCGCAAGCCTCAAGCCGGCTCTGAATGTTTCTTACCCTTATCGGGTAAGCACGTCTGGTAGTCGTCTAAAGGCCACCGCGTGAATCACTGAAGCGTGTTTACCTAAACCTATTGCCCCCTTCCCCTCCCCCACATTTTTCCTTGTAAATCAGGCGATGCGACGTTGGTGAAAACGAACCAACCAGAAAGCCGAAATTGGCCTGTTGACTTGCTCCACAGGCTTTTACCGAGTAGCCTCACGGGACAGTCTAATTGCACAAACACGTGTAGACCACTTTGCTCCCTTTTATACGAGTCCCTAGGCACCTGTTTTCGACGCTCCACTAAGCACGGCAGGGACTGCCCTTCGCTCGCTTTGTTTCACTTCTTTTAACCGCTCTCCATTTTCTTTTTATCTCTATGTCTCCCTTACGTACTCCCTTATTCCTCATTTTTTATGCTTGGTTGCTTTGTGGTGTGAACCGCGGTTGCCCTTATTTCAAGAGAGGTTTTTGTTTTTTATCTCAGCGCGGTCTTGTCAGGCGTATTTTGAATGTTCCATTTTTTTCCCTCCCCTGATCCGAGTCACCGCATGCGACTGAGTTTCGCAAAAGGAGTGGCTGTATTGTTTAAGCTTTCTGTGTCATTTTTTATGTAACTATTATAGCTTAACGCCTTTATTTCTTTTACGCGTTTTTCTTCCGTTTTGTTGAGTGATCTTCTGTTTTGTTAAAGGGCCCTTGTCCATATTTGCTTTCCGGGTGTTTTCGCTTCACCATACTTTTTGTGTCTGTGTCTCTGTTTCTCCGCTTTGAACTTCCGTTTTTCTACGCTTTCCGGCTCATTTACCTTGTGTCGCTAACACCATTGTCCGCTTTTAGGTGTGATTGTTTTTCAGAGTTTTAAACCTTTTTCGTTGTTTATAGCCTCCCTACAGCTCACACTCTATTTGCCTTGTTTTTATTTCCAGCGCCGCGTGGATCTCTTTCGAGCCGCCGGGTGTCCAGATCTTTTGTTTACGCAGTTCTCCTTTCCTTTTTCTCCTACACTTTACTCGATTTAGCGTAATGTATCGTCCCACATCATAGAATCAACATATGGTTCGTCTTAATTTAAGAGTCCATTGTTTCCCCAAGAAACGCGCTAAGTAACGCCTTTCACTTTGTAGACATTCAAATGAGGAAACCGCGTCCTGACTTTCTGCTTGGCCTGTAAGGCGGGTTTGCGTGCTCCGTGTGTGTTCTTGCTTGTATATTCATGCGCACGAGTTTGTTATGTCAATTTTGTGTTGCGTATATGTGTAGGAAACTGTCCTTTTGCACGCACTCATTATCGCGTACGCTTGTCTGTGCACGTGTCTTCTACACCTATATTTTGCGTATAGTACGCGAGTTCAATTAGCTGGTGCATTTTTGTGGGCGTCTGGTTGCGCGCACGTAAGTGCGAGCTTATGTCTTCGTGCATATGAACAAGTAAAGACACGACCCCGCTCTCTAAATTACTGCTTGTCAATAATTCCGCATGCTTAATTAGTCGTGAAATGAATATACTATAAGCAAATCCATCCTCAGAAGCACGCGCGAGAATTAAGTGTCTCTTTCAGCTACATTTTCATTTGAAAAAAAAACAAAGAAGCTAAAAAATATATCAACTATATGCCTCAACACTTAAGGCCTAACCCAAAAATGCATGCCGTTTCAACAGACAAAACGACAGCATGAACTCATACAAAAAAAAAAAATCAATATACATTTGGCCACGAGCTTCCCACAAACTAGAACAACCAAACGACGAACGGCAACGACTCTAATCATAACAATAACCACAATGATCATTCATAACGTAATCACGAGACCATAGTCGGACGATGTCGAGCCTGTCTTTTACATCTCCCCTCGGCTGACGGCCTTCGTCCATTTATTCATTGCCGTTCCCGCGATGATGTCGTACCAATATATTTCATCCGGTCCTCAGACCTTCAGAAACAAAACCAAACAAATAATGTATTATACCTAACCAATATGCGACTCAGTCCTCTATAACAAACGACGGCGTAGATGTTCAATGTTCCGTCCTCGAAAAGCGCTCGGCGTACAACTCCACGTCTGACTGCTTCCATTTCGTCTATTTGTTCATCGATAAGAAAAAACATCAAAACCTACAACTAAACGGACGTTTCCGTTCGGTTTTTATCCTTGCAAATATGTAAAATAAAAATAAAACAAAACAACGGTACGTCCCGGATCGTGCTTTCACGACACTGGTGGTTTCCTTTGGTTGTTACTACTTCAGTTCCTAGCTTTGTGATTTTTCAAGCAAGTCAAAAGACGTGGAAGCAGCGCGTGCGACAACTTGGATCACGCGTTGCACATTCATCGCGCACCCGAAAAGGATTGAAGCAGGCCGCGCTAGTAATAGTACAAAAAAGTCGGCCATGAAAATTCAATTTTTAAGCTATTTCTACGCTGTGCCTTTTTTTTAGACTGCGCACACTCTACGGGTCGATACTTTACAACTTTAAATTTGTGCCTACACAACATTTTCGTTTGCTTGTTTAAGTGTGCAGGCTTTATTTTCTTTTATTTATACAAAGTGTTTGATGTTTTTTGAGCGACGAAACAACGCTTTCTTGTAGCCGCATGTCGTAGGGCCGCCGGGAGAAAACACTCTCGCCGTTCAGGAAATGACTGGCACTTCCTTGAAGAAATTGCTTTCTGTTCTCCTCTTTGTTTTACTAGCTTCCTTGCTTTTGTGTTCACCGGTGTTATTGTTTGGGGATTCCATTCTTGTTACACACGTGCTCATATGCATGCATGCATGTGTGCCTGTGTGGTTTATATGCGCGGGAAAAACGAATCGAATGTTTTAGAAAATAACTATCTTCAGCCTGGATAACCATAAGTTGAATCTTATGGACGTTTTCGCTTCCAGAGCTAACATTTCTGACAAAAAAAAAAAAACAACACTTTTTTTTATTGTGTGAACGAAGGTCGCGGTTGAGCCCGTTGTGGTACGCGACATGAAAGAAGTGTTTTCAAATCAACCTACAGTAAAGCCCTTGTGCCTGTCAACGTTGTTTACCAAAACAAAAGACGTTCATGCCGCCTCGAAAGGGCGGAACAAAGCACCTGTACTACATGGAGATCTGAGAAACTTCCATTTATCCTTTTTTCATATAAAAAGACAATCGAAATACGACTTTCCTTGTCCTAAACATGCATGAGGTGTCTGTCTTTGACCCCGAAAGAGGGTACCCTTACAAAACATCTTTCAGACAGTCTATAAATATACCATTAACATTTTAACGACCCTCTTAACTTCCTCTCCAATCATGTCGTATCGACAATTTTCAAGAAATATTTCTAAAACGTTTTCATAAATCAAAGTTCATTGATTGACGAATGAAATGCTATTGAATTCATATTGCATCGTCTCATTATACTTGCTGTCACCATATTTTTTATCGAAGTTCTGAAGTCTACACTTGATGGAATAATAAGGTACGGTGCAGAGAAGCAACACGACACCCTGTTGGAACCACCGTGTTGTGGCTGATTTTTTCGACGGTAGCAAATAATTATCTCTCCTTGTAATGCTTTCTAGTTGAAGATACAATTCACCAATCCCTCGCAACAACATTTCGTGTAAATTATTGGAGAGAAAAAAGCAACATACTCGTAATATTTTTTTCTTCTGGAACGGTACCCGTTCAAATGATTGCCTTTCAAGTGTTGTGTGTTTACGGTGGTGGAGCAGTGCACACTACTGAATTACTAGTGTTATCGGAGATCCATGTCGTGTGTACGTAATTTTTAATGTCTACGTGTGGCGAGTCCATGTTTCCATGGGTGAATTGTGACAAACCTAACAATAATGTTCAGGATTTTAGTTTTGGCGTAAAATTGCTTAAATGTTTATAGAACGGAAATAGAATCGTTCTTAGAATCTTCATCTCTTTTCTATACAATTTTTATAAATTTTATTCAATTTCTATACACTAGGTAGTATAGAAAGTCTAGACAAAAAGCGGCCAGAAAGCTATATAGACAGTGGATAGAAAAGGGGATTCATTTTGTTCTTTGCAAGTACGACCATAGGGCGCCGCCATCTTGCTAGTGTTGTGGGTATATCGTCTGATAGTCAAACATTGTTGAGGCGTACCCACGGTTTCAAGGCTGACGCCCAAACAAAGGGTTTTAGTCCACGGTGGCCAGACCAGCTCTCGCAGCGTGGCGGCTTGCAAACGTATATACACTATTTTTTTAATAAATATTCTGTAGACTGAAAATAAATATTTTTGTAAGCGTACATTAATACCCGTGCCACACGGGCAACTCGAATGCCATTTACAACGAATGACATTTGAACGATCGGCCAATCAGCGCAGGACACTCCGAGCGTGGGGCGTTCCACGCGCGACAGATTGCGAGCTGATTCGTTGATCACACGAATGTCATTCGTTGTAAATGGCATTCGAGTTGCCCGTGTGGCACGGGTATTAGAGAGGTTTAAAGGTAACCTTGCACATAAAAAATTCATGATTTTTAAATCATAAATTGCTTTTTAACGCTACCCTCCAATTCCAAACTTTCGTCCGTCCGTGCAATTCTGAATTTGTGTATAGGTTAAGTGACGTCAATTGATGTCACGTGACCTGATGTCACGTGGCCTATACACCGATTAGGTTTCGAGGCCAAAAACAGCGGGGAAATCGATGTCACGTGAACTATACACCAATTCACTTTCCCTCCTAAATTTAGCACGGAAAATGTAATTTCACGTGACTTGACGTCAGCACCCATCCACCAATATTGTTTTCCCCCTGATTTTGGCAGGAAAATTGACGTCACGTGACCTGATGTCAGGTGACCTATAAACCAATTCAGTTTCCCCTTTAAATTTGGGGGAAATCGATGTCACGTGACTTAAAAACCTTCAGTTTCCCGCTAAATTTAGAAGGAAAATTGCCCGTCACGGTATTTGATAACACGTGACATATACATTAATTCAATTTTCCCACTAAATCTAGCAGAAAAATTTACGTCACGTTCCCTATTCACCCAGTGGTCCCGCTCAAAATAGACCCTTTCTCAAGTTCAGTTTGGCCACTTCGGTAGCTATAATCACCTAAGTGCAACGTTACTAGAACAAATCAGCTGGGAAACTGCCATAGAGCCTGCTCTGAAAAAGTGGCACCGATTCGTACTCGAGAAGTCAGTCAGTCAGTCAACAACTTTATTGAACCTTATTAAATGGGCTTATGCCCAAAACGAGGGTTCGTTAGGGAGGGGAATAAGGGAGGGATCTTCTTTCCGACAATCGGGTCTTTAACCGATGCTCTATTTCTAGTGTCCTTAGAATCACTGCCAACTGTGTTTCGTTGTCCTCTGCGGCCAGGAGCACACACCAGGGAAGATCTTCATCTTGATCGTCTTCGTACTTGAGAACCGAGCTAATGGCGATCGCAACGCCGCCAGTTCTCCCGCAGCGGCCACTCGGGGAACTGCACGGCTGCTTGTATCAGCTCGGGAGTATCGCATTCGATAGCGTCCGCTGTGATTGTTCTATTTTGGCTTTAATCGGCCATCTTGGCGCCGAAACCTATACGGTGATAGGGGTTTAAGGGATGCCTAATCCCCGTCTGCTAAGCGGACGCGCCGCGAAAGGCTAGAGAAAGTTAGACTCGCCCAGGTTGGGACGCGCTATCTGAAATCACCGGTGAGACATGGTTGTAGAAAAACAATATTAATTGTGCCGCAAAACCTTGTAAACAAAACATTTTAGAAAACATCACACTCCTGTTGTCTTCGTACTAATCTCCAATAAGAATTCATACAAAAAGATTTTTCGTTTGTTTTTACACCAAAACATGCTTTCTAAAAGCTCGTGGTGACCACAGCAAAGAAAAAAGATTGATCCGTCATCTTGGCACCTCGAGCTTGGGAGTTTCGGTACTCTGGGAACATTCAGTGACTCTGGCAGTAGCCATATAAAGCAACTTTCATATTTCAATTCGTCGCTAAAGGGTGGCGCTGTTATCGTATTTAGCTCGGTCTCGGTGGAGGACGCCAGCGGCCTAGATTTCAAGGGTGAGTTTCCCAACAATGGGCCGGTCGCACCAACATCGCTTACCTTAACCCAAAGCGGCTCTTTCCTAGGTCAGCTTAGCGCCCTAAACAGAAGCTCGGATACGAACGGGCTTAAATTTTGGTTGCACCAACGTTAACCGGGCTTTACAGACGCGCCCCTAGCTAAACGCTGGATTTGCGTAGGGAATGTAGGGACAAACAGAGCAAACTAGAGAACGCTCAAAAGGACGAATACGATTGGCGGAGAGGAATCACGTGATGTAAACAAAAAAAAAACTGCCGTAGTAGTCGTCGGCGGCGTCTGCTTTTTGCTGTATTTCTTCGGTGAGTAACGAACTAAAGGTCTCCAAATTAAATTGTTTTTTCCCTTAACTTCCAAATACAGGAGTCAAAGCTTTGAATAAACACGAATTCTATTTACATCTGTGATTGTGTGTTTAATATCGGTTGATAACAGAATATTTTGACAGTGACAGTAGTTTTCGTGCTCACATTTTGAGATAAAGGAGCCATCGGGGGCCCCAAATCTCACCGAACGCGAGAAGGACGCTCTACTCGCTACATCGCTGAAGACAAAACATCATCGAGAATAAGTAGGCAGGTAAGATGACTACTAAAATCAAGCCATGCCTGAGACCGATGAAGTTCAAAACAGTGACGAACTCGCCACGGCAGCTGCGAAAATGCCCGGAAATCGTCGAATAGAAGTCGTCGAGGGATCAGGTCGCGAGGTCCTTTCATCGACCATACTCGTTGCTATCAGCAAGGTGACAGAACTGCACTGTACCATCGTTGAACATCCGCTGCAGCCTCAAACGGACTTCCGTTTCTCACCGCCGAGTTCAGAAAAAAACAAGAAGTGAAATTTTTACTAGATGTGTCCCTCCACAGGCACAGATTACTTGTCAACCTTATATATGCCCCAGTACGCAAATATCCTGAAAACGGCACCCACGGTGAGCGGTTTGAGCAGCCTTGGGATTCCCAAACCAATAACTCAAACCCGAGTCGTTTGGTTAGCGTATAATCGAAAGAATGCACAAAACATTTACACCAGACTTTTCCCTGTAACCTATTTAGAATCTTGACTACATTTATTGCAAATTGCAAAAGGGTGAGAGGTGGAAGCTAGGCTGTTGGCGTACAGGAAACAAGCTAAAACATTCACAATCGAGAAAATTTGAGCTTTCTCGGTCACTTGAAGCTTTTGGATTATGTACTTGAAAATCTCCACAATATGTCATGTCAAAAGGTGGCTTGAACTAGTCGGAATACAGTTCTTGTTGTTGCTCATTCTTATCCCTTTATACATAAAGGATTCGCCCTTTATTCGAAGCATCATGTTGTGTTTTTTTTTATTTTCATATTTGTCTTTCTCACTGTTCGTCATTTATGTGAATTACCAACTCACTCAAGTTATCATTTCATAAAACACATTTGTTGAACTATAGAAATATGTACCTGTCTAGTGCATATGTACATAATTAAAGAGAATCGATTGTTCATAAAATTCACAGACACTTATATCAACAATTATAACTGTAAGCTTCCTTTGATGGTTTGTCCTTTTGCACGCTCTTGAAGTGAGTTATACGAACTACACAATTGAAATTCTACTTATCAGGCTATTTTCTTGATAACAGTGAAGGTTTCTCTTACAACATATTGCTTGGTCAGTCATAGTCACCCAATACATTGAAATATAAGCTAACAACCCCACAACACTTTCTTCGACACAGTTTTTGTTTTGTTTAACAGCTATCGTTGAATAGCTTCATGAATTTATTTTTTCATGGCCCTGGCTAGCTGTCTCTAAGCTTTGTTCACTTGATTTTTACCGTGAGTAGCAAGTCTTGCATAGAATGCAGCTCGTACAAATTCCCTATAGTCCCATTATTGGAAAGGATAATTCAGGTTAAGCAGACAAATATCAAAAACACCTAAGCAGAGTGAGAGATCACCTAGTGAAACTTGAATGTGCTTAATGTCAGTGTTGCATCTGTAATAAGAATTGAAGTACCCTTATGTCTGCCTTTCAGTAAATTTTACATGATTTAGTTCCTTAAGCATCTGTATGTTTGCACCAAGTTAGGATTACATTTTCATGTGTAAATAATTTTGAATAATTTTAAGTGATCATAGTTTTTATTTCAAAGATCAATCTACAATTTGCGGACAATGACCATCCCGTGGTAGTTCTCAGCACTTTAGTGCCTTTTAGGAGGCAAGTTGGGTCATCAGATAGAAAACTTTGTTGTAAAAGTACCGTCTAAGACCAACAATTGACAACAATCTGACGACGACGACTATCCCGTGGTAATTCTCAGCACGTCAGTGCCGTTTGGATGCAAGTAGGGACACAAAATAGAAAACTTTGTTGTAGTAGCACCATCTAAGACCAATGATTTACTACAACCTGAGGACAACGATCATCTCGTGGTAGGTTTTAGCACTTCAGTGCTGTCCGGAGGCACGTTGGGTCACCAGATAGAAATATTTGTCGCAACAGCATTGCCTAAGACCAATGATTGACTATGATTTGGGGACGATGACGATCACATGATAGTCTTCAGCATTTCAGTGCCCCCTGGAGGTCCCCCAATGCCCTGCGGATGTGTCTCAGCACCTTCCAAAACGAGGCTAAAAGAATGGTTCAAGCATGTGCAGCCTCTACAGGCGCTTAACAGGCCTATACTGATATTTTCTCCCACTGTGGCAGTTGCAACTAGTATCTATAGGGAGGGAGGTTACAGATTCTAAAGATATCACTGGCCTAAAACAAAAACCTGGCTTACAAAAAGAGAACACACTTCAAAAATGGCAAAGCACAATCTAGCATCCATGCTCTCTGGTGGGAGCAGTAAATCTGTCAATTATAAACTGAAAAAAGAGCAAAAATCTTAAATACAAGGGTGATTAAGAATTATTCATGTCTGTAGAATTTATTTTGATCAAAACGTTTCAAAACCCAAGCCTGTCATGAATTATGGTATGTGAAAAGCCTTGGCTAATTTGCAAATTATTTATCATATCATCTACTGCCACTCGTCTATCCGGCAGAATGAGTTCACAAGCATGCTCAATGTCGTCATCAGTCGTCAACACGCACGGGCATCGGCTCCTTTATGGCTTACACTTGTGGATTTTTCATATAACTTTTGTATTCATTCAAACACACTTCTTTGCAACAAAACATTTCTATATATACTGTGCACAAAGTGTTTGATAAATATTGGCACCAGATACCCCTTCAGACCACAAAAGCAATGACTCCTCCACTTGTAGATAGATAGATAGATATTTATTTCGGCTCAGGAGAGCCGCGTACAAATTACAGACGGGGCAGCCATTCTTTCTTGCACCACTGCCACAACTGCCACACAGTCACAACTGCCTGCACAGAAGTGACCGTAGAGACAACAACCTTGTACGAAAAGGGCTGACAAGACAGTGTGGCCAACTTTAGGTGCAAGATAACAGAAGTTTTAATAATTTTTTAATCACTGTCGTACAACGTGAATCCTTTTTAGCGCCTATATTCCGGCTCCGACCGTACATATTTCTCGATTTCTTTATTTTATGAGCCAATTTTGGTAACTGAACACATTTACATTAACTGAACACATTTACACCAAGGCATTCTTGTATGGTTATATGTTATATCCACTACGTATGCGATTTATATCTTTCTATGGATTCAAACTTATCTACTTTGAATTTATTATGATTATAAACGTCAAAATCAAATGGGTTGTTTAATTTTCAGAGAGTGTTGAGTCAGTCAGCTATGAAATTAAATGGTTTGTGTCGCCGCTGTAGAGGGCAAACTTTCCATATGCAGCACAACTGCTAACTTGGGGTTTTTACATGCAACTTTCAAACATGACCTTCTGATCTTCTGTGTACTAGATGAGTGATTATGGTTCTGCTAGCCCGCGGGCCGCAGGTTGCCGACCCCTAACCTAGTACATTATTTTCCAAAATAAATAATTCAGATGCCAAAGTCAGCCTTCATGACCATTTTGTTTTTGTTAATTATGCAAATCACTTCCGTAAGCAATTTGATGATCAAACGTTTGAATAAGCAAGGCATGACTCTAGGGCTAGTGCCTAGTTGTTAGCCAAGGAAAATTTAAGCCCGCATATCTATTGAAATGCGAACTGCAGCCACAATACTAAAATAGTATACTCTGTTGTCTGTCTGAAAACAGTTTATTACAGGTATATCAGGGAGGTAGTTTGAGATGGCCCGGAGGTGGCCACCTTTCACAAACACTAGGTCGGCTCCTTAGGTTAGGTAATCATGTCCTTCAATATATTCCATCTCATTATAAAAGTTAAATATAATTTTTATCTCTGGGGTGTGCATTGTTGCAATGCACAAGTGTTGTGTGGTGAAGTAGGAATTATGAAAACACTCTATACTCGGCGACAACTTTTCTTGGCAATGCAGTGAAGAGGAGGAGAGCCCGCGCACAGCTTTATTCAGCGCTCAAAACGGGAGAGGGAACGCGTGCCTGTACTCTCCGCTGCATTGCCAAGAAAAGTTGTCGGCCACTATAAGGTGTTTTTATGATGCCTACTTCACCACACAACACTTGTGCATTGCAACAAAGAACACCCCATAGGCGAAAATTATATTTAATTTTAATAATGAAATGGAATATATTGAAGGACATGATTACCTAACGATTGTTGGCTTCTACAATACTGCACAACATGTGGTAACATGTGTACCGAGAGGGCCATGGCATATGCTGCTGTGGCACAGTACACTGCACCACAGGGAGAATATGATTCTGGTACGGTGTGGTTCTAGGTACAGCAATGAATTCATTATTGTACCATATTTGATGGTATTCTACATTAGCACATTCACCACACTCGTCACTTTGACTAGAGACTTGAAGGTATGAGTAAAATACTGCGACTATAGGTTTGACTTGTGCCACATTGAACTTTGTATGCACAGTTTGGCGCTCATGCCGTCACCTATTAGATTACAATATGTGTCATGTGCTTCTAAGCTCAGTATGAACCTAATTTTCACTTTCATAGCTTTCACATATTTTCTAGTTCCAATAAACTGGTGGATTCTCCTGACAGTTGCTGACTACTCTGTTGAAAATGCAAAGAAAACACCTATGGTATTCCTAACATTATTTTGCTAAGTGGTTAGGGAATCATTAACAGCTACAGGAGGAGACCGAAAAAACAACTGATAGCGTAGAGACAAGCAAAACACCAGCAATAGGTGAAACACAAAAAAACCTGAAGTAGGCACTTACAATGTTGACAATCTAGTGCTCCATCCCAGTTGCTTCCTGTTTTTCTTTAAAGTTCCTATCTCCAGTGACAAACTTATCAATAGGCAGAATAGGCAGTTGTTTATGGCAGCAGTTTAGGAAGGAGCGGGTGGGTGCCAAAATTTGGAAAGTGGCTCTAGGCAAGTATTTGATTGAGATATACGAAACTCCAAGTACTCAAAGGCACACGGATCCCAAAGAAAAACGTAGACAAAGGACGAGAGACTGGCCAATGATTACTAGAAGATATTGATGGGAGTAGACGCCTTCATAAAGAGTATTGTCGACTTCATCCAGACTGATATGTTTTGTATTCCTCGGCTTGTCTGTGTGGTACTGCACCAACAAACAATTTTCGTTGTGCATGAAATACATCGAAAATTACTTTACTACAATCAAGTCCAAACTTCTGTACTTCTCATCGTTAGACGGCATCGTAGACCGTTGTAACTTCGACCTCATACAAGTTTTTATAAAAGGGGCTATTGGTAACCGCCGTCAAGAATACCCTAGAACTGGGGTGAAACAATCTGTGCGCATGTATGTTCATGTGGGCGTAGGGGAGGCGGCACTTTTAGACTGCCTAGGGTGGCTAAAGTGTTAAGTCCACCTCTTCCACTTTGTAAATATGAGACTAGCCCAACTTGCACTTCTGGTCTATCAATTACAAATAAGGTTAGGGACAGTGACACCAGTGCAAATGATGTACCACACTACTTGCACAAATGAATTGTAGGAGAATATAACTGTAAAAGCTGCCCCATTATACTTGAGTACAGTAAAACGTATTACTTATAAAGGTAGCTGTGAAATTAATAAAAGAACTAAAGGTAAAAATGAGTCTCTACAAAACAGAGCATTCACTTGTTGACCAGGAAACTTGTGAAAGGATGGTATCGCTTATGATGCCCATTCAGCATTTTGAAGCCATGCCTAGGAGCACTTTGGCTCGTCGCAAACATACAGTTGATGAGAATGGTCTTAGTGCTGCTCTTATCATAGCCTGCAAGGCGACTGTTCGGTTGGCACAGCTAGAAAAACACTCCAATGCCTTACAGCTTCAGATCCACAGGGAGTACTGCTTCGATCAGTTCAAGCACCATGTTAAGAAGAACTGCTGTTGCCACAATGCCGGAAAGTGCAGTGTCCAGTCGTCAGGCTGAACTTGAAATCAGGAAAACAGCATTTCTGTACATCCTACTGCCCTTCCATGGGGTGGATATGTCTATGTATGACTTTTGTCATACACACAGCCACTGGTGTAGCAGGAATTATTTTCGGGGAGGGGGGCTTTCTTTGATTTTTGCGTATATACGCAAACATCAAAGACAGTACATTGACTACTATATAGTAGTCGATGTACTGTACAATTTACGGGTACAGGCACGGCCGTCCCCAACCTTCGGGTGGTAGCCCTTCAATATTTGTCTTGCTTTACTAACAAAAAAATAAAAAGTGATGATTTCAGGGAGGGGAATGTGGGGGGGGGGGGGGGGGTCAAACCACCCCTTGCCTGCGCCACTGCACACAGCATTTTAAGCATACAAAATGGGAGCCTATAGTTGAAGGCAATGTTGAACAAAACTTTAATGCATGTGATAGTCACAGCATGCAGCTATTCAACAGGGGTCTTAACCACCAATATGAGATCCAAAGATGAGCCCTGTCTTTCCTCCCTTTGGCAATCGTCTCTGTCCGCAACTAGTGTCATGATGTCGTTGTAAGCAAGCGAAGCCTTCATCTCAAAGGAAAAGACCATACCTGATATCTTTCAACATCTGCCTTAAAAGCCCATTTCCTAAAAACAATGCTCCTATCCAGTGATTTGAACACCGTACCAGAATGCTTTCGATGAACAGCTGGGGGACCAACTTTTTCTGCACATTGCACCTACAGCAACTGAGATCGACATGTTCTACCGTTGGTGACTGCATAGAAAGGGATGTGCAGTAAACCACAGAAATGGCACCTTTAAAACGGCTTGGTTGTGTCAAACCCTTTGGTAATGGAAAACACGTATATTTTGTTTTAGTAGCGGGGAAAGAAGGTATAACTACCAATACATCAAAGCGATACTACTGGTGGATCCCTTGATGATCATACAAACTGTCAATGTTTGAACACGCAAAGGTCGCCCAGGAACCGTTTTTTTTTATTCCTGCTGATAGAGAACCAGAAGCTCAATCGCGAGTGATAATAGGCAGATCTGGAGTCCATACAAATAGACGGCGGCAGTCGTCGAAGTACGAAAACTCCCACTAGTACATCACATCGTGCCGATGAGAACGTCGTCTGTTCGCATCACCTGCCCCAGACTGCCCCAATACAGCGCTGAACGAATCTCGCATTGTAGTCGTTACGATTTGTCGTCGCCACGAATAAAAGATATAAAGCAAAATATTCCTAATAAGCGCGATCATCAAAAAAGTTACGGTTATGGAAAGATACAGTTTACTGAAGCCAAGATTCTACTCGCGAGTCAAGGAAAATCTACTGAAGATTGTATCGAAACTCAGAAAACGAAAGAAATTGAATTTTCACTGTTTCATCATTTAAAAGCGCCCCAATCTGATGCAAACGGCAGAAGTGTCGACAATCAGCTGATCTACGAGATCATGTAGTGCCACTATTCAACGCGCTGATCGGATTGAAGGTATATATGCGTTGCAAGTAGAAATAAACAAGGTGGTAAATAACAATACGTTACAGCTACGCGAAAATCAGGAAGTACATACGAATAAGCTCGTTGACAGAACAACCAACGGGAAGACAGACGTGAGCCTCACAGATCCGTACGTATCTTGGTTAGGGCTAACACGCACTGAGAGTGGAGGGCCAACTTAAAAACAGGGGTCGATGAACACTTCACGCAACAATATTTTGCATCCTTGTCACAATTCAAGGCCATTCTGTCGAGACTCTCACGCTGTTGTAGCCTAAAACACTTTGTACAACCAATTTCGTCCACCGCGTCGACCGCCACAAACCAACCGCCATGTTTTAAATCCAGGATTAATCCATCTGACCCCTCAGGTCATGTGACCCCTCCAGGTCACGTGACCCCAGGCCACGTGACCCCCCAGGTCACGTGACCCCCCCCCCCCGTGCCTTCCCCTCTTCCTCAACAGCTGCGCTCTAATTCGGCGTTACAGGGAGTTGTAAACGGCTTTCATTTTTTAACAAGATATTGGTGTGTTTGATGTGATACTGCTCCTTTGAACGCATATAGACCAAAAATTAAGCACTGAAATTTCGTTGTAGTATCCCTTAAAGGTTACAAAGTGTGAGTATTGCGGCAAATAGCGGTGAACTGGCAGGTTCTGCTTACCAAAGTTTGATGCGTTTTAAAACACTAAACCACAACGGCAAAAAAAAAAATACAATTAATGTTATAGCTTTTTGACCTAAAATGGTTTCATGCGTTTTCATATGCCGAACAATCTAGGCGTTTTCCTGTGTGTCCTGCTCGTAAGGGATGCCTAAAATGTACGCACTCTAATGTTTGCACATACAAATCTTTTCTCCGCTCAAAACGTTACACTGCGCGTCGCAGACATCCCAACGTAATGCCGTGGTGCTGGCAGAACGTTGGAATCATAAAAATAAAATATAGTCACTGATAGAGTAAGAACGGCCGGGCGTGTCTTCCGAACGACCGGCCTGCACACACCACGTACTCCATGCCTTCCTCCGTGCATTTGCCGCGCGCGCGCGCTTGAGGTGCACGAGATTCTTAAGCATTGTCGAAGATGGAAAGATCGTGCTGGAGGCTGGACAAATGAAGCTTCTCCCTGCAGTTTTCACCTTGTCGGTGACTACAGCCATAGCTGTCTTTCAGTCGCGTAAAAGAAAATCCGCTAAAAAGACAATTGCAGACTCGGGCTAAATTTTTCTTACTTCATGCGTAGGTTATTAGAAAACGGTTATCGGGCTGTTGGAAAACAGGCGAATGAAATAAAACTTTAATAACTTTTCTGAGCAGTTACGCTCGTTTGTACGCGCGTTTAACACCAACACTAAACAATTTTAAGAGAGTACTAAACTTTGATGTAAAATACCGGACGCTTCACCAACAGGCCGCGGAATTATCTATTCATAACGGAGAGCCGGTCGTATGTGAAAAGCAACGTAACTTTAATACAAGTAGGTTCTTACGGTTTTTTTTTTTTCAGTCATACACAAGAATACTTGAAGCCAGTCTTCTGTAGTGCATTGTCATGTGTGCATTTTATTCTTCCTAAAGCGCAACAATACGTTACATTTATATAGAATGTGATTGTCTTATGTATGCCAAATATAATGATAATGACTCGTGGCATAAGCGATAACCTTATCACATTAACCTTGTTTTGGGTTTTCCGTGCATTCTATGGCGAAGGAAGAAATCTACGCGTTGAATCAAGACAAAAGAAAAACGACAGATCTAAACACAAGCAGCAAAAACCTAATGTCGATATAAAACATAAAGCTACGCCCGCACAACATGAAAGACTACCTATTCCGAAAGACATTAACGCCGGCTGCTGTTACTCTCTCTGGCGCTCAGGAAAGGTTTCAGCTCATTTCAGCACTAGGCTCTTTCATATTGCAAGCGGAGCCTGGCAATCGTGATAGACGCTCCTTTCGACCTATGATGTCAGTTTTCCAAAGTTACTCGGTATGTTTGCTATATACTCTTGTCACTGTGTCACGGTCTTTGAGTCACCCAGTCTTCTGGGTGACTCAAAGCTCGCTTGCCTAAGCTTGTTTTTTTTTTTCATTTGTTATTTGTTTAGCACCAAGATTGCTGTTACCAAGCGCACTTTATTTGTATTTTATGCCAAAGACAGAGGGCTGAGAAATAACTCTTCTAAAATGTATAAGCTGAAGAATCTACGCACAAGGTAATATGAACAAAGAAGTTTTAGTATGTATTGTAGAAGCACTGGACAGACTATTTCTTTTGGATCGCCCGATGTAATATATAGGCTTAATATAATATTGTCTTTATTCTAAGAAATTTTTTACTGTGTGCTTTAACTGAAAACGTTTCAGAGGCATCAAAAAGCGGAAAAAAACGTGTTTTTTTTTTGTAAATTGGTACAATAATGGTTGCAGCAGTAAAAAGTACAGTGGTTTACCATACTTTTAATGGAATATGAGAGGCCAAACTGGAATTAGAGTATAGCGTACCTTCCTATGTTACGCTGCACTGTACTCCGATGTACACAACTTACTCCAAGTTAATGCACCTTACTTCTGCATGTCGCGTCAAGCAGTAGCACACAGCAATCTGCCGTCTGCTGTTTGTTGGCCCAGTTGTCTTTCATGTCGGTCGCCATATTTTATATTTATTTTTCGAGTCTCTTTCGAGTTGACGCGTCGTGCTTTTCACTCAGAAAAACGCTATTGTAGGCAACTGGTATTGCACACTGCTACGACTCTTCGTAAAACTTAAGAATAAATAAAAGACCTAACACAGGAAAAAAACTAAGACAAAAGGATCGATTCCCTTGAGGTCTAGGAGACAATAAAGAAAGTACAAATATAAAATTACTATATTTCGTTTCAAGAAACCACAGCGGAAACTACGAGTCATCGGAGCCAGCACAATAGTGTCTGAGAGACACGTGAACCTCGGAAGATCAGGCAGCAAGCGCGGGGGGCGCAGTCACGTGGTGCCTTCCCAGCGCTGGATTGACCGGGATGGTCCCTAGCTTCCGCTGCGCTCATGAATGAAAGAAGAAATATATTTATGTAATATTTGTATCCAGATTGAAGGGACAAAAAAGCGGGTATAGAAAAAGGTGTTTCAGTGAAAGACAACAACCTTACTAGGTAGACGAGCTAGTGTTAATCGACATACTAAAACATATACGGAGTCAAAAAAAACAAAAAAAACGACAATTTAACGTTTGCAACGTTTCAGTCGCTGTGGTTTGTCGTCGTTTGTTTGCCTCCGTCGAAAGTTTCAGTATGCCGAAAGTTTCAGTGCCACCTTAAAATGATTGTGACGAGACTTTCGCCTTCAGAGTAGCTCCCATCCAATATAGTAATCTTCATCCCTCGTCGCTCGGGTTTTCTCCTTTCATATGTTTATTAGTCAAGACGGAGTTGCTTCCGCGGCCTCAGTCTCAGGACGGGATGTTTTTCGTCGTTTCCTCGCCCCGTCGCCTCTCCCGTACGTCCTTTTTATCGGAATATATTTCCCGCCGGTGCTGCTCTATTAGAGTGCACTTACCCGTTGCTTTTTTTGTGTGCGAGGCGTACACGACCGGCGAAGCACATCGAGCGGAGGATTAAACGAATGCGACCTAGACGCGAAGAGGTCCGTCTGCGATAGGGATCCGTCGGGCCTTGTTAGTAGCGAGAAGCTTCCGAGGCTTATCTCGTATACTGTCGACGTGCCGTCACCGACATGCCAGCAGGAATGGTACCGACTTTTGCCTAGGGTATCGTTTATTCATTATCCCATTTACCTACTTGTTGGATGTCAATGAGTGAATTATACGTATGTATATACTAGAGAAGGTGATCGGCCTTAGCTCGAATTAAGTGCGGAGCTGACGATTGCACTATGGAGGAGAAACTCAAATTAATATTAAAACGCAGCTAAGTGTGTGTGTTTGTGTGTGTGCATGTGTGTGTGTGTAAGGGGGGGCGGGTGTATGAACCACTCGGTGCATTGTGTACTTGAAATAAGCGCCGAAATAAATACAAAAGCCCCAAAGTATTTGCAAGTTTTTTCTTCGTGTGTGTGTGTTTTTTTTTGGTTTTTTTTTTGCATAAAACTTTGTAGTTAGGGCTCCTTGTCCTGTTTTAGTCGCTCTGTGGTCCTTCTGTTTCTATCGGAAATTTTGTTTAATTATCATAAAGAACCGCGATTCAGTTCTACTTGGTTTCTGTCTGACTGGGCCAGGTGTAAATCGTACGATTTGGTTCTGACGACACCCTTTGTTTTCTGTTATGACTTTTTTATGTGTGGGTTTTTTGTCCTTTTTATAGACTATATTTTTATTTTTATATTGTTTTGTTATTCGTATTGCCATTTCCTTCAATTTTTTGTTATAATTACCAGAGACAGCACACCTTTGAATAGTCTAAAACTGTGTCATGTAACACTATCTCATCATTGCCGGTATTATAGAAAAAAAAGCCATAATCTTATTCAGTTTTGTCTGAACTTAAGTATACATAGAACTCAACAAGCTTGAAGCTTCTTGAAAGGACAGCTAGTTAAAGTTCTGCGTAAGTTGTAAATTGTACAAATTGAGTTACCGCAAAACGTAGAAAACTAAAAACGCTCTATGCATGACTAGGTATTAGGACAGTCGAATTACGTCCCCTAAGGTATCTTTAACCTTGCGCCAACCTTTGCGGCTGAATATGTATTTTTATAAGTGTTTTACGAATTTACATCAACCAAACCCACTGTTTTTTTTTATAAAATTATTATAGGTAAAGAATAGTCAAGAAAGAGAAGGTGTAAAAAAAAATCGTGCCAGAAAACCACATGGTCTCCATTAAATTTAAATTTAAAAGCTTCATCCGAGCCACAGTTTGACAGGATATAGTCACACTTCGACGCAACACTTCATTTTTTTTTTTTTTATCGCGTGTAGAAAATGGTTAAACGCAAACACTATTTCGAGAGTTTACGTGAACAAGCGCAACGTGGAATATCAAGATAATGGATGACCATAAATTACCAGAAGACTTCGTTGGCTTTTTCTCCGTGGATAAATCAAAGAAACTGCTCAAAACCTGGTATCAAAAAAACGATATGTGATGAATTTGCCCGAACCTTTTGTCTCCTCTATTCAATCTTTAAGCGACGATTTGCCCCTCTTCTTCGCAACTGAGACAACATAGTGGGAGGCAAGGAAAGACAAACTTCGTTCACAACAAAGCGTCCTGACCGGGGAAAAAAAAAACAAAAAAAAAAACGTATAAAGACAGACCAGAAAAAAAAGAGGGGTTCTACTGTATCGATCCAGCGCGAGTCTTTATAACCACCGTTTTCCCCGCCGAGAGTTTGTTCCCTAATTCAGTTTGTGTTCGTACTTCTGGAGTGCGCAGGGTCGCCTAAGTCAATACCATGAAGAGGACAAGGCCTGGAGCCTTCCCCCTCACCCCCCCCCCCCCCCAAACGTCATCACCGAGGAGTCTCGCACCGTCTCACGACGAACGCGACGATAGCACGCGACGGCGCCAAGAAGGACGTGGCTGCCGCTTTGCGTCGACATCTTGCCGAGCTTCAGCGTGTTCGCCACTTGGGCCGGGTTGGGGATCTACAATCGATGACGTCACGCACAGGACTTATCTTCTAGGTTGCATTGCGTTTGTGCACGCTCTACTGAGTGCGTGCGCGAGTGCTCTCTTCCCTTTTTCCTTTCTATCTCCTCCCCCGTTACTTTACCATTCCTCCCCCCCCCCCCCCTTTTTTTATCTCGTGTCACTTGTCTATCTTTATTGTGAGGAAGACTTGCTCAACGCTCTAGAAGCATTCAAGTGGAAACTAATCGGTAAGTGAACCGTGTGCCCTCCGCTTTGACTGCTTGCGTGTCCGTCTGTTGGCTTGAGCATCGTACATGTTTTTGTGCGAATCTGGTACACCATCGTCTGCATTGTGATTAACGTAGTAGTACCAAGTGGTGAGGGTAGCAGAAAGCCGGAACATGCTGGGGGTGAGTTAGTTCAGGGGAAGGAAAGGGGATAAAAGAAGGGATCAAAAGAAAGCTTAAAAAGAGAGAAGGATAAAACAACAAAGACGCTCGGTCAACAGTTGCTGTGACTGTTTTATTGATGTGTTGCCATCGTCCAGTGTGTGTCAGGCACCAGGGGTTAGAGGCGGTGAAATAAGTCCTCTGAGAATTTGAGAAATCAGGCGAATGTTCTCGAGACATCGCGTGCGGAGCCTGCGGGGAAAGAATTTCTTGTGTAGCACGTGATACACCTGCTTCCTGCAGGCCGTCGAGAAACAATTTTGTTTCGTCCGTTAGAGTAGGGAAGATTCCGAGGAGATGGTCTTGGTCCTCAGGAACATCACAAGACGGACAGTTTGGGTTAATTGTTGGGTCCATACGATGAAGAGCTTTTGCAGTGAAGGCACAACCAGTGCCTTCACGGCACAGCACAACCACAAGCAGTAGAAAAGCGGAGGCTCGGGGGGGCTTTGGAGGCACGAGTGTGGGTGACTTCCCGGTAGAGACGCGCGGGTCTGGATGTAGTCACTCCATTTCTTTATGAATAATTAGTCTGGCCTCATACATTTTTGGTATAACAAGTGTTGGTACATCAATGAGGTGTGCTGCATTAGCGAAACGATCGGCTGTCCCATTGCCCGAGATACCGATGTGAGATGGCAGCCATTGGTATGCTATCTGCCATTCTTTGGATTCTAAGCTTCTTGTGAAGTGCTCAATGTATTGGTATATTGTGGGGCGTATTCAAGGCTACCAAGAAGCTGTAATCCTATTCTGGAGTCTGTAAGAAACACTGCTTTTCCACCGTTAGGCACATTGTCAAGGATGTCAAGGCCTAGTCAAAGCGCGGCAATTTCGGTTGTGGTAGATATAGTGTAATAGCTGAGTTCCGTTGATTTAGCCATCGTTAGTTCCGGTATAAAAACTGCTGCAATGAATGATTCGCGGCTGTGAAGCACCGAGCCGTCGGTTTATACACGTATCCATCCTAGGAAATGTGCTTCAATTTGGTATTCCGCGAGGGTCCGAGGGACAATCTGGGCTGTGAAGCGTTTTCTTCTGAGTCCCGGAATGGATTCACTGATGTTCAGCGACGAGGCGTTAAGTGGTGGTGCCGGGTATATAGTATCTAAAGTGCCCACAATTCGTTTGAAGTCTCTATAGCGAAAGATCCAATGCGAGATTGAAGATAACTTCGAATACGGTTCAAGAGGGGGCCCATTGACCGGCAGGGTGTTTGTTTTGTGATGAGGCGAAGCGTCAGCTCTCTGCCGTGGATCTCGACGAGGCTGATCCACGCTTCAACCAGCGTTGGAATGTTCGGAGAGTATCTTGGTAAAGCCAAATAGAGACGAACTGCAATCCTTCGCAGGGTCTCCATGGCTAAAAACTGTGCGTTGCTGACGTGAATCAGTGGCAAGGCGTATCATAATCTCGAGAGAATGAGACCCCTGTATAGCTGTAGCCTCATGACCTGAAACGTTCTCCACCTGCTTCCCATGATCATTGGAATGGCGTTGAGTTGGCGGTGACATCTGATCAAAGTCTTCTTGACTGCAGGCCGCCAGGAGATGCGGTCATCTAGAAGAAACCCCAGGTAAGAGTACGTCCGAACACGTGCTATGTCTGTTCCGTTAATTGTGTAGATTATGTTCATGCGTGCTCTAGCCGTTAGATAATATTCAAAGACAGCTGTTTTGGAGGCGGAGACTACATATTTTATCTACAACTGTGGTCAATCTGTTCTGAAGGGCTTTTTTTGCATCTTGATATATATCTTAGTCGGGGGGGGGGGGGGGGGGGGTAGCCTAGAGGGCAACGTCGACAGCGTAAATCGCGATGTTAATGACTGGTCCTAAAGAGTTCAAACGCTGAAGGGCCTCTGGCAGGGCCGCCATAGCAGCGTTAAATAAGAAATAACTTAGCACTGCCCTGGGGAACACCTTGGGTTACCGTACGTTGAGAACTTCGGATTCTTCCTAGGTGTACGTGCATTGACCTTCCTGTAAAAAAGGCGCGAACGAATGCCAAAGCTTGGCACGCAACGCCGAAGCTTATTAGCTGAGAAATATTTAGTATTTGTGAAATTCCATCAAATACTTTCTTAATATCGAGAAATGTTGCTGTTGTTGCTTGCCTTGTTGCCTTCAATTGTTCCCTGTCTGATACGAAGCTGCCGATCGCGTCTGTCGTACAGCGTTGTTTGCGGAAGCCAGACAGCTGATTAAGCAGAGCGCCCGATGTCTCGAGATGCCAGTCAAGGCACCGTACCATTCGATCCATCACCTTCCCCAGACAACCTGTAAACATGTAAGAGATATCGGTCTATAGAAGCTGCTGGCACCAAAACGTTTTCCTGCTTTATGGATGGGAACGACCTCGAATTCGAGCCAGGTAGGAGGTATATCAGACAAGCGCCAAGTGTGATTTATGTATTCTAGAAGGCCAGGAAGGGTCGTAAGATCAAGGCTCCGAAGCGCTTGAAAAGTTATCTCATCTGGGCCTGGTGCGGTCCGTTCCAAGAAGAACGCTGAAGAGCATTCACCCTGTGTAAAATCCGAGTTGCTTGCAATCTGCGCTGGGGTGCTGGAAGCTGTAGTTGCCACAAATTTCGGTGGCGGAGCGGGAGCGGAACTGAATTCATCAGCAAGGAGTTCTGCGGCTTCAGGCAACGTGATGTTCTGCGCGATAACAAGGCCAAGGACCGTTGAGCGGGGTATAGCGTGACCCACCAGGAAGTGGGCTATTCACCATGCTTGTCTTCCACCACCGAAAAAGTCAAGGGTTTCAAATCACTGTCGCCATTGTTTCCGTTGCAAGCGCTTGTATGCCTACGAAATGCCGCATCAGTCCTTCGATACCGTTGTATACCCTCTTGTCTTGATGTTTTCAAGGCACGTTGTTGTGCCTTGCGGCGCGAGGCACATAGCTTTACGTAAGTTAGGTCTGGGTGGGGTCTATATATAGGAACCGTAACACTCCGAGTCGCTTTGCAGAGCGCCCGGAAGATGGCTGTCATGTGATCAGTGGTTCCAAGAAATATTATATCTTCGAAGTACACCAGGAAGGGTTCCCAGTTTGTCACAGAGCAAGTCCTGTGGGTGATAGGTATTTTCGCTGGGGAAGTAATTATAATAGGGAGATGGTAACTGCCCCAGCTGTCGGGTTCGGCGAGCTAGAGCGCACTCTCGGCAGCGGTGGCGAAACTCAAGTCGAGCACACTGTGCTCTACGCCAGGTCTCACAAAATATTGCAGTATTCAGACCGGGAGGCCAATAGCTGTAGTTATTTCTTCTTGAGACCGGCCACGATAGGACATTTGCTTGTCACCCCAGGCCTCGTTGTGGGCATTGAAGTCCCCAAGGATCAGCGTGGCTGGTTTACACCGAGATAAATTCGTGCGTAAGATGGAAGGGTTCCAAAGAGAATTAAGCCGATTATATACCGAAACGATGGACATATAGTCCGAGCTGTCTTTTTGTATCGTGACAGCAACGTATTCTGCGCTATGATCGCAGAAATCTGAAAGATCCACTTGTAACTGAAATACGTCTGGATGTATTAATAGAGATGCCTTAGGTGCGTCTGTTGTTTGTGTTGTTCGAGGGGTACAAGTGTGGATAACATACGGAAATAGTCGGATCGCTCCTGACTTCAAATTGGTTTCCTGAAGGGCCAGTACCTCGGCTTCGTGTCTGTAAATGTTGCCGCTTGTCGTTTATCTTTTTTCGAAGCCCGTTGACATTTCATTACATTATTGAAGCAAAAAGGCTGATTTTATTGCAGCGAGGAAGTGTATTTCCTGTATGTGGCATTCTTCACTTTGTGACGTGCTGTTGCCCATGAAGCAGGCTAGTTGCACCAGGAAGTGGCAAGTGGAACAAAAATGTCAATAATTGTGATCAGTGCGGTAGCGATGCGTGACTGAAGAGAAGTGAGGAAGGAGCGCAACAACGTGGTAATTCTGCACAATGCATTACCAAGGCTTTGAGGCTTGGGCGTTGCGACTGATATTGGCTTCTTTTGAGCAAGGTGCTCACTTGCCCATTTTCTTGGTATTTCTTGGTTCATTGAAGTATTTTGACTCGAAACAGCTTTTGTATTCTTGAGTAAATACCCTGACTGCTGTGCAGACGAAACCATTGGCTTCGGCACTATTTCTGATGACGGCGTAACAAACGCAAGAAGATTGGCTACGCTCATCAGTGGGATGATAGTTTCCTTGACTCCCTTCAAGCTTTGTTTCTGCTTGCGGGGAGTACGGTGCTTTTCTGGTCCCCGAACGTTTTGTTCATCTGTGGTGACAGATTTGGCAGACCTGTAGTTCACATTGTTCGAGCTTTTGTAGTTGGTTATTTGATTCTCATCTTTGTAGGCTGGGCAGTTCCGGGATGTGGCATCGTGGCCTCTCTTGCAGTTTATGCACCTTGGTTGTATCGCTCCGTACTCGCTGACGACATGATCTCCACCACATCAGCTGCAGCGTTGCGTTTTTGAGCATGGGCTCCCCAGATGTCCGAAGCAGTTACACTTGGGACACTGCCGCTGCTTTTCTAGGTAGGAAAGACACTGTATATTGTGTGCCCCACCAAGACGCATTCTGGTGAGGTTTTGGTAGAGAAGACGAGCTTCACCAACTCCGTCTTGCCGAGTCTCTTTAATTACTCGTGCTTTTTCCTGTATGGATGGCCCAAGGTCAGCGTATGTGATTTCTGTTGATACGACGCGAATGACACCAACATTGGAAGATGGGAGTGCTGGCTCATACGTCTAGACCTGGATTGTGCTGAGGTTCTTCAGTTGAAGAAGGGACTTCGTTAATTTCATATTCCATGCATCTATGGTCAGGAGGTTAAGGCGATAATTTGGTCAAATTTGGATTATTTCGTCTGGTGCCAGGTTTTCCAGCATCTGTTTCATAGCAAGATGGTTCTTGTTAGTGATGATCTTGGTCGGATCAGTAAGTTTGGCAGTGACCAGAAGGTTCTGAGTTGGCTGAGTGATGATTGTCGCCTCACTCGAATTAGATCTTTGGTGCCGTTTCTTTGCTACTTTGGTGATCCATCCACCTTCGTCATCAGACTCCTCCATGGCGTTACTAGGGGAGCCCTCAGAGATGTTGGATGGTTCGGCTGATTGGTCTGCGCTGCTTGCTGGTTGCGGTGCGTTTAGATGGCTCACTTTTTTTAGTCCCCGTTAATCGGAGATGGGTCACTCACTGCTTGAGGAATTAAGAACAGCTTCCCCTCGTTGAAGAACGAGGGGTTGCGACCCAATCTGTGGCTGATATATATATATATATATATATATATATGAGTGTGTGTGTGTGTGTGTGTGTGTGTGTGTGTGTGTGTGTGTGTGTGTGTGTGTGTGTGTGTGTGTGGTGTGTGTGTGTGTGTGTGTGTGTGTGTGTGTGTGTGTGTGTGTGTGTGTGTGTGTGTGTGTGTGTGTGTGTGTGTGTGTGTGTGTGTGTGTATTTTAGCAATATAGACAATGTTCCTACCGGACTAGTCGTCGTCGTCGTTTCCTTGTGGCTAACGTTTTACTATTACCCTGCGTCGCGCCTTGTCGCGATTGTGGTAGCTGATTTTTTTTCTGTTTTCTGTTAGTTTATGGGAACTGTACCTGCCTCTCCGTTTTGAGTGCGCAAAATTAACAACAAGAAAAAAATGTAGAAGAGAGTCAATGTCCTAAAGTGTTAGGGGTAGACTGGGAAGATGGCTATATGGCATATGCAGACAGCAAGTCTTCTGCATTCTGCGCGGTAGTTGCGGTGACGTCACAACGACGCCCAGCTCTGATTGAATCTGATCGAAAGGATAGTGGGTATACTTCAATGCTAGATGCCTTGAGGTCTACCTGCTAATTTTTTTTCTTTAGTCAGCTAATAAGAGCTCGGCGTTTGACATCATCCCAGCCTCTGTACAAGAAGCAGACGAGCTTGCGCTCCGCGTAGACTGGATATTTGTTGTTGTTTTTGTATTTGATTTTCGGTCGGTATTTGAAGAGCAAGGTCCTTTGTAAATCCTAGGGCTCTTCTTCCCCATACCCTCAAAATGATGGGCTTCGAGAGAGTGAGTAAGAGTGAGTAATGGTGGCTTTTTGTATGGGCTTTCCCACCAGACTTTCTGGAAATAAACTTGATTTGATTTGATTTAAATTTCGCTGGCAAGACCGGAAGGCATCGCTCTTAGAGAGAAAAATTTTTAACGTAAACTAAATTAAAGTATTAAGCGAAAACAAAATACTCAGCTCGGTGATAAATTTAGGGACGCAAGAAACATTTTGCAAATTTACAGTGATGCGCACAACATGTGAAGTTTTTACTCGCATGCATCACGCCACCTTGTGAATAATTTATGAGTGACCTTTAAAGCAGTGTACGCAAAAATAATGGCGTCTTTGCCATACGCCAATTCAAAATGTGGTTTCGGGTCGTCGATGCGCAGTGGCGATGGTGCTATTTCTTTGCCCACATGAAGACTCTGCGCATGCCATTCTAAAACTCGTTGATGCTTATACATGGGAGCCGTGTTGTAGCCGTTTAACCTTGCCGAAGAAGCAAAAACAACGAAAGTGTTACGACTTTTAGAGGTCATTAAAAGACTATAGTTCTCGTTTTCACCTCAAGATTAGTAATAAAAAAAGCCCGCTTTTTGCAGAGTTTTACAAAGTTCCCCCATTTATTTCGAGAATTAAATACATATGGGTGCATTTTAGATAAGATATATGTTATCTTATCCAGAAGGGTACGTTTCAAACGCCCAAAAGCATCGTTTCTTCCTACAATAACCAAATTTCGTAAGAACTACTTCGTGCGGCGTAAGAACAATGCGCAAAACTTGCGATTTTTCTTGGGGTGACCAGGAGTACAGTAAGCGTTACTTACAGAGCCACGTCGACTTCTTTCCGGTCACGTTGAAAATTAAAAAAAAAAAAAACGCTTTTTAACAATGAGAGACTGTAAAAAGGAAAATCTCGTCTCAAGGTGATAAACTTGATCTATTCTAATATTTCTGTAAAACAAACAAGGGGAACAAATACTAACTTATTTGTTTCCTACAGATATCTATGGGTCACAATGCCTAGTCCGTTATACGGCAACTACAAACTGAAACAAATCTAAACAGAACTGGCTTAGGCGAGATGCACGTAGGGAGGTTTCCGGCTAACGACGATGAAATCAAGTGTCTGTGGTTTTGACGACGTTGTCATCTTGCACCTGCCTATGTCCCAGGCTCAGTCCATTTAACGAGCTTCTTGCTCGTGAAGAGGTAAGGAACCAACCTATTCCCGAGGACAAACCTTCTTCTTTTTATTTTCCCCTATAACTCCCTTCGCGTTAGACGCGCTTGGGGACGCGAAATTTGTGAGGAATTCGCAAGGAAAAACGCATGCCCTTCCTGCTTCCTGCTGCTAAGATTAGACAACGGTCATTGGCCGCTACTAGACAAAGATAAAGGGGCTTGGCTATTTCAAGCATTTTTTTTTATTGTTCATTAGATTTGTAAACATTGAAAACACTGAACGGTACGTGAAAGATAGCATAAAACCGTACTGAATGGCATTTTATATAATGTGTTTGATCGCTTATTTTTCGTGCAACTGCCTATCCGACGAAATCATTGCAGTATTGTGAATCCGGGAGTTATCAAGGAAAATAGGAAACATGCATTACAATGGCCAAGAAAGTTATGTGAATAACAGATGTGGCAGTCTGTCGCCCAAAAGTACATTATATCAGCCAAACTCGCAACGCCCAAAGGCAGCAAGCACAGCGCGAAACCAAGGCTATATGCTGAGTCAAATCCCGCACTCACAAACTTTTCACGGGTTATCAGAAAGGGTTCACAAAGGTCTAAAATGATTGCTCAGTCCTGTCATGGGCCGTGTTAGATGCCCCTCTCTTTTTTTAATTTTTTTATTTCTTAACGTAAACGTTTTTCCTGTTTCTAAATTTTACTCTTACGTATCAGAAGCCCTTTTTTATTCGAATCTCCAATATAGTTACCGACAACTTAATAAACGCAGGGTGTGCCGAGTCCCCGAATCTCGTTATCACTGCACAGCCAATCAGACGGCTTCATTAGCCAACAGGAACATCGAACAACCAATCACGAAGCAAGAAGCGCGAACATTATAAGCCACATCCTGCGTTTTTGGGGCTATCAGTGACTCTTCTCATGGCTTGCATTGACGTCACGTCAGCCACCATCGCTCCGTACCATGGTCCTGTGTCCGTACCTTTTGCAGCATACATTTGGCATCATCGAACCTGTTCTTCGCCAGAAGGTTTGCCAAGAAAAACAAATTTGATTTTGCGAGCTATATGCTGCAGAAGGTATGGGCTCAGAAGCATGGTATGGAGCAATGGCGGCTGCTACGGTGCCATATGACGTCACATGCAAGGCATGTATTGCTTGGTTCACAAAATATTAGTGCTGACGAGTGAAAATCAATAATAAACAAAAAATTTGGTGCGCCCCAGACTTTTGTTTTTAAATTCCGCGCCAACGCCTGCGCGCCATGCTCGATCACGCGCTCTGAGCGTTATTGGACACGAGTGCTGATGTCATCGTTCGGTGAAGTCTCGGATCCAATCACGCGCTTTGTGTCCGAGCAATGGCGACCGCCAAAGTTGCTAGATGGACTTTCGAAACAGGCAATGACTATTTCGACGTCCACCGTCAAAATATCTCATAAATTATTTCGACGTCTGTGACGTCCCATCCGTAAAACGTTAAAATAGCTGCTTTATTATTTCGACTTGTCTCTCGTCAATTCGGTCGTCGCAGTGGTAGCCGTTTCGTGTGGTTTCGTTCTGCTTTCGTTTCTGATGGTGTTGTCGGTGTTGTGTTGACGTGTTCACAGAGTCGTGTGTTGCGTGCCCCTTCGGTCCTGGTTAGCAGTGAAAGTGCCTTATTCAGCGTGTGTGTTGGGACTGGTTCGACAGTTGATCCTTTCGTACGTGACACATCCGGTGGCGATGTTCCGAGTGTTCTGAGCTCGCGTGTCGTTTCGGCACGCGTCTCACTTCAAATTTAGAATCTACAACAAAGGCGAGCTGGATATCCCTCTGTCTTGGCTGCATCTAGCAATTGTAAGTGCATACACTAGGTAACACTGAGAAATGTAGCACAGGCGTCTTCGTATGGTTGCAGTCTGGCTATGCGTCTGGCTCCGACACATTTTTAACCGGGTTTCGCGACTCCCCTGTTTAGTAGATTTTTTTTTTTTTGGTTCCTCTATAAAGAGCGGTTTAACTACAAAACGATCGGGATGATAAATAGATAGGTTTTTTAATGCAAATTCGCCTCCTTTTTCTGGACCGGTGTGAACGAACGAAGGTTCTGGCGCGGTAGTATCAGAAACACGTATTTTTCAATAAACGGCAAATTTTATGGCACGACATTCAGCTCCTAAACACGAGAAATAAATCAAGAAAAGCAACGAAGCCGCATTCTGCAATGTTGGGCACAACCGAGCAAACGTCACGTGCGGTCTGATAGATTATCTTGTACTTTAAAATGATTTTTACAGCGGAGCTGTTAAGGTTGCTAGGTTCCCCAGGATCGTGTCCGTGTATGTCGACTCAAACCTACCTGGACAGCTACCGCCATCTATAAGCGACGGCGGCAAGCACACAACCAGTATGGTTTCCGCCGACACTCGTAGATGGCGGCAACCTTTCCAGCTATAATAGAAGAATATTTGGGCGCGTCTGTGGGAATTCATCGTAGGAAACAGCGCGAAAAACAGACGACGACGAAGCAGAAGCACACAGTGTATCGAGTACAGCTCCGCTGGTCTTTCTTCTTCACAAGAGTGGAAAAACTGAACGTTTTTTTTTTATTTGCATTCCACATCACTTTAAATGTTGTTTAAAAAATGCGAATGCACATTTGTTTTGCAAAATGCGTGTTGAACTTACTGATTGAACTGCGACGCCGCCTGCAAGCAAGATCATATTTGTTTGATCGCCACTTTCGATCACTTTCCAGACCGTACTCCGAAGCTTCAACGTTTTAGCGTTCAAAATTCCAGGTTTGAGATATCAAAATAAAGAGAAGAAGCAAATATTTTCGCAGGGGACGTCAAGAAAATTTTGAAAATATTCTTGACGTGGTGTCACGGACGTCAAAATAATCTCAAAAGTTATTTTGAAGGTGGACGTCAAAATAGTCACCGCTTTGAAAAGGGGGTCTTTTATACGAAAACGATTGACAAAGAGAGTGCTGCACTGAATCGAGTTGCGATGTGTTTTATTACGTCTCGACGAAGCAGGCCCAGATGATTGCGATACAATACTAAACGGAAAGCGAAAAAATCGAACAAAGATGCCTAATTTTGACTGGGTCTTTTTGGTTGCCTTTCGTTGACTCTCGACTGCTCTCACTCAAACGAAGCATGTCATCAACAAATTCAACCATTGAAAAGTTGGTTCTTTACGAGGCGTGATCAAAACGTTCTCAGTCTAATTTTGTAGCGTAAACAAAGAGGTCAGCACAGTGATGCTCGCGAAGCAGTCGAAGGAAGGGACCTTCGTATCTCGTTATACCAAAAGGCGTCGCTCCGTGGACATTTGGAGCTGCGCTATACAGGAGTCTGTTTGACCAAATGCACGAGCTTAATGGCGATCTCTTCGTAGACTGCAAACCAAAGTGAGAGTTTACATCAGTTTCACGTCAAACTCGGCAAATCTTAAACAGAGACGTTTGAAATTATTTGGAAGGCTTATGTCAAAATGCAGTGAGTTGTGCGAGGTGTTTTGAGTAGCACTCGCGCCTCAAGAATGGTAGAACGTCACTGAAGTCAAGGAGTGGTAGGATAAAGTTGCCCTATAGCTCTCTTCGTCTTCCAGCGATGTTTTGCCTTTCCTGAGGCGCGAGTGTCACTTAAAACTCTTTGCAAAATGCACTGCTTTCTGACACGAGGCTACTGAATCGTATTCAAGGTCTCCGTTTTATATTTACTGTGTTTGACGCAGAATTAATGTTCACTCTCGCTCTGGTTTGCAGTCAATGATGAAATCGCCATTGTGCCCGTGCACGCCGTGCACGTGGTCACAAAACCTCGTGTAGCGCAGCCCCAAATGCTCACAGAACGACGCCCTTTGGTAAAACAAGACACGAAGGTCCCTTCCTCCGACAGCTGCGAGCGAATCACTGCGCTGCCCTCTCTTTTTACGCTACAAAATCAGTCCCGGAACATTTTGATCACACCTAGTATTGTCTATGACATGTAATCCAACGCCAACACGCTTTTTTTTTGCTTGTGTAACAAAGTTGAGTGTTTTCAAAACGTGTTTTGAAGCGAATAGTATTTGACTTTAGATATATAATCTGACCTTCACACTAAAATAATGAAACTAATAAACGAAATAAAAACGCCGAAAAACGGATCGCGAAGCAAGAGACGTGACGACAAGGTGGAGAATAAAAATCAAGCTAATTTAAATCGTAATTTATATCAAAACTTAGACCAGTTTTACTGCGATGATTTAAATCAAACCTTTTTCCGCAAAACTTATCTCGAAAATATACTTTTTATTACCGTTTGTTTATTATTTGATGCCTTCTTTGTGCATTGGTTTTGTATTTAAATCAAATAATTAGGAAGATTTATGTCAGACTAAACAGTAGTAAAAAGCAGTGCTATTCTGAACACAACGGAGCGTTGAGTTTTCTTCTATCTCACACTTCGTTCGTAAGTTACGTAATGTCCTATTCCAAGCAAATCAGAATGCGAAAAGAAAAGTAAAGAAAACTTTTTAACTGACAAAAAGGTAAACTCATGCTGTTTTCGTTCTAATATGACACCAATAAAACGTTTCTAATTAAGCTTACTTTAGGTTACAGCAACTCTTTCTTTCGCTATTTTTTTTGTGATCGGTCGGATTGATACATTGTCTGCCATGCTTAAAAATACATCTAGTGATAAAAAATCACTATGTTCTAGCTATAGCGATTTAGATAAAACTAATCTCTGACGTATATAATAAAAAAGTATTTATTACCCCCCCCCCCCCTCTGCCTGACGATGAAAAGCAATTAGCCTGTCACTGACTATAGAAATAGAACGTTCAACATATTTTTTATTGGGCGTAAAACACTAAGAACGACAGCAAAAGTTAATTTCAAGAAAATAAATAAATAGGTGAGAAAAGAGTGTGATTTTACCCGTTAGGGCAACTATATTTCAAAAGGTGTGAAAGTAACATAACAAAACATTATTTGAAACAAAATGCAAGAGATTCCTCGCGCAACCATTACACTCAAAGCTCTGCTTCATTTCCGTCCAGATCCAGACGCAGCCGACGCTACGAGCTAATGGGACTAATCGAGCCGCGTTAGAAGTGCAAGTCATCGGGCCTTTTCTGTGTGCGGAGAGAAGGTCGCCTGCTACTTGCGAAGGAGTTGCAGTGACGTCAGAACGACGCCTGGCTCTGATTCGCTTTTCAATCAGCCAATAAGGGCTCGGCGTTCTGACATCAACGCAACCTCTGTCATAAAGGCAGATGAACTTGCGCTCCGCATATGATTGGTTCAGCGATGATAGAACACGCACTTAAGCCTAACGAACACTGCGGTGGCGTGCCTTTGACTCTGCCTGATTGTTCCTGTCAGCTCGTAGCGTCGGTTGCGTCTGGACTTATACGCCGACGAACAGCCAGAAAGATAACTCTCCCTGAATTTCTCCTTTCTATTTAAGAAAGAAAAGGAGGAACCCTCCTCCTTTCTGCGGGCAGTAGCTCAGAGACCCGCTTCTCTGGGGAGAGGAGGAAAAAGAAGAGCGAGAAGGCATAGAAGAAGGAAACTGGAAACCGGTTTTCTTCCCGGCAGAAGAGGTTTGTCGGCCTTTAAGGTGAAACAAAGTAATGTGTCGCGTCCTTCGGGACTACGTGCTTGCATCTCGCCCTCATTGTGTCCCCATTATCTCTTCGTTATCATTCCATTGCGCGCGGCCCATTTGCATAACGGGAAGAACACGCCTATCCAGTTTGGCCAACTTCGCCGTGGCGCGTAATTAGTACTCCTACGTATACACACCAGCCACCCGCACGGAAAAGCGTGCACTCCTGCGCGATACACTGGGGCTTCACGCCTGTCGCAACTATTAAGGTCATCCTCCCTCCCTCACTTCCCTTTCCGCTGCCCGGCGTGGCGTCAAACTTAACAACAACAAAAAACATTACGACGGCGGTACAGCAGTTCCCTTGTCACGTTTCGTGCGCGTGATTTGTTGGTTCTTATCGGCGTTTACTTACTGCACCGACAGGGTGCAAAGCGATGTAGTGGCGTCTGCACCGAGAGAAGCGCATAGGAAGGGCCGAGGAGACCAGAGAAAGAGGGGAGAAGGAAAACCGGATAGAAGACGCGGACGTACTGTTCGGAGGGAGGGTTGAACGCGACCAAGCAGCTAATTGCTTAGATAATTACGGTGGAAACGATGTTTATTTCGACAGCACTTTTTACTCGCTCCTCGTCTCTCCTTTACGTACACGCATTTCTTTTTTTCTAACACGGAATGTGTTTTACGGCAGGCACCTAACCGTTTTTGGTTTCGTCCTGAAACGGAAGAGAAAAAACGCGAGTGTCCGCCGAACGCTGGCACAGCGCTTGTCTCTTTTCTGATTGGACGCGAGGGCCAGCCGAATGCTGACGAACCGCTCGTCTCATCTCTGATTGGACGCGAGGGCCAGCCGGACGCTGACCAAGCGCTCGTCTCCTCACTTACTGGGCAGGAGTGCCAATCGAACGTCGTGCTCCACTAGATCCAGTAACTACCGCGGTTCACGTCACGTGATCAAACATGTAAAGTGACGCCAGCGACGCGTTCTACTCCTAGCACGCGCTAAACGAGCGAGCTCCAAGTTTCTAGCATTCCTGCCAAACGCACCCGTCTTCATTCTTTTTTTCTTTTTTTTGGCTTTTTAATAGGGCTAAAGTGAACGTAGACTCTAAAGCTATTTACGAAAAAGCCGCAATGCGGCGCGACTATTTCATCTTCTCCGTCCCAATATGTCCCCTCCCCTTCCCGTAGTTATGGTCCTGGAGCTGCTGCTGTGGCAGAAACGACGGCGTTGCGATCGCATCCAGCTGGACGCTGCATCACATTCTGTGTTCCAACTGCCTTTACCACAATAGTCAAGAAAAATAGCGATTTCTGTTACACCTTCGTCACCCGAATTTTGCGCATTTCGCTCATCGCGATCCCCTTTCTTTTCTCTCCTGCTTCATATTTTCACTTCATATTCTTCGCTTAATTACTAAATCTTTTTGTGCGTCTTTCCGCCCAAACAACAAAAAAAAAGTTCTTAATTTTGTCACGTATTTGTTTTTGGCAAAGCTGCAGCCTAGAGCCCCGGGGATGTTATTAAACGGCGTTCCGTGCGCCACTAGAACGGGTCGGAAGGTTTTACTCCCGTTCATCTATTGTATAAGTGGGTTAATGGGCTTAGGGTAGAATATAAGGCACATCTCAATTGCACCTTAACAGCACCTACCATAAATTGTTATCCGCTTAGTATAACATACGGTGATGAGTCCGAGGACAAAATGTGCTGCGAGTTGACACTGAGGATCAATCATTCCCGTCTCTTTTATCTCCTTTGTCATACTTTCTGCCTTTTCCCTTCTCCTCAAACCATTTCAATTCCAGCTCTTTGATGGAGGCCGTTTTTTCTTCAAATAAACGCTTATGAATGAAAGAAGATTTATGAACCCTTTTTTTTTTCTTTTTATTCTCGTTAACTGCTGGTCCGGTTGAAAGACTCTTGATGGTCGGACCGCTGGGGTACTTAAGGTTTTCGATAACGTTTTTTTTTTGGTCCTAGCGCTGTTGTTCATGTTGCATCTTTTCCTATCGTCCTTTTTTTTTAGGTTTGTTTTAGATCGCGTAGGAGTTTTATTCCTCTTCTAATCTACGAAGTTTATTCTGGCGCTAAGCATCCTGAGAAGTACGTATACCGCCTTGGCCTTAAAATAACAAAACAACGCGACCTTGACACAAATGTTTATAGGTACATTTATACTCCAACGTAACGTCGACGGGCGCGGCGTAGCGCAGCGCGCACAGATACTGATTGGTCGCAGATGTCGAGTTCCTGGTTGCCGGCCAATGAAAGGCGCGCGTTCCGCGCTACGCTGCGTTCACTGCGCTCAACGTCGGAGTATAAACAGCCCTTAAGAACATCAACATTTGATGTTAGGATAGAACACCCGGTGGTTTAGGTTAGTGCCGAATTGTTCTTTTGGCCTCTTTTTAGAAGACTCTTAAAGTTATCTTAGTTGCGCTGAGCTTCCCGCGCCGTTCTTTGTCTACTTAACGACGTAGGTTTCTCGTTTCGGTTGTATCGAGTTCGCGCAGCAGCCAAACGGCCATGCATTGAGGCACTTTTTGCGCTTCAGCCATGTGAGTTTCTTTTCTTTTTTTTTTCTTTGTCTAGAGTACGGTTCCTGGAATGGACCTTCGAGTGGCGTGTCTAACGTGTAATGGTCGGCTTGCACGTGCAGGCTGTCCCCAAAAGAAATTTACGGGGTTTTTGTCTTTATTACAAAAATAAACTACACATGGCGTGACGTCCATTCTCCGCTATAATGTAGCGCTAGCGGGCGGAACCAAATGCCAACGTTTCAGCACTAACCGTTATTTAATTCAATTGTTATAAGTGATTTTCTTACATTTTTTAATGGGGAAATGGTGGCCGACAGAGCTCTCGAATGCATGGAGCTCTATGGCGCCAATTACCGAAAAAGGGCGAAAACGGGCCTCATTTTCCCACTGAAAATTTCAAAACATGTTTATAACTTTTGAATAAGGTAACGGCTAGTGCTTAAACCTTCCCATTGTTTCGAACCGCTAGCCCTACATTTTGGGCGAAGAATGAGTGTTCGGCAATGCCTAGTTTACTTTTGCAATAAAAAAAAAAAACTTTTCATTTCGTACGACGTACACGCTGTACGTCCCAATGCTAAATCAGCAATAAAAGCAGGGCGGATACGGCGCTAACCAGTACGTAATGGACAAATACGTTGACCAACTGTATCTCAAGTTACACTCATTGACATTTCAACTGTGACTGATGGTGTGGTACCACGGCCGTATCGACCAGTTTTCGAGAGAGAAAAAAAAATGTCACGTTATTTCGGACTAAATATTTTACGTGTGTACAATGGCGCATTTTTCGCACGACGCGTAATACATATTTTTCAAGGACATCAGAGCCGAAGCTTATAGAATATGTCAGCGCCATTGCCAGGTACTGACATAGTTTCGGGATCGGCGCCGGCAACGTTGGCCGCTGCTGCGTTGGCTGCGTCACGGCGTTTGCGGCGCACACGGTGCATATTTCTTTTTCCTGGTATGCGGTCGATGTGCGGGAATTTCGGCTACCAAAGTAGAAGCCACTCCCCTGCACAGCAGAGTTACGCAGAGCCAAATGTAGGGCTGCACCGTTTGCCAAAGGTGATAACGCGACAGTGTGAGCGTACAAAGCTACTCTCCGAGAAACGACGAAGCCCCTGGCTTGCTCGTATACATCGGAAGTGTTCGTGTCTGCGGTCGTCACTTCATTACCGGTAATAAATACATCGCTCAACTGTACGTGGATTTCCGGATGCTTCTGATCGTACCCTGTGCGCACTGCTGTAGCGGCCGCAGGGCAGTGTTTGCTGTCTGGTAGCGTCACGTTGTAGAAATGTGCTTTTACCTTTCTCGCAGCGTTTCTGTAATTGTGTAGTGTTTGTAGCACACTTGTGTCGATGGTGCTGCGGCGGAGGCGCCGAGTTTACGCAGCTAAGATGGTGTGAATTTTAATGCAGCATGCAGGCAAACTTTCGGCTCTTCGGCTCTCATTAAGTCCCTTGTTCTATCGCCTGTCAACTCGTCTCTCTCAGCACGACGATACGCTTCGATGGGAGACCCATCGCTGTCAGGCTCTTCACCCATCCAGTCTTGAAATAGTTGTGGGCATTCAGAGCCTTGAATGCCTTCATCTGTTGCAGCGACACGTAGTTCGTCGACAAAACCGGGTAGCTAATTATATCCACATGCGTCGTGGCTGGCTGCACGCGTCCGCATCTGGAGCGGTGTCCGTGCCGACGCGTGCGTGTACGAATCTACGCCGTCGCACATCTTCACTTTAGACGCATCTCGAGCCCGTGTGGGGCCCACAAGCTCCGTAACGAAGTAGCAATCGAGCGGCGCACATGCTGTGGCGGCAGCGTCCGCGTCTGCTTCTCAGTACCTGGCGATGGCGGCCGGTGGGCGGAAGTAGAGGAGGTGACGTCACGTGGGAACTATGTATATGGTCATGAATGTGCCCCTCCTCCTTGCTGTCTCTTCCGCGTTTCTGAACATACCTCCTCGTTTTTGTTTCCACTTAATTAGAGCCCAGTGTCTGGTCGTTAACGCGGAAGCTCGCCCGACTTGAAATGCATTGGGTTAATAAAAAAAGAAGAAATGAATCGGGAAACCACGGAGACGTTTTTGTGTCTAAGACAATCAAGATGTCGCAGTTTTTTTTTGTTTTTTTTTGTAAGCCAGTTTACGTTAAAGTTTTATTTAAAGTATTTTTTTTTATACAGTAAAGATATTTCTGGTGTATTGACTCAACGCATTGTTTTCTAGTTAGGGAATAACTAGAAAACAATGCTTTGAGTCAATACACCAGAAGAATATATAATTTTCTGCAGCCGTATGGATTTCTTCTCCTTTTGTAGTCTTAGCTTGGGGGTCTTATTTTGCAATTAGAGATGGCGGAAAACCAAATTTTATTAATGTATGTAGGGTTCAATTAAGAACTTGCTCACTTGCGTGTGCTTTCTTTTAACCACCTCTCTACTTTCTATTCGGTTCGTGGGTTCCTTTTTTACATCCTCGTTTCGCTCAGCACTTCCTTGATATTTTACTGTTACAATGAGTTCCTCCACCATTTTACTATATACACTTTGCTGTTTACGAGTGTTTTTTATTTGGCTTTTATACTCATAATTCTATGGATATTTATTTACTATCACCAACGCCCAAAACAACTGCTCGTCGCACTTCCTACGTTAGGTTTCATTTTCTTTTCAGTCACCTCCATAAAATATCGAATTAATAAGTTTTTTTAATATTTCTATATCTTAGTAGTCGCACTTCTCATGCGCACTCTCCATCATTTTTGTTTTGCCAGGTTATATTTATCAATAAACCACTATCAGATTTTATACGATTTCGGACAACAACGAGCATGAAGGCTTCATTTGGGACCAGAAAAACTCTCGCAGTGCCCAGAAAATGAGCATGGCTCGGGTTACGCCAGAAATAATTCTAAACGTCCGCTTGCCCGTCACGTTTAACCGACCTAAGCTTTCGAAAAAAAAAAAATGAACGACGTTTACAACTTTCTGTAAGGCCGAATTACAGCGCAGCTCTTGAGAAGGAGGAGGGGAGGGTACAGAGAGGGAATATGCCCCTCCTCATCCGTACCCTCCCCTCCTCCTCCTCCTCCTCCCCTTTCTTCCTATGGGACGTTTCCCATAATGACGTCACTCGTGGTCATTGTTACGTCACTCGTAACCGTCGTGACGTCACTCGTGACCGTCGTGACCCTCGGGACGTCACACGTGACGTCACACGTCAATATGGGAAATGTTTCATATTGACGTCAGTCGTGGCCGTCGTGCCGTCACTTGTTGCTCTCGTGACAACGTTACTAGATTATTTCAGTTGTGGAACTCCCGCGGAGGGGGGTACCCCCCCTCACTCACCTCAATCCGCCTAGAGTCGTTCGAAGCGCCATCTATATTTTCGTTTCATAACTGTGCATTCTAAAGAGCACAGCTGAAGCGCCAAATGGCGATCACAACGCAGCCATTTCTCCCGCAGCGGTCACTCGAGGAACTGCACGTGACCTCGTGACCCTCGTGACGTCACACGTGACGTCACGTGTGACGTCATTATGGGAAATGTCCCATAACGCAACGCGCGGTTTCGCCGACGGTGACGGCGACGGCGATGCCGCTCAAGCCGGAAACGGGAGCCTAAAAGCTGCGCTTTAAAAATGTCTTCTGGTGAAAAAGCCCAATGTTAACAGTCGTATTTTTTTGTTTTTTTTTTTACACTTATCAATAAATTTTCTCGTCGTACCTTAAATTTCCGTTTGTCATTTATATACTTCATTGTTTTTGCTTGTTTCTGCATAGTTGAGAGTTAACCTCGGTCATCTTATTGCTCCTCATTTTGTTCCCCATTTCTTTTTTATCCGCGATAGATTACTTTTTTTTTTCGCTGCTCTGCGAAGCTTCTTTAGACTGCGCAACATCCAACTTCGGTTTTACTGTATAATAGTAACTGACAGTACAAAAGACGCCGGTTGTGACCAGTCCCGAGCATATATCATCATCGCTGCACGGCCAATAAGATTGCAGCATCAGCCGACAAGAACGCCGGAGAACCAACCACCAAGTAAGAAACGTGAATAAGCCACACACCCGTTTTTTTAAGCTCTCAGTGACACTTTCTTAGTTTCTTCACATTTTTATATATACCCACGTGTATCCCTCATTTCTTCATTTTCAGCTATTTCCCAACGCGCTTCGTTCATCCCAAAACTCTCCCTCCCCCCCCCCCACCCCCCCGCACCCCATCGCCCACCCCAAAGAAAACATCCCCTCAAAAGAAAGCCCACTCATCATTTCACCAAGACAACCCTCTCAGATCTTTAACGCGCGCGTGGTTAGGCTAAACCACGTTTCCTAAATATTCAGGTCGCGTTCTTTAAGCGGGGGTGACACTGCTCATACATCATACAAAAGAGAGTCTGCAGACAAGAGTCACCGCAATATCCGTGATTCGAATGCCGCGCGTCGTGTTTCCTCGTTGAACTCATTGCAATGCGGCATTCGATGCGCAGATCTCGTGGTGACTCGCGTTCGAACCTGTATGCAGACTGTCTTTTGTGTGATGTATAAGCTGTGTGACCCCGGCTTTACAGTTTCCTCTTTTTATTCCAGACATTCCTCTCGTCTGTTTTTCTATTATTCTTTTTTTTTTCTCTCAGTTGTCGCAAAGTTTGTTTTTTCGCCATCCTTGTTTTCAGGGATCAATTACGTTAATTAACATTTCTATTAATTTGCTTCTTCGTCTCCTCTTTCTAGGATCCCAACCTGAGCGCCACTGATATATGCCACTAGTCACAATATTGGCCGGTGCTATACCGTGCTTTAATTATTTTCGATGTGCTGTGCCGGGAATGTGCTACCCCTTTCACTGAGTTGCTACTATTCTGCTTTATGTGCGTGTTGAATGGAAAGTAAGCGCACTTTATATACGAAATAATAATAATAATCATTATTATAATCTTTATCTAAAATGTTCAAAAGAACCACAATGTACTTTAGTTTTGGCGCATTTCCACAAAAAACACTATAAGTAAGAAACAAACATATATATGATCACGCTCAGGACACACCGATACAAAAGTAATGCACCGCAGGAGTTAGTGTGAGATGCAAGCTCCCCGGCAATAGCCTGTTTGGTTTGCTTTTGCTTGTACCAAGCCATCGCGAGAGCCATCAAGAGCAGCAAAGATGATTCGTGTGCTACTAAAATTCGAAGTCGAAGGAAGTGCACACAAATTACAACTAGCGTTCACTAGCTGCTCGTGGAAGCGCACGATTGTTTTCCTTGATGATAGCACGATTGACATTTGGCTCGGTGTTACAACGCCAGCGGTTAATACATTCTCGCAACCTCTGTTTGTAGATTTTTTTTTCTTTCGCAGTTTAGTTTTTAGGATGCCAATTAGCTGGTAAGAGTTCATTTTATGTACCGCGCCTTACTCTTTTAGTTTTGTGCCAATTTTTACGTGCCAGCAGCACCCCACACTTACATAAATAGCATAGCTAGCGCAGTTCATTATTTGGGTTAGAGTGAAAGGTTACGCTCGGTTCCATGGCCGACTGCATCATTAGATGCCTTCCCACGCGCTTGTCTCGCGTAGATTAGCCTGGATTCATAGTAGTTCCCTAAAGTATTCCGAGAGTTTCTTGTTCTGTTTTTTCAAAGAGAACAGCAGCATCCTTATTGATTCGCGTCACTTTTTTCTTCATGCACGTTTGCAAACATGGCCTCTGGGAGCCGGCATCTTGCTGTTGGACTGCGTAGGTCGTCCGATAGTTAGGGTGTGCATAGAGGAATGGATAGATCCTAACGGCTGTATCCTTTATAACGGGCGCTAGCTTGCAGCGCCTAGCCTTGCTAAGGCTTGCCCATAGTTGCCAGACTGATGTCCCAACAAAGCGTTCTTCCACACAGGGTGGCACAGACTAGCTTCCGAAGCCCGGTCTTTTACAAACGTGTTTTGACCACAATATACAAAACGGGCCATTTTCATTTTATTACGTGGTCCCTAAAGAGGAAATAGTCGAAATCTGCGAGTGAACGAACCGTGCTGATCGAATGGAATATTTTTTTTACGAAGCCCGATAATCAGGTGGCATAGAGTTCGAATCCCAGCACAGCCTGATATGTTGGTTTTTTGGTGTTTTTATAATGATTAGTCCATTCGATCAGCATGTTTCCTTTATTTATATATTTCGACAAGTATACGGAATATGCTATATGTATAAACCAAAGTTGTGTAACTTATTCTTTTTCGTAACTAAATTCCAAATAAAATATTATTGTCATTTCTTCCAGCGAAAGTGATTAAGCAACCAAACTTAATCACTTTGCCAATTGGTCTGTGAGCAAGCATAAAATTAAACTATCCAACCAATCGTGTTTCCTTTTTCATTTGTATACGCTTTTCGGGCGGCTCGGCATATCGACACGTTCGAACTAGCAAAGAGTGAATCACTTGGTTCATATATATGCCACCACTGAAAAACGTTAGTGCCCCGAACAATGATTCATTCTCAAATAATAGCCGTTACGCAAAGCTGGTGTTTCCGCGCCCTAAGTATTTTACGCCGATGGCCAAAGACGCACCGCAGTTAACCATGAAAACAGGTAGATGGCACAAAGCGGATGTGGCTATTTCGGTACACTCGATCCAGTTTTTTCTTTCTTTATTCTTTCAGCTAATTTCCGCGCGCAGTCTTGCAAGTCGCCCGTAAAGGACCTTTTTTTTCTAATTAAAAACTCGTAAGTAGACCGCGTTTATTTACCCTCTGCACCTTACAGCGTATAAAAAAATGGTCAGGGTTTTTTATCTTAAGTTTTCTGCCGCACAATTAAAGTACTATCTCCGAAAGCTCCGTCTCTGCCCAAATGTGGAGCTAGAGCGGTTCGAGCGACTAGGGTGTCGAACCGAATCCGGACCCGAATCGAAAACCGGAACAAAACCGTTATTTTTAAATGAACCGACAAAAAAAACTGTAACCGAGATCAAACATTCGATATTAAATTCGATCCAAAACAGAACCGTAATCGCATGCGGCAGTTACTAATTCATTGGAAACGGTTCGGCGTAATAAAATGTGAGCCGCGATACTTCTTGCGAGTGGCTGCTATGGGGGGCAGAGGCTAGTCAAGCAGCGTGTCAGTTACTTTTTTCTCTGCCTCCTTTCTCTGATTCAGGGAGCAATAAAAAATATAAATTTGAATTTGAAAAAAAAAAAAATTTGAATTTGAAGTCAATTAAATATTTGCGACTGTGGTGTCAGCGGTTCAGTTTTGACTAAACAAACGACAACGACGACCCGGATACAGCTCAACAATAATGAAACAAATGAGTATATTTCACATCCATGTGCAGCACGAATTCGCGTCGGCGTGGAGGCGTACACTTTTATGCTTTGTTTCAACTTACGATGAACCGCAAAGGACGCTACGAGCCACCTGGGCCAAAGCATAGCTCGGAGGGTGTCACGTGTCCTTTCGGTTGGGGGGAGCGACGCGGGGAGTGCAAATTCGCAAAACAAGCTGTGAACTATGGATTGGCACGTGTAGCTCGTAGAGTTCATCGAGGTACATTATAAGGTGAAACGAACTACATCTGACTATGCCGACAGGCTAAAGAGCTATTCTTTGTGTTTGTGTGTGTGTGTGTTTTTGCTGCTAAGCCATGTTTTTTAAGGATGGAGAAAGCAAACACAACCATAAAAAAAAATGTTTACGGCTGTCGGCGCATTTGTTCCGCTGTGGTGAAACCTGGAGTCGCCAAGAGGCAAAGCCGCGAGGAGCGTGACACCTCCGCGGCGGTAGCCGGGATACAAGTCGCCCAAAACTCTAGATGCGGCTCGAAGAAAAAAAAAATGTTTTTGTGCTTGCGCTTTTTAGAAACAGCAAGTCGCTCGTTGACTTCTTTATGTCCTTTTTTGTTGAAATCATCTTTCGATCAGTCTTCGCTGTCTTTCCCCTCTTCAACTCAGTCGTTCGAGCAAGTCGTTCGGGCATGCAGTGTGGGTCGTTTGCCATTTCGATCTGGATGAGCATCGTACCGGCGGGCGGTCGTGCATCAGTGCTGCCGACTGCGCGACTCTCGCTTAAGGCCCCAGGGTAGCAATCATACTGCACTGGCTAAATGTCTTATCTGCAGTTGGTAACAATGTCGCCATACTCCAGCAGACTGAACTCCTGCTGTCTAAACAACTAACGACTAATTTGTTTTGTGGGTAGTTTGCAAGTACGGTGCGTGATACCGTCACGATGTCACTGCGCATGCTGGTTGATTAACTTCGCATGTGAGTACTGTACATTGGTACAGTTTCCAGGCGCCTATATAACCACGTAATTCTTATAAAAATGTGTTTGCGTTAAAGAAAGTCAAGATATCGAAGCAAAATTAAGCATATATGTGTTTTCGCTGTCCTTTTTCCACCACAGGGTTTCTGATGACCTAATGATATTTTTTTTAATTAAGATGACGCCGTGTTGAACTCATCTTCTTGACGACTGGGAACTGTGGACTTTTTCTCATCTCCCGTTTGAACGGGTTCGCGCTTGGAGGAACCGGTAACCGAACCGTTATTTCAAAAGTATTAATGAACCAGAAGCGAACCGGAACAAAATGCAAAGCAACCGGAACCCGAACTGAACCGGAAGAATAATCGTTTTGACTCCCTGTTTTTAACCCAGCCGATTCTCTAGTGCGTGCGTGGAACACAAATAAAAAATTGGTACACACACCGTCCGAAAAAGTTATTCGGCGTTCGTTGCCATGGTGACGGCGATGAAAGCACGCGGCCGTTTTGCTGCGGAAGAACACTGCGGCGCAGCGATACGAGGTGTGTGCTGAGGCGCTACCCGCATGCTTTTTAATGGGCAGTACGCGAACAAAAAGAGTTCGAAAAAGGACTTTACGCAGAAGGCTGAATTTCTACAGCACCTCATAATTTGACGAGCCTTACACGAAAAGAGTGTTTGTTTGTTTTTTGGCCATCCCGCGCTCTGTTTTTTTTAATCCCTAACATATGGGTCTAAAGCACCAAACTGCCCACGTATCCAGTCTCTTTTTGTTTTTATTCTCGCTCTAAGTTCTTAGACCTTTATTTACCCTATTTTACATTAAAACAAAATTCTTTTTTTACAACCATGTAATTTGTTTAGCCATTTTTACAGCCATAAATGGCGTGACCCGGATACAATCGACTTATCCGACGCGGCAAAACAGCAATAAATACGTCAGCCACCGCCTTTTAAAACGACCATACATTTCTCGGAAGTACCCTTATTGCTTTAATCGCGACAGTAAAGCCACAATCACGCTGCTAATACACCGTGCAGACGACAGTCTGCAGACACTAGGAAGTTTTAGGGAGCAGTTTTTGCACTTCTGATACTGTACGCGATGGGCCCCCCGGTACGAACTGCTCATACGCTACCGCAGAAGACTCGCACATGCGCAGTTCGTACTGGAAGGCCCATCGTGCCGTATCGGACGTGCAAAACCGGTTCCCTAAAACTCCCTAATAGCTACGACTACGAGACAGGCCAGTAACACCAAAAACAGTCAAAAATTAAAAAAAACAATCCACATTGTTTTTGTCAGACATCCACCTTAATCCCAGCGTTTTTCCATAATAGGTTCCCTTCAATCCCCTGTAGCCCTACTCTTACCTACTTTAGCTCCCCATCCTGTCACTCCGATTTTAACGAGATTCCTACGCAGCTTTATGGGGCAATTTGAGTGCGGAGTGAGCGTATGGCTTTATTCGGCCGAGTGCTCGTGCTCATAGAGGATTTTGCAGATTTATTTTATGAGCCTCAATGCTTTCAGTATCGCTACGCAGAACTTACGATATAGGGTAGATTTGGTGCCCCTTTCGACGCGAATTTTACGGGGGACCGAACACGATGCTGATGTCGCACATAAAAACAACCATTTCTCATAAAAGTTGTGTACAGTTAAGTCTAACACCAATGCGTCAAGTATGTTCGATTTTTAACATATTCCCCATACGAGCTCCAAGCTCGACCGACGAATGATACGTGCGAACTACATTCTAAAAAAAATTCAGGAGTATCATACACGTCCTCAACGTCTTAAAAAAAAAAAAAAAAAAGCTTACGGCGTTATGACGTGGGTCATCGTATATAAATAGTGCAATTTTTTAAACATTTTAATGCCTAGTTTAATACACGTTCGACTCCTTATGAAAAATAGAGAAGGCTGATATTTGTCACGAGGTATCGCAGCATTTTAGTATGACAAGCATTGGTTTTTGCTTTTGCTCTGGGGAACAAGAATCATACGACTTCCATTGTTGTCATTTTTTTTTTGCATTTTATTTTTGTTCTTCGCCTGCACTCTGTATTCTGTTTTGCAAAGTCTGTTGCAAAATTCCATTTCGTTCTGCGCGGACAATGCAGCATAATACATACACCAATAGCCCTTGTTAAAAAAAGTTTGTTTTCCTTGTCAATAAAATTAGGCCAGCCTTCCTTGTGCGGAATCTAGTTATCCCTTCATTGTCGTGCTAGAAAGATTTCTGTTCTGAGGTGGCGAACACGGTGCACTTTCTTCTGGCCCGACATTTTCCGTTTCTCTTTCTGAATTCGCTTTGGCAACCCATTCAGTTTTCGTTGTGTTGCTCTTCCGCCGTTTCCCGGGTCTCAAAGTCGCCGCGCGTTCGATTGTCATGTAAAACCAGCTGAATCATTCTCGTTCTGTAGCGTTGGGAGAGCGAGCGTTTTCTCGCGTATTTCATCCTCGGTTATTTTTGTTTGTCGAAGCGAATGTTGTACTGTACTATACTATGCTGTACTGTATTGTACTACACTGTGCCGTACTGTACTATACTACAATGTACAATGCTATATTGTACAGTACAGTGCTATACTGAGCTGTAGTGTACTATTGGCAACTCCAGCGAAATCGACGCCGCGTAGCGGTAGCACCTACAAGCTCAAGAGAGGAGGTCGTTTCGACTCTGTCGTCTGCTATCGCTGCTTGGTTCTTGTAGGGAGCATAGAAACAAACATTGTTTTCAGTAACTATTTTGAAGCTTCCGCCGTGTCATTTCTACGCACTGACTAGAAGAAGGTTTTTACAGTCAAAAAATTGCTTTGCTTGCATATATAACACCAATTTTACGCTGCAGTGCAAGAAATGTATGGTGGTCCGCGTGCTGAACGACGAAAACGACCTCCTTTCGTCCGCCATTTTGCCTGACCAGCGCGCCCCTAATAGTTCCCTGGAGTTGCAAATCCTACATAATAGTGAAGAGTAATAGTATACTAAGTATATTATAATGTACTGTAATATGCCATACTTAACCATACTTTAGTATGCGCTACAGTTATATTTAAGCCATACTACATTATACTCCAGTATATACTATAGTACACTATACCCTACTGTACTGTGCTGTACTTTATTTTACTGTACTGCATTGGGTTATACCATGCCGTGCTAAAATGCTATACTATATGATATTTTTATATACTATACAAAGCATTACGTATTAAGATAAACTTGAGAGAGACTTATACGGCTGCCCAAAATTTGATTTCTACACCCGCGTGCAGACTTGTGCTCGTTATTTCAAAAATGTAATGGATTACAATTACAAATTACCGAGCCTCAAATGTAATGGAACACCGTTACAAATTACTTTCGCTGAAAAGTAACGGATTACTTTACTCGTTACGTTACAAATTACTTTCACGTTACTTTTTCCGTACACTTATCCAGGAAAAAACAGAAACAATTTTGATATTTTTCAAAAATGTTCTGCGACACTACTTTTCATTTCTCATACGCCCGTATTATGGTAGTCCTTGTAAAAATAAATTATTGTATTTAAGAGAAAGAGTGTAGGTGCACTCCCATCACCTGCAAGCTGACAAGGAACCGAAAGCTGCAACGCCATCCGCCATCCCGCTAGCTTACGGAATCCAGGAAATATTCCCTAGAATTGGGGTGCAGGAAAAAAGGTCTTCGTAAAAAAACGTCCCCGGAAAAAAAAGTCCCCGGACAAAATGTCCCCGGAAAAAAAGGCCCCAGGTAAAAAGTAGGAAAAAATGTCCCCATAGGATTCTCTATCTATGGGTTTCCCTGATCTTCGTGGCCTTCGGGCGGTCCGGTCGTGTGTCCTTGGAAAAAAAGGCACCGTGTGGCAAGTAGAAAAAAAAAGGTCCAACAAATAAGGAAATATAAGATTCGCCGAGGTGCACATTGCGACACTGTTAGCGCGAACACGACATCGGCGCATTTTCACATTTTACTTGAAAAGAGTATTAGTGGGAACAAACTTTCGCCGTCTGCCTTATGTCCCTCAATGAGCACTTTTAGCACGTATAATAACTTTGATTACAACCTTTCGTTTCTATGATAAAAAATAAAAAAAAACTAGCAATCGCTTGTTCGTGCTAACAGTGTCGCTCTTTTTACTTATTTGGAAATCGTACACAAGTACCTCTCAAATTTCCCCAAACACAATATTTTGGTTTTGGCTAGAAGTGTTATAAATGTTTATTTCACAATGAAAAAAACAAAAAAAAAAACAATTGAGATGCAGTGCTACAAAATCAGGAATGAAATGACACACTTTAGGTTCATACACAAAAGTCAAGATTGGATTGTACGGCCGACGGCACACTTGAAATCTTCAATTCCGACTGCCCGAGCAGCGTACCTTTCGCAGGGGTTGTGAAGACGGCGTTGCATTTCGACGAGTGTGGACTCAGGTCATTTGTGACCGGATAATGACAGGACCGCCCGAAGGCCATGAGAATCGGGGAAAACCCAGAAAAGCGACAAAAATGCCCCTTTGGAGACATTTTTTCCTACTTTCTACCTGGGCCTTTTTTTCTGGGGACATGTTTTCCGGGGACTTTTTTTCCGGGGACATTTTTTTCAGGGGACGTTTTTTCCGGGAGCCTTTCTTTCGGAATCCCTGGAATTGTGCAGACAAAAACGAGTGATGCGCATGCTAAAATATCAGTGTCTACCTCCGCTAGGAGATTCGGAGCTAAAGAAGCGATCTACGAAAGCTCCCTTTTGACTCAAGTGTTTCGCCTGTTGTTCACAAGAAAACAAAAATTCGTGCTAACGTTAAAACCTATCGCCAATGCAGAATGCAGGTGCCCCAGCTTACCTTGACGCGTTTTCGTAGATTAGAGTTTGCTGTTCTTGCGGATGACAATGTGTGTAGATTTTTTTTTTTTTTTTTTTTTTGGCAAGCAAAGTTTGCATTGAAACTCTAGGTTTCCGTTTTCCTCAATGCCCTGAATTTTGAGCATCTCATTAAGAGATGGCCATGGAGACGACGGACACTCGATGACCGAAAACTCGACCAATCAGAAAAAAGTAGCGGTTACGGGTTACCGAACGTTCATCGCTTTCATACCAATATACGTGGATGCCAGGGGAGGGGAGGGCATAGAGAGCGAGAGAAGCGGTGGCCATCGGTCTCACAAAGCAATAGAGGATCACACCACTTTTACGCGTTCTCTCTCTCTCTCTCTCTCTCTCTCTGTAAAGTGAGGAGTGGACTCGACCACCATGCCCGGACAAGTAAACCAAAATAAGTTTCGTCCGTACCCTCGAAGATGATGTTCTTAGCCTCGCGCCGTACGCTTTTTAGCCGTGCCTCAAAAGCGTGCTAGTATAAAGTAGCGCACATCAAAGACAAAAAGAATTCGACCTCCTCGCGCGAGGCTACATCGTCTGTTACGCGAGTTGCGAACCCGCGAATCGAGGGGGTACGAACCCGCGTTTGAAGTCTGTGCAGGTGGCGGGAGACGTCGAAGAAGTTGGAAAGGGTGAAACGGTGTAAAAGACAAAAACAAATAAACACGAAGAGCTTTCTCCTGCCCGGGAGAAGGAGAAAAACGCGATGGAAGGCGACGGAGAGCCTACTCGGCGTTGTCTTACTTGATATTTTTCTTTCGTTTATTTGTACATGCCTTGCCCGTTTTCCTAGTGGAATTCTAGTGAACGGCCATACGAACCATCGTGTTTTCTTTTCGGATATTCTCCCCTTCCTGATGTTTTATATTTTGTTGAACTTGCTCTCTTTATCTGCTAAATGTTCTGCTCGTATAGCTCCTGTTACTGAATTATGCTTGTAGTTTTAAAAACGTAACGAGTAATTAAAGTAATTCGTTACCAATATTTTGTAACGAAATTACATTACAAATTACTTCCCAAAAAAGCAACACGAATTACTTCTCAAGTCTGCCCGTGTGTACTTGTATAATGTGTTTACGCGAGTGGAGCTTGCGTTCGTGCCTTTTTTACCGTATTCGAAGCTCGTGTGTATTTATTGTTTGTGCGTGGGGCTGGCGCTTTTTGCTTGTCTCATGATATTGATAGGCGCACAGCATCCATCAATTCAGTTATTCAAATGCGCTAAGTGCCTATCTATATCAATTTATGCGCAAAGTAGCATGTGCGATACTTTTTTTTGTCGAAGAATGGTCGTAAGGATGACGTCTGCGCGCGTCTTTAAGTTTTCCAAATAAACTAAAATAGATACACTCTATCTCGGGCGCGTTCAAAAACCCTAGAGAAAACAACATAAAGAAAGAAATACATATATAGAAAGAGGGACTAAACAGGTGTTGCAAATAATGTAAAATCTAGTTGTCAAAACGAGAAGATACGAGCTGTCAGCTAACGTTCTCGGCTTAGCGGTATTCTAAAACCTTTCAGACGCTCCGCGTCGGGTCTGAGCTGCTTCGCTCTAAGTGGACTTTCGGTACGTGCAAATTTTGATGCAGCCGACTAAAAATTCTAATAATAAAAACAAAACGACGCCTGCTGAATTAGATGAGAGTTAGATGTATGCGGAGCTTTTTAGTGAACGTTGTATAGTCACGTTGTTCCAGTTTACTTCGCAAAACAACACTGGTATGTTAATTTTATTAGCAACGCTATAATTGGCTCTGGTGTTTGTTATCAACCCAGTCACATTGTCGTGGAGGCAATTCAAAACGTATTTAAGCAATATGCGCCATAAAACAAATACAATCCGAAGCGCTTCGTGTTGTGTCTTTATTTTTTTTTTTTTTTTACGGCGCATAATGTTTAAAGAATAATGTGCTAACTAGCCCCTCTCTTCATTTTCATACCAGAAAACTCGGTGCTCGGCCCAAGCCCTTCAACCCGGAGACGTATTAGGAAAAGCTTCCGGAGTAAGTCAATTCGGCACTCTGATTGGTGCGTTTTCAATGACGTCATATCGCCTGGTTTACGGGAAGAAAGAGTAAGTAAATCGGGGAGCCGACTAAAGCCTAGCGAGTAAATAACTGAAACGTGTTTACTTAAGCCCCCCCCCCCCTCTTTTTTTTTTCCACCTCCTTTTTTTTCTTCCTCCTCCCGTAAACCAGGAGATGTGGCGTCCATGACAACGCGCCAATCCGTGTGCCGAAATTGGTTTGTTGACTTACTCCACAAGCTTTTCGAAATACGTAACCCGGAAGGCTGCCGAGCTGACGCGCCTCCTACAGTTTATTCGGAGAGGAATAGGTATCCTTTAATGGAGCAGGAAAGTTTGAGGTGTTTCCGAAGAAGCAACCGAACAAAGGTTCCCGGAAAGTTCGTGTCTCCGCACCGTCTGCGCTCCTTGAGACCGCGCAGCATGTTTGTCGCGACCTCGCGCCACTCTGTAATTGGCACCCGTAAGGACTCCGTGTAATACGCACATTCGTGATGCATAAGCATAATACATCTAGGTATAATAGACGTTGCGATTCCTATATCCGGTTAATGAAACTGACGTGCGTTTATTATTTAATTAATTTACTATGCAATCAAGGCCGAATCAATAGAGAGGGGGCGGGTTTAATGAATGTGACGTGTGTGAATGCAGGCAACAAAACATTTTATATGCTGGTAGCGCTTTGCGGAATCGCAAAAAGAAAAAAGAAATACAGTATTTGAAATCATGCTATTTATATTAAATGAGTACTTGAATGTTTGTCGTTTGCTTTGTACGTTTTTGTTCTGCTGCAAACTTATTATAATTAAGTATGCATAACTCTTGAAAATTGTACGAATTTTTTTTTTTTTTTATGTTGCCGAGCATTGAGCTTTTTAAGCATGCCATAGAAACCTAAATATATTTTGCTGAAATTCGATAAATACACACCTCAGCTTTAGAGGCACTCAATTTTGTCGTCAGTCATATAGCATTCATTCAAAACTCTGACAGCCTGAGTTTTGTCGATGTATTCTTGTATTGCGTTTTTTTTTTTCCGCAACGCGTTTGAAAGTCTTCGCTACACCCGTTAGACATGAGGTCCTCTTCTATCAGCCTCAGGTCCCCCCCCCCCCCCCCTTCCCGCTATGTGGCTAGGTGGGGCAAGTCGCCGCCCATCAAAATTACTGAGCCGTATTCATTTATTCATATATTTTTCCAACGCATTTAATAATTTAGATGAAAACATTAACCCATTAGCCTTCTTTGTCACGACCTCTCCTCAGTGACAATTGAGTTTACAATCATACTAATTTTTTTCCGCGAACAGTTTACGCGTGCATCGAGTGGCCGTGGTTTACGATTCGAACAACTTGCAACCCGAAATTTTCTCCACACGTTTTTTTTACTACACTACAAAACGTACTTTTTTACCATAAACATGAAGGTGCTACTACTTTCACCTTCATGTTCTCATTTTTGTATTGTGGATTCCTCTGTATTACCTAATACTTTACGTGTTCCATGTATTTTATTATTATATGTGTTTACTCGCAATAAATATTTAAAGGGTGCTGTAGGGATCGAAAAAAATAAATAAATAAATTCTATTTCACCTCCAGCTCGAACAGGGCATACGCAGTCTCATTGTCCTTTATAAAGCATGTCTTGGTACGTGCACACTGGAAGAACGCTCTTGTATATGAGCACACAGTTGGTGTACGCATAAAAAAAAAAAGAGAACCTTGCAAGACAATTCGAGCATCAACGACTTCAGATACTGAAACCGAGTTCGAGCCATCCCAACACTCTAAAGGACTTTTCCTTTACAAGGCATAACGCTTTCCGTAGACGTTCTCTAGGACGATTCTTTCAGTCAAGGTTCGCGGTCGCGTCGCTGAACTCGCATCCGCGCCGTCTAAGGGAGAGAAAACGTTGCAGAAGGTTGTCAAAGTCTGTTTGTCATTCGCCAGTGGAAGTAACGACTTCACTCGTCGCCACCGCAAATGTTCGTTCGAACGAGGCAGGTACGCGGTAGTGCATGGTTGGGCTGCGGAACATAATGGATGCATCTTCCCCGTTGACATCGAGGTACACCAGGTCGATGCCCCTGCCAGACTCCCCGCTGCCAAGTTCAATTTGTCATCAGAGGGGAGAGTCGCCACTTCCGCGTATTTCACATTCCCTTTACATCTCTATTGTGCTGTGACGAACTCTAGTTTTGTGGTTTCTTCCGAGCTTTCGAGCCATTTGGGCCCTGGGTTGGTGTGCACAAAACAAAGCGCAAATAGTTGGCAAGTCTCGTGTTAGCTCTTAGCACTTTGTTTCGTTGCTCCCGTTTATGTAGCCTTCTTTATAATAACACAGCGCGGAATTGGCCTTTATGTAGTTTTAGATCGCAGCTCTTAGGCGCCCGTTTCCAGCTTGAGCGGCGTCGGCGTCACCGTGGGTGGCGGCGTAACCGCGCGTTGCATTATGGGACGTTTCCTATAATCACGTCACACGTAACGTCACGTGGGACGTCACGAGGGTCACGAGTGCCGTCACTCGTGACGTCACCCCGCGTTGCATTATGGGTAAAGTTCCCGCTATATTTAGCGGAAAACGTTCCCCACTAAATTTAGCGGGAAAAATTTCCCACTAAATTTAGGGGGAAAATATCCCTCTAAATTTAGTGGAGAAAATTTACCGCTAAATTTAGCGGAAAATTTTTCCCCTAAATTTAGCGGGAACTTTTCCTGCTAAGTTTAGCGGGAAAATGTTCCAGCTAAATCTAGCGCGAAAATTATCCGCTAAATCTAGCGGGTAAAATTCTCCCGCTAAATTTAGCGAAAAAATTCCCCGCTAAATTTATTGGGGAATTTTTCTGCTAAATTTGGAGGGAAATTTAGCCGCTAAATTTGGAGGGAAATTTAGCGGGAAATTTAGCGAAAATTTTCCGCTAAATGGGAGGGGAGCAGGAGAGGAGGAGGGGAGGGTACGGATGAGGAGGAGGGTCATACCCTCATCTCTGTACCTTCCCCTCCTCCTCCTCAAGAGCTGCGCTCTAATTCGGCGTTACAAGGAATTGTAAACGCCTTTCATTTTTTTTTTACTTCACAGTGTCAGCTAGAACTTTCCCTCTTCGGTAAAATCCAGCGGCGTTCGTAGGCAAAAATCCACGTAATCCCTGGGCGCACGCGACTTCATCGCCGTCGTGCTATCGCTCTCTCTCTCTCTCTCTTTCTTTATCTCTCTTTCCATCGAACTTTTATTCAATTAGTGAATAGACGAGCGCTGCGCCAGCGCTCGGCTGGCATTCGCGCTTTCCTCTTCCGTTTCAGGAGTGCGAACCCGGAAACGCTTAGGTGCCAACCATATACGACATTCCGTATTTTAAAAGAAATAATAATACGCAGAGCGTTCTTTAAGCCGGCGTTGCACCAGATCACGAGGCGTTGCTTGCTCTAATGAGACACGCGACACTAAGGAGTTCTCGACTCGGAGTTCGCTCGTCTCGTTCCCGCCCAGACGTATCGCTCGACAAAAGAGGCTCGAGGTTCCCAGATGCTTGGAGTTCAAGAAGTTGTGTTGGTAAAATCATTGGTAAATTCATGCAGCACCGCCTAAATTTCGCCAACATCGCCGCCAGCCCACCTTGCAGCGTCCGCAAAGCAAGCGTGACGCTAGCGTGCCACCAAGACGAACGGGTCTGCCTCCTTGCGGCTATTTTCGTCGAGCTTCGCTATAGTTTGCCGCTCGGAGCGTACCGGAATTCCACTAACGAGGACGAACCATACTCGGCCACTGATCTCTCTAGAGTTACGGAGATGCGCTAGCTGCCTGCGAGCGTCTCAAGCCCTCACCTTAAGAGTTCCTGCGAGGGGAGAGAAGAAGAAAAAAAGAAGTACGGACGGACTGGTTGTTCACCCTGTACTCGCAAGCGTGGCTGAACTAATGTCCCTCTGATTAGTTCTCCGAGAGAATGGATCCCTCTTGAGAGGGAAACGGAAAGGAGGCCCACAGCTGGACTGAAAGAGTTTTCGGTGAAAGGACCTTTGCTCGTCCTCGTAACCGAGTTATCCTTCCTTAGGCTTTCAACGCTGCCAATTGGAGCGGGAAGAGGGTAGAGTCGGTTTTGTGTGTATTTTGGAAGGAATGCGCACGTCCGTATAAGGTTGGTTAGGTGCGTACGCGACGAAACAACCCAACAAAAAAGACACACAAAAAAAAGAATTGAACCGAGGGCGTGTTGCTTTTGAAGGAAAATGCTCGTATATTCAGGGCTGGAGTACAGCGTGGGTTTTTTGGGGATCGTGAGTAATTCGAGCGCATAAACTGTCTTTAATATGTCCATTCATGTCTGACGCTTCGGCTAAATGTCTAATAAACTATTGGGTAACTTAGAACTATTATTGGTTTAGAACCGAAAACGAATCATGTTCCGAGTCGTTTGCTTTGCTCCCCACCGGGGGCGTGGATGCAAAAAAAAAAAAAAAAATTCATCGAGTATGTAATAAAAGAACAATCCCCTAATTATAACTCAATGTGCATACTATGCTACCTTACATCGTAATGGCGTGGGCCAAAAAAAAAAAACTGCTGGTGTGACATAATTTGATACGGTTGTATGGTGGTGACCCACCAAAACACTCCAGATTACAATCGACCAACTGGAAGTGAAAACCTAAAATCTGTCCTTTAAGGTCCGCAACATAAAAGAAACCCGCAAAATCTCACATTCCCTATAAAGATTCAGAACTCGTAAACTATATGTGGTAGTACTAAAAATAAGCAATAAAACTTTTCTTCCGATGTCGAAATAAAATGCTTATTTTTAATCCTATCAATGTATCATTTTACTTGAGGTTTTTGTTTATTATTTAATTTACCTATATTTCGAAATATTTCCTTGATTTTTCGAGAGTCCTCCTTCAAGTTGCGAAAATATCCCAGCAAAAGGGAATTCTCATAATTTAGAAAAGCCGTCTTTCAACAGTGCCATGTCGTTGACCAAAAAAACCTAACAATCGGGTCGCCTGTAAATCTCTGCCAAATCCTCGTTTTTTTTTTTTGTTTTTTTTTTAATTGCGCCAAATAAACAAGCAGTTGTATACATTCCCCAAAATTATATTGCGTTGACCCTTTAAAAAGTACTTAAAGGTAAAAAAATGCTGGTGTATTGCAATACGAGAACATCGGTGGTGATTAAATTAAAAATTCATAGACAGAGGTGGGGACGTAAACATGCCCCACGTATCCCTCCTCTTCGAGGCGCTATCGTGACGCCATCTTTACTTCGGCAATTGACTTCTTTCCTTCTCACACATTATTCGAAGTCTCCTCATCTTTTATTTATCTCCTACTTTGAGTCGGCACGGTCAAAGCCGACGTGGGAGAGTGGCAAAGGAAAAAGGAGCCATCAAGTGTTGATGGGATGCCTCCTTTTGGGGAGCAGTTTTTTGCCACATCTTCGCAGTCCGTAAGCTTCTCTCCCTAGGGCATCACCTCCCCGTCAGGGAAAGGATAAAGGGAGGCGGGGTTGGGTGGGGAAAAAACGAAGGAAACGATATGATGACGAAATTGAAACACAAATTACGTATACGCATCTAAGGGAACGAGAAATGGGACTGTGGACAGGAAAGGAAAGTGGTAAGTGAACTCAGGAAAGAAGTACAATGAAAAAAAATGCAAGTGGAAGAAACAAAGGAGTAAACAGAGTGGCTTAAAAGTGTAGTAAGGTGAAGGGCAAACACTCTATAGAAAAAAAAAGTAGAGAAAGAGGAAGAAAAGTTAGCAAGAGTGGGTGTGAACGTCTGAGGGAGGTAAACTAAATATGGCCTTAAATACGGAAAAAGAAACAATCATCATGGTGAGAAAAAAAAAAGGAAATGTCAGGGAAATGCAGAGAATGGGGCGACGAAGAAGGTGCGAGGTTGGGGAAAATGTAGGGATTTTGGGAGGTTGCAATTTGAGGTTTGTTTGTGCGAATTTGGGAGTAAAAATAATTAGGGGGGGGGGGGGGGAGGGGCTTTTCCTCTTGATTGTTTTGGCAACGGTGGCAGTGACTGCGACGACAGCTGCGACGGCGACCTCCATTCATTCAATTCGCCGTTTGAAGATGTTCCCGTATTTTGTTGCTCTAGTTCGTAACTTGATTTCTGCTTATATGTTGGCTGTTTTGAGGTGGGGTTTGCGGTTTTTGGAGGTAGCTTGTCTGTGCCGCACTGGGCGTTCGGATTTGTTTGGTTGTTTAGTGTGTTTTATTCGGAAAGGGTTTAGAGACGTGAAATAAAGTAGAAGGGCAGAGTATAGGAGAAGTTCAGAAGACGTTAGGTGATATAGAAAAACTTGCTTTCTGTACAGAACCCTGAATAAATATGACGTGCACATGTGTCTGGAGAATAAAAAGGTTGTCGAGTGAGGCGCGAGAAAAAGTCAGATGTGTCAATATGTGGCAAAATGAAAAGTCGAGGCACCGTATAAAAAGAAACAAACAAGGTCAAGAACTCGCGTTTTGACAAAAGGCTTAGCCAGTAAATTTTCGATTGAATGGCACTTCAAAAAAAAAATAATAGGATTTGCAGTCTCTGTGAAAAGTCGAGTTTATTAACTACCGAATACAAAAACACCGAACTGAGAGGGTTTTCGAGTTTTCTCGAAATTCCTAGTAAGTTCTGCTCGTCGGATGTGGCACTTTAAAAATAAATAGAAGGACTGACTGGCTCTATGAACAGTGGAGTCTATTCACAACCGTAGAAACTACGACCAAACACAGAAGCATAAATAACCCTGTAGATGAGCATCGGACCGGTGCGCGGTCGTGCATCACTCTTGCGTGCGTGGAGCGCATTAAAGAGCCGAGGCTAACAGCGGTACTGCAACCTCTACTCTACAGCTGAGACCCCTGAGGCCCAGCGAGGCTAACTTCCGGCTGTCGATACATACGCGCAACACAAATATAATTTTACTGAAACAAGAATGTACCTGCTATAGTCATTGACAATGGGAGACCGGCAGGAGGTCTCTTTCGAACGCCCGGACTCCAGCACGCACTCGCCTTCCATGGCGCTTTGGCAGCGCGTTCATGCTCTACACGCACAAGACCCGAAGCTTTATCGAAGGTAACGAGCGCGCCCTCGAGGTGGGACAACTGCAACTCCTTCCTGTCGTTCTAATCCTGTAATTAACCATAACTCTAAATTAATGCTAACTCTTCGCTTAAAACGGGCCTCAAATATTAGCTTTTGGGCAATCCGTCCACTTTTGGCGCTTGCCGTTCCTTTAACCGAGGATCCAGGACAGGCGCATTAAGTGGAGTTACATTCTGAGAAGTGATATATTAACACCAAGGCGTCATCTCGCGAGGAATGCCCCGCTAATTGGGCGTTTCGAGACGACAATGGAGGAAAGCAACTACGCGTGTCCGTGTGAGAAAATGTCTCCCCTTCAGAAAGGCGTGCCAGAACAACGCCCCTGAGCGCACCGACACGGGAGCCAGAATCCGGCAGGACTCGTCTCTCTGACCCCACCCTGCTTGGCATTCGCGTTTGAATTTGTAGACCCTCCGATTTGGCAATTTAAGCAAAAGCCTAAACCCTAGGTTTCTAATTTGAACTCTGACAGAATTAAAAAAAGGAAGTCGGATCAAAAGACTGCTTGCAGGAGTGATACATGTTCGAGAGCGAAACTTGCTGAAAACGTGCCCAACTCGTCTCAAATGTACACTCCAAAACTTATTTCCTTTTTTCTTTCTATCGACTGAGTCCTTAAAATATGCCTGGGAAGTGAAAATTCCCAATTTACACCTATAACGTTGTTTGTTTTTTTTTTGTTTTTTTTTTTGTTTTTTTGGAACAACGATATATTTAGAATAAAAGAAGTGAATTTGTCTTGTGAATAGCGACACGCAAAGCAAACACCATACCAGCGCTTTTTGAAATTTTATATTTTATATTGGTAATCAATATTTGCAACCTTCAATACATCTATATTTTCCACCAGATCACTCCTCATTTAAGAGATAGAAAAAAAAATAAAACGTCATCGGTCTTCGTTAGTCTTAACTGTGTCACGCTCTCAGCCTCCACTGCAAGCGTCACTCAATGGAGAGTGGTGACATTTAAATTTCACATCTCATATCCGAATTTATTCCGAAGAATTGTTCAGGAGTTAATCTTTTACCTATATAATATAGTATATACCACTCAAAAGGTATGAATAAAAACGTGCGCAAAAAAAAATATTCCGGGTGTTTTAATTTTGCATTAAAACTCTCGTTTGTCGCGCAAAAAAAAAAAAACGATTTGTATGGCATTTGTTTTCAGGATTATTAAAAACAAAAAGCCTAGAATCTTGGAGTAAACGTCGTCGCCGAAATGTATTTGGGAAATCGAGTGCTCGAAAGAAAGGTTAGACGATGGCGACCGACCAAGAGGGCAATTTCGTACTCGGCTAAGTTGCAGTGAAATGATTTCCGCAGTTCTGCTCTGACCGATTTCTCTGACTGTCCAAGCCGAGAGGACAGCTAACATAAGAACGTAACCATTCGTGCTATTTTCTATCTCCCCTGTCTCGCCCATAGTTTCTACACGCTTGCGATTTCACGCATTGGCGACTGGAAGCGGAATAGACTGTACTTGTTTGCCGACGCGAGAAACTGAGGGAGACGAGGAGACGATGAGACAAGAGCGCGCTGGGACGTCAGAACGGCGAGCGCTGACTCAAACGATTAGTGGGAAGATCTAAGGGCCTTCGTCTCCCCTGCACTAGTCCGAACGCCTCTGAAGTAAAACGGAGTATAGTAGATTCTTTCCGCGACTGACGCGGCTCTACACATAACGTTTACTGCTGAGCCCTTCAGGATTACATAGTAGCATCGAAACAATTAAGTTGCTATGGTATTTCAGTAACAAAGCAAAATGTTTGTATAAACAAAATCTAGTACATAAGTGTCTCCCGTGAATGTTTTATATATAAAACATTAACAGGAGTCACTTATGTACTAGAGTTTGTTTATGCAAACATTTTGCTATATAGAGCTATATCCGCAATTTAGGTCACAGTTGTTCGCGGAGGCATGTTTGGAGATTTTTACAAAGATAAGAGCAACGAATAATAAATAGCAGTTATAATGTCGTCTTACTTTCTTGCATATATATGACACTAAAAAAATATAGACGCTTTATTTTGAATACTTTGTAATTGGGAGTGATTCAAAAACGCCACACACGACAATCGTCAAAACCTCGTCGTTCTTTCCCGCTTCTTTGAGGTTTTTTTTTTTTTTTTTTCTCAGAAGCTAAACATGTCAGGACATTAAAATAAAAAGGATTGTTCTTCTTGGAACCTGCGCCACGAATTATAAAAGTTTGAAGCAAAATAAAAAATACGACTGCCCCTCGTTGTTTGAATTCAAATGAAACCACCCATATATATATCACCATGATCCCTGGCAAGAGCCAAAGAAAACTAAAAAGGCAAAAAACATTGGAGGCGGTGGCTGAAGAGGAATAAAAAAGAGAGCATGACAGACAAAGTATACTATTATAATCTTAAGCTCGCGAGCAGTCATTATAACCTTTTTCTTCTTTTATTTGTTCTACTTACTATTATTAATACTCTCTTCCCAGGCACGCGCACCTCCATTTTTCAAGAGCCTCCGGGCTAACTTCTCATGTTTTGCCCTAAAATTATGCGCGTTTCTATATATATATATTTTTTGTCTCGTGTATTTTTGCAGCCTAAACGACGTCTTTACTTAGCTTTCCGTGTCGTAAGCCCCCTTTCGCCTAAGTATGATAACCGTGGTTTATAACCTAAAGGCCCCTACGCACATTTGCGTTTGACAGCGTTTGAGTGCGTTTCACTGCGTTGCGTCGCGAAACGAAAGCGAGTCATCGGCACTTCTGTGCTTCATATGAAGCGTAGAATCCAAATAGAGGAATAGCTTGGCACGCGACATAAGAAGCAGGGATGTCCTGGTTTCTCGCAGCCGCAACGCAGTCAAACGCACTCAAACGCTCTCAAATGTTAATGTGCGTAGGGGCCTTAAGACATAAAAACGTAAACAGTCACGTGCGCGCATTCCAGTTTACACGAAACAAAACCAACGTTAACATGACGTCAGTTTTAGTCGCGCTCGCACGGCACTTTTCGGTGGAAACGGGTCATTTTTGCCACTTAGGTTTTATCTCAGAAAAGAGATTTCGAGACACATGTGTATTTTGCGTACGTACACACTGCGAAACACTGTTATGGAAAACACGACATCGGAGCTTTCCTACACTTTACTAAAGCAAAGTATCCATGGTCATCAAAGTATAGAACTTAAGTTACTACGCTGAATGCTAACTTTACGCGCCACACTAGCTTTTTTGTTTGTTTTTCTTGCGGGCGCTAAGTTTTAGGAGAAAGAACGGCGGAAACGAGTGGCAACTTGTTCACGTTAACAGTGTCCTGTAGTGTACAGTGCCCCTCAAACGTAACGCCGCCACCGCATTTGCCGTTTCTGACAGTTCCTGCGGCGGCCGATTGAACTATCTGAAGAATGTTTGGGTCCCCGATTTCTATCCCATCCTGACAAGGCATCCCGAACGTTTTGGTGACAAATTTAACAGTAAGTAGCCGACAAGAGCTCCATGTTTGGGAACAAAGTGGCGGCGTTAAGTTTGGGGGGCACTGTACATTTTGTACTTCATAGTGAAACGCTTGACACGGTGCGATTGAATGTCTGAAGAAGAATAGTAATAGAACGACGCAAGATTTTATTTCGCGCCGTGTCTATTGATTCCAGTCCTCTTAATCGTGCGCAGATATTATCTTTTGTTCTTTTTCTTTTTGTGAAATAAGCTGCGCTTGGGTTTATAATACGCAGTGTGACCGGAGGGTAAACAGAGCTGTTTGTTCCCAGAAATATGAAGGGGTAAAATAAATTACCCATAGTTTTCCGACCTAACGATAGCAGCAAGTGAAAAGATAAAGTTTACGCGGTAAAAAAAGAGTCAATTCCTCGCCGAGATGGTGGATTCATCATTATTTTGATTTCCTTTTTTTTCTAGAACAAAATAGTACTCGTAATAGAAACTTCACGCAGCGGCATGGAGGAAATAAAAATAAAAGAGGGAGACATTTTTTTGTAATGCGATGTTTATAGTGGTGGGTGATCTTTAAATGTTTTTTTCGTTTCAATTTTTATACTTCGTTACATCTGGGCGCAGCCGACACGACGATCTCATGGGGTCGATCATAGAGCGTCAAAAGGGCCCCACCATGGTGCTGGTCATGTTCTTGTACCTGCTCTATCATTGCTAACTAATCATGTACACACAAGGCTCAGTGATTTGCGCTTTTGTTACTATATGATTGGTTTCATTAGCTCGTAGCGCCGGCTGCGTCCGGACGTGAGCTGAAACCAGTGTAGTCGGGCGACAAAATGAAGCTGAAACCAGTGTAGTCAAGGCGACAAAATAGAGACAAGAAACAAAATAAAGGACAAACATAAAAACCAAAAGAGAAAAAAAAAGACCTTTACAAAGTTTTGTAATGCGAGATTAGAGCGCAGCTTTCGAGGAGAAGGAGGTGAAGGTACGGAGGGGAGGGTATGCCGCTCCTCCTCCTCCTTACCCTCTCCTCCATCTTCTCCTCTCCCCTCCTACTGCAATTCAGTTTCCCCGCTTAATTTATCAGGGAAAATGACGTCACATGACTTTCCGTCACGTCACTTATAAGCAAATTCAGTTTCTCCGCTAGATTTAGCGAGAAAAGTGCCGTCACGTGACCTCAACACCAATTCAATCTGCGCTAATTTTATCGGAGAATTGAATTGGTGCGGAGGTCACGTGAGGTCAATTTTCCCTCTAAATCTAGCGGAGAAACTGAATTTCCCCGCAAAAGTTTGCGGGGAATCGAATTGGTATTGAGAGCACGTGACGTCAATTTTCCCGCTAAATTTAGCGCGGTTACGCCGATGCCAACGGCGACGCCGACGCTGCGAAACACGGAAACGGGAGCCGCAAAGCTGTGTTAAAAAAAAAAAAAGAAGGTTACAGAAATTAATATGGACACTTTTCTGGCGAGTGCCAGGTTTGAGCCGCCAGAACTGCTCTCGTGCCTCACCAAAACGCTCAGACGCGAAAAATCGTACTGACAATTTGACAAGCAAAAACGCGTTGGGGAAAAACGCATTGTTTTTTACGAAAAAAAACAAACAAAAAAAAACAATAACTTGTGGTGCGACCACAGTAATAAAAGGAAAGAGAAGGCAAATAAATAAAACAAAAAGTTAAGGTTAGTTGTACAGCTCCTGAAAGCCATATACAGGTTCAGCATGGGCAGTGTTACTCAGCCGTATCCGCGTACAGCTACTGAGAAGCATCTATAGAAGGGGGTAGAAATAACGGGAAATTTAAAGGAAAACATGAAAAGGTTCTTCTACAGCCTTTTTATCCCGTGAATTTGAATACAGTATCACGTCTGTTTTCTCCAAAGATGTAACCAAACGCGAGAAAAGACGAAAAACCTCTGACCAGTCGTTACGTCACAAAGGTATCTTTCGACCGCCAAGCGCGTGTCGCTCGTGTGGAAGCGCGTGTAATTGCGAGCTTGCCAGGTATATTCCCCCGCACTGACATCAGTCGTGACGTCTTTTTCTGACCTTTTATGAATATAGCGAGAGTGGGCGTGCACAACTTTGACAGGCGCTAAAGATGCGCGAGAGCGGGGATTCCGAAAACTCGTTTTTCGACGTAACGGTTCGGAAAGGAGGGGCTTCAACGGTACATTTAAAATGATTTTCTGCAACCTGCGTACACCAAACCGAAAAAAAAAAATCGGATATCCATGATCCTGCAAGTCAGATGAAAACGATTTAAGTGTTTTTACTCAGATACAGAACGGCTTCAGCTTCCCTTTAATCACAGTTGACCATGCAAGCCAATGAGTGCATGAACTGAAGCAACTCTGCAACCCAACTAAGTGTAAGCCACTCAGCGTCCAACCGAGATTAACTATAGAACATGACAAAGTAGAAGAAAAACAATATTCTAATGTTATCTTATTTATCATCATTTTATTATTGTTATACACGCACCGATATACAGAATGTGTTTTTTTTTTTTTTAGGCTTTACCCACTGTTTTTAAAATTCCTTGAATGCCACACTAAAGCGGTCTCTGCAGGTGTGTTAAGCACCTGCAGAGACCTGCGTCGACGCGGCGCATGCGTAAATGTATCACTTGACGCGGATCTGGTTCCTGCGCAGTGCCCACACGTGGTGTAAGCAGACGCGGACTTGTTTGTCAACAGCGTGTCCGTCTATACGACCAAAGCGGCCAAATAGAATCCCCCTGAATTCGCCTTAAAGGCCGGGTCACACATACAGCGGAGCGCTAAGTCAGTGCTACGTGAGCGCTCGAAGGAGCGCTCATATGGCGCTTTCTAGCGCGTGATGTAGCGCTCTGTTAGCGCTCTGTTAGCGCTACAGAAGCGCTTTGTTAGCGCTCTCACGCTCCTTGTGCCGTGCTTGCAGTTGCGGAACAGCGCGTGCAGGGCGATTCCTTTGTTGTTGTTTTTCCTTTGGCATTGAAAGAAGAGGAAGGAAAAGAGCCGCACTCCAAGCAAAGGGTCGGGCAGGCGATCCAGAGTCACGGACTCTGAGCGACTAATTGATTGGGTACGACCTCCCAGCTTTCTATTTGATATACCTGACCCTGATTTCAAAGACACGCAGTTAAAAAATAATCACTTTCGAAAGACCTCTGTGTCTCGGTCCCTCGGCATAGGAACAAGGTTCCCCGGGTACCCACCGGTATCTCGGTGGCGAAAGATTTCGATCACCCAGAAGGCTCTTCTGGGCGTTAAGCCGTCCACACACATATGCACAAATCGCGTATGTAGGAACATTTGTCGCATTTCTATCTCAGTATCCCACATGTCCGCCATGGTGCTGCTGATGCACACCCAACCAGAGGAACCGGAATTGCAGTGCAGGCGCTAATCCGCAGCACCGCGGTACAAGAAGTGCTACTGAAGCGCAAACAAGGCGCTACTGAAGCGCTAGCAAGGCGCTACTGGAGCGCTAACAAGGCGCTACTAAAGCGCTAATCACGCGCTATATTAGAACGAAGTCACGCGCTAGACGCGCCACATGAGCGCTCCTTCGAGCGCTCACGTAGCGCTAACTTAGCGCTCCGCTGAGATGGCCCAAATGTGGCGATAACTCGCTCTCCGGGCTCTAAGCATCCTAGAAATCTATGAATCATAACGATGCGTGGACGATTTTTATATTAAAAAAAAAACAATCAGAGATCGAAAACAACGAGTTCATCTTCGGCGATAGGAAGAGCATTGTTCCGTCAGCCAGGACGACATGTGACCGATGAAAACGCGACATTTCGTTAGAGTGTAAGCGGCGTTATTACAAAATGTGTATACTATTGTGGATGATAAAAGCAAATATGAGCAGTCGAAAAATGGAAAATTTTCGCGGAGAGGGAACATAACACTGCAAATATTGTCTCAAAAACAACGCACTATTTTTTTTTTTTTTGAGTGATGTGTTTTGTCGACAGCTCTCGAGCGCGTTCTCGCTGGATGGAATCGCAGTCCGGGCTGTATGGGTCATAGAGTTATTATAATATGCGCCAGAGATTCAACTGGCGCAAGTGGGCTGTGGCAAATGTAAGCAGACAGCAACCAGTCGGAAATTGACTTCCGGTAATGCATTTCTATGGGAAAAAGCGAGTGCATTCTCTTCCCGAGTTTGATTATAAGAGCTGATATCACGAATAACTGGTACGTACTATACTCCGTTCACACTTAAAGGGGTACTCCAGAGATTTTTTGAGCTACCTCAACTAACTATATTTTCTGACTCCCCGGCCTTTAGCCTTTCCGGTATGCTATTTAGTATCGCGAAATTCATAATAGGTATTGTGATGTCGGCAAATGAAAATGATGCAAAAACCAACATTCAAATATACGCGCACTTTTCAGTGCCCATGACGTCAGTGGCAGGCAGGCTTGCCAGTCGAGCAAGCAGTACAAAAATAGATTATGCCAAACATTTGTTCCGTGCTGGAGCGCGGATACTGGAGCGAGTTTCCAAAGCATTCATTTGACACCATGAAATTGCATCGAATCCGTTGGGAACAACTTCTACAGTCCAAGAAGTGAATCCCTGCCTTCCACTGACGTCACTTTTTTGTTGTTGCCAGTAGAGACTTTCAGTTTGAAAAACACGGTGAGGACCAAAACTGTAAATTCAATAACTTCGCGAAAAAACAATATTTTGACCTAATATTTGGGATACTATTTTAGCGATGTTTGTTGGTTAGGTTTTCTGTTGAAAGGCTGTTGAAAATAGTCATCAGAGGATATAAAATGTCAATAGCTTTTCATCTCACTTTCTTTAAGTTTTCTGGTGACTTCCTTTTGAATAATGGCCCAGTTCTTAATAAAAAGTCAGCAGACTTTCTGTCGCCTCCAAGATGCTTTTTATGTGGCATTTCAATTGAAAAGCTACAGCTTTTCAATAGAAAAACAACAGCTTTTTGATAAAAAAGTACAGCCATTTAAAAGAAAAAAAAGTTATTTACAGCTTAGCTATTCATTCAACAAAGTTTTGGAAGCCTTACTACGGCTTTCCACTCTGCTCCAAATTGGCTGCAAAAAATAACGTACAAACAAAACACGCGAATGTTTTTATTTATATACATCCCACAACTACGCATTCGAAACAAACACAAACACCATGAAGCACTGAACACCTGAATTACACTCCCGTTCACTGCTGCAAAGCCTTATATAGCCTACATATTAAAGGTAATCATTTGGCCGGTGACCACCTCATCACTTAATAAGATTTCAAGAATGCGATCTCCTTCTCGGGAATCTGTCAAAGGTAAAAACAGTGTTCCGAAGTTCGTGGACGATATCTCTTACTAAAAAGCATTGGTACAACTAATAATAATTCGGCGCAGTCGCTAAAACAACATCCACAGAAACGGCTCCTAGAAGAAATGTTAGGCTTCTCTGCGTAGCACCACTCAGGACGAAGCGAGCCAAGGCAGTTTCTTCACTTTAAAATAGTTTTTTTTTTTTTGCTTTTTATTACTAGTTTACCTGTTTAATATGGTCATTAAAGTCACTATAGCCACTTACAAAGTGAGAACGAAAGGGCGTGTCTTTTGAACGGCTGGGCTCCTGCACGCGCTCCATGTCTTCCGTCGTGCTTTGACTGCACGCACGCGCTCGAGGTGCACGAACACCGAAGCACTGTCAAGGGTACTAGACTCGCGCTGGAGACGGGACAATTGCAGCTGCTCTCTGCCGTTCTCATCTTGTCAGAGATGGTGGTGGTGGTATAACTTTATTTACAAAAGGTTAGAAAACCAACGAGTCTAGGGATCCGTTGGCTTCTCCAATCCGGCGGGCGCGCTGAACCAGCTCACGCTGGCCCACGAGCTCTGGGCTTGACAGGGCTGCCTCCCAGGAGGTTGGGGTAGGGGAAGGAACGATGGTGATGCCCCGGCCCGGAGGGCTAGGTCGTTCCCAGAAGCTGTGGTAAACTCTGGGACGGAGATTCCCACATCCCGAGCAGGTGCCCAAGTAGCGGGTTGGAAAACAACGGTGTTTATGAAAGAGATTTGCAAAGGAAAGAGTTTGGATTTGCCTCCAGTCCATCGCCTCGGCCCGGGTTAGTTCGTTGTGGGGAGGTGGAAGTGTTCGGCGGCTAGCACGGTAGTATTCTGTGACGAGTGCGTATGTGTCCAGGATGGCGTCTTAATGTGTTGTGGGTACATTGGGGTCGGTCGTGTCCTGTTCAATGTTCGTGTTGGGGCCCTCCCACTCCGTCCCCTCCGGCAAAGCCCGGTTCAAAGCTGCAGCTCGGGCAACCGCATGAACGCTCTCATTGCAGGGTAGACCGGAGTGTGCTTGGGCCCACAGAATTCGGATGTCTAGTGTAGAAGACCAGTCCGTGGGTATCGCGTTGATTATGTGTGCCGCGCGTGGTGAGATAGTGTTCCTCGGATACGCGCGACAGGCAGCTTGGGAATCGGTGATGATCGTAATCTTGTGGGAAGTGTCGGTGTTGTGTGATTTGTGAGAGACTATTGAGGAACTTAGTGATTTTTGACATTTAGTCGTGGTGTACTATGTTCAATAAAAAATCAACAGAAGTCTGTAGCTTTTCTATTGACACTGGCTGCATAGAGTCAACTGAACATTTTCAACATGAAGTGAACAGAACGTCTGCAGTCATTTTGATGACACTGTCAACAGAAGGTCAGCAGAAAAAAATCAACGTAAAGTTAATAGAAAGTCAATATCTTTTCTTTTTATTCAGGCTGAAGAAAGTCATCAGAAACGTTTCAACACAGAATCAACAAGCTTTCTGTTGCCCATGTCAACAGAAAGTCAAAGTCAATAGAAAGTAATTAGAGTCAACAAGAAGTCAACACGGCTTCAATAAAAAGTAAAAAATAATTTATAGGGGCTGTCAGCATGAACAATGCGTCGGCACTTTCCAGTATGGGAGATATACGTGCTGTTAAGAATGGAACCTTCGGCAACCTTTTCCGAGTTTCAACGCTGCGGAAACGAGTCCCGAAACGAGTCCCGACGTGTTCTGGACTGTCGCCCACCTGTCGAAGTCTGCCCGAAACGAGTCCCGACGTGTTCAAGACCGTCGCCCAGCTGTCGTGGTCTGCCCGAAACGAGTCTCAACGCGTCCGTGACGTCAACGGGACGTGTGTGTGTGTGCGTGTGGGTTCGTGCGCTCCGGAAGGGGAGAGAGGCCTGGCCTAACTGCGGAGAACCATGGCTATGACGCATTTCTGGCTACGACGCGGCGGGCTTTGCTGCAACGCACTTGACGGTCGCACCTGCTGCCCTGGCGGAGAGTGAGGGAGAAAACGGACCCCTATATAAGGCGGGGCGGGTGGCTCCTGAGTTGTTCTCTCGGATTTGACGACTGTATCGCTACCATGTAATCAAACCGTTCGTTACGTTACCAATTCTCCCACCTCCACTGGACCCCTGGGTTCTTTTCTTCGGGGAATGGTCGTCGTCACGAGCCAGGAAGCCTCCGGACGTGCGGCTAAAACCCCGCCTCGAACAACTGGTTGGCAGCGGTTGGGATCGGACCATGCGACATCGTGCTACATCTGTGGGTGAGCGTTTGGACTTTGCTTTGAGATTCGCCAGGCTTCAGATTATGGGTAATTAATCTTGAACTGCTGGGAATCCTTAGTGTTTGACTCGTGCGCTAGGTTTTGGTACAACCTCGCGACAAGTTTTAGAACAAAGCCAAAGCTAAAGAGCAGCGATCATGGATCTAATGAGGTTACTGAGAACAGATTTATTCTGTTTATGTGAAGAATTGGGTGTGGAGGTGGAGCAAAAGATGAAGAAATCTGAGATCAGTAAAGCGATTTCAGAGAGCGCGGAAGCAGAGGAAATTAAAATTGCGTGGGAACTGCTTCAGAACGCTAAGAGCGAAGCTGCAGCTAGAGAGGAACGAGAACGAGAGCAGGCTGCAGCGAGAGAGGAACGAGAGCGAGAACAGGCTGCAGCGAAAGAGGAACAGGCTGCAGCAAGAGAGGAACGAGAGCGAGAACAGGCTGCAGCGAAAGAGGAACAGGCTGCAGCGAAAGAGGAACGAGAGCAAGCTGCAGCTAGAGAGGAACGAGCACAGACTGCAGCGAAAGAGGAACGAGACCAGGAGCGAGCGCTGAAAAGGCTAGAGCTCGAAATTGAACAACAGCGATTAAACTCGCAGAACAGTAGAGTTGGGGCTCCGGTACGAGCAAGTGAGACCGAGTCGTATCAAATGAGGAAGCTCATGCAGCCGTTTAAAGTTGGGGAAGACGTGGGCCTATTCTTAGTTAACTTTGAGAGGACATGTGAGAAGTTGAGCTTCGCCCCAGAAACGTGGCCGCAACGGCTTTTGACTCTGTTGCCCTGTGAGGCTGCAGAGGTTGTCGCGCGCCTTAGTGCTGGAGACGCGGACGACTACGACAAGGTGAAGTCCAGCCTTTTGAAGCGGTACCGCCTTTCTGCCGAGGCGTTCCGTCAAAGGTTTAGAAACGTATCCAAAAAGAGCAGCGAGGGCTACTCGGAATTCGCGTACGGGCTTAAAACCAACCTGATAGAATGGTTGAAGAGCGAGGAAGTGTACGAAAGCCGAGACAAGGTAGTCGAGTGTGTGTGCCTCGAACAGTTCTTTCGTAGCATTCCGCAGTCAGTCAAGCTCTGGGTGCAGGACAGGGTGGGAGTCGACTCTGTCGAAAGGGCCGCTGAGCTAGCCGAAGAGTACGCAACGCGTAGAAAGCTGAGCGGAGAGGAAAGCGAATCCGGCCGAAGCGATCAGAGCAAGACCTTCCGACAGGGTAACGGCTCGCGAGAAAACGGGCCCGAGAAGCCCGAAGCAGGGCAAAAGGTCCCAGAAAAGAGCGCAGAACACTCGAACGGAGACGAGGCGCGGAAAAGCCCAACAGGGCAGTTCGAGGCAAGGAAGCCGTTCCTGTGCTACAACTGTCAGGAGCCGGGACACACAGCGGCCAGATGTAAGAAACCGCGGGTTGTGTTCTCGTACGTGAACGGTAGTGACGAGGACCTGAAGCCCCTTCGTCCCTATCTTCACGAGCTCCATGTAAACGGAAAGCCGTGCAGGGTGCTTCGGGACAGTGCAGCGACGATGGACGTTGTCCATCCGTCGTATGTAACGCCATCCGATTTTACGGGAAAGGTAGTTTGGATCAAGCAGCTGCTCGAAAAGCACAGTGTCTGTCTGCCTATGGCGACAGTAAGGATAACTGGCCCGTTCAGAGAGCTAGTGACAGAGGCGGCTGTCTCGCAAACAGTCCCGTTGGAGTATCCTTATTTGTTTTCTAACCGGTCAGATTTCCTGCTGCGCGAAAGGGGTCAACAACTGGGAGAAGGGCTAGTTCAGTCCTGTACGAGGTCCAAATCGCGTCAGGTCGCCCCTTTGTTGACGAGTGATCTAGAGCCAGAGGCAGCTGACGGGGAGCCAGCACTCCCAGAGTTGGAGATAGAAAACCGGGATGAGAGGGACCAGGTTGTAGAACAGCCTGACCTCGCAGCGCTAGAAAGCGTACGCCGTCCCAACGAGCCCGCGAAAAAGGCGGTGGAAGACGGGATCATTAAAGGATCTCTCGTAGCTCCGACGTCACGTAATTTGGATCGTCTGTTACGAGTAGACAGAGTGTCTTTGACAGTCGAGCAGAAGAGCGGCCCTAGTGTGTCAGGGTTTCGCGGTACAGCTCAGGAGATTGCTAGGACCAATGTGACGGGGCATGAAAAAAGCGGATTGTTTTATCGGCGCTATAAGGACCGCATTTTCACGTCTAGAAATCACGTGAAAATCGATCACTATGACTTCAGCGTAAGAAAAAGGAAAGGCAAATTTAACGGCAATGCCGATGGGTTGAGCAGATTTTTCTGATATCACCAAAACAGTAGGGATGATCTCAGAGGTCTTCGTCATCCACGGGAATGAGGATCTAAGGGGGGGCACTTCGTTAAAACCCTAAAAGGACCTCACAAATTGCGAAGAGTTTTTGTCTTTTGTATTTTGTTCTTAGTGACCTCGTCGGCAAAATGAGTTTTTTTGGCGACAGGGGGTCTCGATACCCGGAATTGTACCAAATTTTGGTAATCCGTAATCCAGTCTGGCGGGTCTTTGGCGAATTCCGAGCGTTTGACTGCGGTGTGGCGTGGTGTTGTGGGGGACGTTTCCGCTGATGCCTCCGTTGTGAGAGGTTTGGGAGTTTGTTTGGTGCTTGCAGCGTCTTCTCAAGGCCTACTCCAAGCCCACCTCTTCAGGCCAGCGATTGTACCACCGGCCATTCGAGGTTTCCCTGGCCCCGGAGGGGCTGTTAAGAATGGAACCTTCGGCAACCTTTTCCGAGTTTCAACGCTGCGGAAACGAGTCCCGAAACGAGTCCCGACGTGTTCTGGACTGTCGCCCACCTGTCGAAGTCTGCCCGAAACGAGTCCCGACGTGTTCAAGACCGTCGCCCAGCTGTCGTGGTCTGCCCGAAACGAGTCTCAACGCGTCCGTGACGTCAACGGGACGTGTGTGTGTGTGCGTGTGGGTTCGTGCGCTCCGGAAGGGGAGAGAGGCCTGGCCTAACTGCGGAGAACCATGGCTATGACGCATTTCTGGCTACGACGCGGCGGGCTTTGCTGCAACGCACTTGGCGGTCGCACCTGCTGCCCTGGCGGAGAGTGAGGGAGAAAACGGACCCCTATATAAGGCGGGGCGGGAGGCTGCTGAGTTGTTCTCTCGGATTTGACGACTGTATCGCTACCATGTAATTAAACCGTTCGTTACGTTACCAATTCTCCCACCTCCACTGGACCCCTGGGTTCTTCTCTTCGGGGAATGGTCGTCGTCACGAGCCAGGAAGCCTCCGGACGTGCGGCTAAAACCCCGCCTCGAACAGTGCCAAACGAACGAAGGACATGTGGAAAACCAAGAGAGACGGCAAGAACTTCACAGTAACACTGAATCAGTAGCTCCTTGTGCATGCAGACGATCACCATAAATCAAAGGCCACGTAATTTAGTCCGATTTGCAAAAAACTAAGTACGGCTTTATTCTTTCTGCTCATGAATATGTGCAAAGAGGCTTCTTCTGCATTCAAAACATCTCCCGCACACTCGAAAGCTTTAAAAATAGGAAGAAGCCAGAGAACAGGTGAACGATAAAAGCTGCCCGACATACGAAATAATAAGAAGGTAGTACACCTTTCATAGCCCATATATTTTATTCTTTACGTTTCGAATGCATTTTAACCGCTCGTAAAGGTGCACGACGGGGTTATTTTCATGTAGTGACAGGACGGGCATATAAGCAATATATAAGCACCACCGCAATGCTGGTGAACCTTGAATGTACTTTATACTAGTGATCCTTTCGATTGTTATTTTGCTTAAAATCGTTGGTCGTTTTTACATGCCTGCTATGGAACGGAGGTTTCGGCCTGACATATAGCGAAGTTTAACGTCGCTCAGTGGTAAAGAAAAATGCTGTAACGAAGGCAAGTTCACTTTCACAATGTTAATAAAGATACACACTGTTCGGTACGGCCGAAATAAAAAAAAAAAAAGTTATCTATGTCATTCTCGGGCGAAGATACAAATTGCACGCGCGTCTTCCCCTAGCAACGCACAGGAGCACCGCAAATGTTGACTGGTTGCTGTCTGCTTCAATTTGCATCCCGGAAATCGCGCATACACTAGCACCAGTTGAACCCCTCGCGTATATTATACTAACTCTATGGTATGGACAACGAGCCGCGCGCATTCGAGACATCACACCGCGGTTCCTCCGGTCGGAGGCGCGAGGATCCTTCGCTCGCTATTGGCTGACAGTATCTGGTTTCGAAACATGCTCCTCCCATTGCCGGGGATGACCTCGGTGTGCTGCGATCTTTGAGTGTTTTTATAATGGGGAAATCGGCCGCGTATCGTCATGATTTAGGGATTCCCAGGATGCGTAGACTCAGCGGAGTGAGTTGTCGCCATATTTAGGCAATCTCAGAAGCCTCTTCGGGCACCTTCAAGTCCGGAACGCAGCCAACGCTACGGGCTGACGGAACCGACCAAACGGCGTTAAAAGCGCACGTCACTGGAACTTCTCCTGAACATGATTGGTTCAACGATGATAGAACGCGTAAAGAAACATGACGAACACCTACGTTCTTGACGTTGTATGATAGGTCGCGTCAACTCGTAGTGTCGGCTGCGTTTAATCGTCACGATAAGTTTAATTATGAACCATAAACTGTCAGTTAGATTCTTAATTAAAAATGAACGTATGGTTCCAATTAAAAAGCTTGCACAGCGCCATCGAAAATCACTATACTAGTAAATGTTAGACGGACTCGGAAGCGCTTGGAAAGCGCCGTGGTGCGCTAAAGTTACCGTGCACTCGTGCAACTGGCACGGCAAGATTATGGGTGCGAAAATGCGGACGATGATGCCATCATCCGCCTTATCCGAGATCATCCGTTTTGTCCGCTTTGCCCGTCCACTCAAGTCTCAGGCTGACTGTCGCTTCGTTCGACCTGTTCAACCTCGCATCTGATGAACCTCAACGTCGTATTATAGTTGTTTTACGCGTAAAGCCGCGATCCCAGCGCGAATTACTAAAGACAACTTGCAGACACTCCTTGGGGCGCGTTTCTTTCTTGTATGACGGTCCTGCCATCAACGATCATAAAAAAAGGAGAAAAAAAGTCTCTCTGCAGATAATTCTCTCAACATATCTGCAGCCCGTGTGTTTTGTCCTTACGTATGAGCAGTTTGACTGCAGCTTACGGCAAACTTTATGCTGCGCTGGAGTTTACAAGCCGTAGTCGAAGGTGGTATAGCGCGCGGTCACGTTTTTATCTCTGTGGAGTTTCTGCACCCGTGGCTTTTGTCCTTTTTTTTATTTTTGTCTCCTTTACTATACACCTTTTCTACGTGGGCGCCGCCATCTTCAATTCTGGAACTTCCGGTATGCGTGAAAATATCGCTTTCTTCTCACCTCGCCATTAGAACCTGTTAACATTTTAATTGCAACCGTCAGTTGTTCTTGTTATGACCCTTCTATACTTTTTTACTTGTTCGGGGTTGTAATACCTTGATTTTTATTTGGAACGCATACCGGATAGGGGGGCAACGTGGCTGGGTGCGAGGCTAAACGAAAAAGGTGTATACTTCGTTTCAGCTTAAGTCCAAACGCAGCCGACGCTACGAGCTGATGTGACAAATCAGACATCCTCAAAAGCGCACCATCGTGGTGTTCGTCGTGTTTCTGTACGTGTACCGTCGTCGCTGAACCATTTGAAAGCACAAAAGGGTTAGTGACTTGCACTTTTAACGCTGCTTGGTTGGCACCATCAGCTCGTAGCCTCGGCTGCGTCTGTACTTAAGTTGAAACGAAGTATAGGCAACGGGTGAAATAAGCACGGAAAGCAGGATAAAGCCTATGGTAGGCGGAGTGAACCTTTTATTAAGGCCGCAATAAATCCGCTGCAGATAAATTAATTCATCGCTCGTGTGTGCGTGCCTCTTTTGAATCTGTGAGTTAGCCACCGGATTTTTTTGTATTGTTGTTGTCTTTGCGGTTGTGCTTGTTGAGAAAATCGGTTACACTGTGGGATCTGTCTCGCGGCACCCTTCAAAGTGACAAGTTGATTGGATTCCTACTTGGACCAATATAGGCTACTACGGCTTTCAGAACTTAAATTGTGCGAACTTTCATCTATTTATTGCATTAATTTTTTTTTTAGCTTTGTAAAAAAAGAAATACGTACGCGTGCGTTTAATGGTTGGCCAATAAAACAAAGTACTTTCAGCGTGAGGATTTAGACTTCCAATTTGAGTGAGACTGCCACCTTTGGAGCCTTAGGGCCTTTGAAATAACATTTATTGTAAACATGTACAGCTCCTTTTTCAATAAAGCTTTTAGAATGGAGCATTAGCAGTCGTGTGGAATATCTATATTGCATGCTCATTTGAACAGAAACGCGCAAATAGCTCTCTAGAACCAAGTTTCACGTTTATGGTCTATAATTTGGGCTCTAATTTTAGAGTCTTTCCGCCGTTACATCGTTTCGTTTTGTTTGGTATTTAGCGTTTCGTTGTTTCGTTTCTTACGTATTTAGCGGTGTGAGTTGTGGATCACAAAATGGATTAAACAAGCGCTTCTGATATTCAATTTTACGATGCTTCGGCTTAGAAGAAAGAGAGAAATATGCTAACGTGATCTACGAAGCTTAAAATATTCCCTGCTCGCGAAACCACACTGAAAATTGTATTATCCCACAGTTAAACTCCACACGTTATTTATACCCAAGTATAATGCTTATATGTTAGCAATGCCGAGTACTCACGGTCGACAGTACCCTTTTCGTGAGTAAAGGCTGTTAGACCGCTCCTTTCCCGAAATTAAAATTTTTGGGAGAAAGGGCGTTTACTCCTCCGTGTAGCGCAGTCTTTTTTTTTTTATTTTGAGAGAAGGGACTTTATACTGAAAGAGTTTACGGGGACAGGGCCTGGAAAGCGTCTTTGGCTGATGCGGTTAGCGTCCTATTCCACCCATACATAAAAAAACTGGTCTCGATCTGGCAACAAATGAGTTCACAAAAGCTGGAATGTCATGCCGTCAAATGTCCCAATCCTGAAGTTTTGGTCTTAGAAACGCTGGCGAAATGACCGCGTTGTCGCTGCCATTGCGGCGTCTTAACTCCTGACTGCCGAAGCGTCAGTGGACTGTCAGGCTAGAGAGCGATCTGCAGTGGAACAGGTGTCTGCAACGTCTACCACCGCTGCTTTCACACCGCCAGGATCGCGGCCGGCGACAGCGTGAAGCTTCAGTGACGTCATGAAGCGGAAATCTGGGGCCACTTTTTAGGACGCGATAAACACATCACTCGGAAACGCGTTCCAGCCACCCTAGTTTAAGAGGTTTTGGTCTGACGGGCGTAAACAGCGTTCCGGCCCTTATCACCCAGAGATCCAATGCGCATGCTCAGGACGCATTCCACAGCCCGGTAGATAAGAATTGCAGCGCGCAGAAGGCGAGTCTTGGAATGGCTTATGGGCAGTTTATCTTGCCGGGTGCTAAGCTTGACAGTTGACACACAAAAACTCGACATACACAGTTCTACCTTTAAATCTGCACTTACTGCGTTTCACTTCTTAATTTACACGTAATTAACTTCGGCCCACCAATTCCGACCTAGTATGTCCAATATCCGTACTAAGCTATAATTCCTAAGCTAGAGCTTTTCTAAGGTATGCTCGCTGAGCAGAAACCGCGAAGGTCGGTTTGCTAAGCTCAATGTTGCTAAGATTCTATGTTGAAAGAGATAGAGAGAGAGAGATGATACAATATTGCGATAAAGTTGATCCTCGGTCCGGGATGTCATCAGGATGTTAGCCACTCTTGGCTCGGGTGGTTTTGATGGGCATCAAGAGTCGTAGCCAGTAGATGGCTCGAATCTCTGGTGGGGAAGTGACCCAATGGGCGCGTTCAGTAGCGCCTCCCTTGCCCCCGAACGGAGTGACTCTAGTTAGAGCTCTTTAGATTTTCTCGCCGGAAATCGTCACCAGTCAGAAAATGACGTCATCTTTAGCTCCTTTGACTCTACGTGCACCGTCTCCGGACTCGGTGCTTCGGAGCTTGACTCTGAAGCCCCGGAGTTACGTGCACCGGAAGTGACTTTTGGCCGTCCAGTGGAAGGAGTCAGTGACTCCTTGACTCCGGGGCCGCTACTGAACGCGCCCAATGGCTCCAAAAGGGGGAATGGGGTCAGTTAGGGGCAAAGGATATGGCAGAGAAGTGAGTAAGTTACTCGAGGGCATGTTCAATAAGTTTGTTCAGGGGTGGAATAGCCCCCGAAGACCTGACAGTGGGGGCATCCTGGCATCTGGATTATGTGATAATGGAAAAGGTCACAGGGGAGGGAATTAGTCTGCTCCTGGCTGGGGATGGCTGAGTCCTCTCTGGGCGTCGTGTGTGTAATGAGTGATAGAGAGCGAAAGTTGTACCGCAGCGCGGGGACGGTCATGCCGTTCTTTCTTGTGTTGGCGTGTGAGGGCTTCTATAGACCTTTTTCGCAAGAGCGCCGCCATCTTGAATTGTCGTCACTTCCAGTATGGGCGAAAACATTGTTTTGCCGTCGCCACGCTATATAAGACAATTAGGACATAAACGTAACCGTCACACATTCTCGTTTTGCCTCCCCTTTATTTTTTTACTATTTGCGGGTTGAAACGTTTTGATATTTTTTCGTCGCCCATACTGGATATGCCTACTTGGCGGTCGGCGGTGAGAGTAAGCGGAAAAGGTCTATTGCTGGAGCCGAAGGCCAGGGGCTGCCGGGACCAGTATCTGGGAATGAAGCGGAATGATCATAATGCAATTAAATGCAAAGGTGCAAGCGAGCTGGGCAAGAATGACAAAAATAATCCCTGGAGAAGGGGAACAAGAGGGACAAAGGACAAACACAAATCTCCAAACACAGCTAGGTGACTGGTGCGGATTTTTTCGGTCGCGCACCAGTCACCTAGCTGTGTTTGGAGATTTGTGTTTGTCCTTTGTCCCTCTTGTTCCCCTTCTCCAGGGATTATTTTCGGAATGATCCGCTTCATTCCCAGAGCGAGCGAGCGCGTCGGCCACGCACCCGCTGGCTCGCCGACGCGCGTCGCAATATCACCTGCGTATAAAGCATGACGGATATGAGGTATGTGGTTGGGCTGGTAGGGGGCATTCATCATGGCGATGTTGAATAACATTGGAGATATGTTAGATCCCTGTGGCGTGCCTCCAGTTAGAGGGTAGGGGTCTGATAGTTGTCCCACACTGTCTAGGATCCGTTTAGTTCAGTCTGTAAGAAATTCTTGAACGTAGTTGTATAAACTGCCGGAGATTTTGAGTTGTTCGAGGTTTCGAAGGATGCTGGAATATTCGACGTTATCAAAAGATAGTTTTATATTGACTGCTACGATGGTAAGTATGTGTGCTTGGGTACTCCTGAGTTGTAGTTCGAAGCCAGAGCGCAATGTGTTGGGTACTCATGTGGCGTCGGTAGCCTATTTGGGTAGACGGGAGGGGGTTAATGTGGTCAATGTGCCATTTGAACTGCTAATCCGGTCTGCCAAGCCTATCAGCTAAGCAGCTGGTCTGAAGCTAAGTCATCCTGTCGAGCTTGGTGTGCTAAGCCTCTCTGTTTAGGCCAACCCGTTAAGTTTGCCTGCTTAGCATGTCCGCTGATCTGGTCTCTCGAGCCAACCAGCAGAGCAAATGATTTAAGGCAAATCCATTCTGCTAAGCCAATCTGCCAAGCCGGCTACAAACCGGTAAACAAGAAAAGCGTGCAATGACAGTTATCTGGAAAAACAAACTAGGTGTGAACTACGTTTTCTCAACATATATTTGGCAACACACGACGACCAAGCGGACTGACCCGTCATGCGCTAGAGTTGCTTCGTCTGAAAGACTTCCTAAACCCTCCCAATCTAAGCCTCTGATCAAATATGCAATCCGTGTTTTACATCGGGCATTATTTCTTGCATGCGAGCTTTTGGGGAGCGTCGCTATACTTCGTTCGCTGCTAAGCTGACAGTGCGATGGAAGCTACACGCTCGCCGGACCAATCGACTGCTTGCTTTCATCATCTGACCCCGCACTGTCTTCGCGGGAGTATAGGTGGGAGCGCGATCCTGCGTTGGAAGTATGATTGGTCCGGCAAGTGTGTAGCTTCCAGCGCACTATCGGCTTAGGGCTGATTAGAAGAACATAGACCCTACGACGCTTCACGACGCAGGGACGAAGACGTGGCGTGTCAGTGTTCGCAGCCCCGGCAACGAGGTTCGAGTAATTATAATCTTTGTCGTATCCCACGTCAGGATCTAATACCACCAAGAATACAAGGCCTGCGTGTGACGTATTCGTTAGTGGATCCCTGACCCCGCGTCGCCGCAAGGCGACGACGATGGCGTCGCCACTTGCTGGCGTCGTGCTCAATGTGAGGTGCTGGAGGGAGCGCTTTCGGCGATGCGGACGAATCCTAGGTGGCGCTGCGTGGTCCCACTAATGATGACGTAAGGGCGGGGAATTACGCAGGCCTTGTCCTCAGTAGGTGCTATTGCAAGAACCGAGAAAATCGGCTCTCCTGCCTCCTTAGCCGAGCCACTAATTTCTCCAGGGAAGTATCACCTGATTCTGGAAGCCTTCAACGTATACACCTCGCTTAAATCTTTGACGCCTGAATTGTATCCAGAACTTCTTTAAAAAAAAATAAAGGTTAAGAAAAAATGGGGAGACGAGGACGTGACAAAGAATCAAAACAATACTAACAAAATGGTCCAATAGCGACATGTGTGTACGAAAAAAAAGAGAGCTAAATGTCTAGATACTCTGAAGTTAGGTGTAGTGTGTTTTCTTGTTTTTTTTTTCTTAGTTAAGTCATTTAATATATTTACACCAATTTTGTTTTCACTGTTGTTTTGATAATTTTTTTCTATGTTAACATTAGGCTAGCCAGAAAAACTGTTCCGATATCCTTTTTCTCGCAAACTTTTTTTATTGTTGGATTAGCTATCAAACTGTCATAACTTTCTTTTGCAAAAGCTGGAAGAATTGTTTTTTTTTTTTTTGGCACCGCTCAAGTGTCTTGGGAGTTGCGTTTCTGCAGTAGAGAGGCCGGGCACATCTGGCGACTTCAAGTATTTTGATGAGGTTTCTTTAAAATATCTTTTTTTTTTCTAATCCTGATGTCACCAAGGATGAAGGGCATTCGGTCTTGACACCTTACGTCCGTTTTTTTTTTTTTTCTTTCTTAAGAAGTTTAATCTTAAGTGAAGACGACGTAGATGATTGTGTTTCCCAAGCTTCGAGTTTATTTTTCAGGTAATACGTTATCTCCTGAGGCTGAAGTTTGTACTTATGGGACAATAACAAACCAACCCATGGTATCCTGCCTGTCATAGCACTATTTTATTTTAATTGCGCAAAATAACGAAAAACCATAAGAGGAGTAGCTTTTTTTTATAGTAGCGAGATTACAATTGTTTAGAGGTGCAAAAACCACTTCAATATAAAATTGTTTTTAAACAGTGATGCAAGCGATCTTGAACATTGTTGCACTGTTGGATGGGACTGAGATGCTGCAGATTCTACGTGTAATAAAAATGGGCTGAATGCAACTCATCTCTTGAAAAATGCACGGTTCAAAAGATGGTATATTTTAAGCCATTTTAAAAATGAATCTTTAATGGTGTTTTAAAAATTACAACACAATAGTGGAATAGGTGGATTTAGGTTATTTTCAATCTTTATTCGTATTTCTGATAACACGACGTATGTGCATCACGGTACGCATTGAACATGCGTGGCCTTTTTTTTCACAGGCTATCGTTACGAATGGCAGGTTGAAACAATGACGACTTTATTTCAGGCTTCAATTTTCAATTTTGTTAACTATAATGAATAACGCAGTATGTTTAGAAGAAATATTATCGAAATCAAAACAAAAAATAAAAAATATTACGTCTTAAGCCAGGTTTTAGCATTATTATGCATTTCAATTAGGGTTCCCTACAAATGCCACGACACCATCTGGACCAATAAAAGTTTTAGCAGATAATTCAACCATAGCCTTGCTGTAAGCGCCAAACCTCCACTAAATATACGGTTACATTTTAAACGAAAGCATAGTTTTAACTAAAGCACAAAGCATGTCGATTAGAAAAGCTACATTAAACCTAACTGCCAAAAAAGTGAGATGCAAAACTGCAAAAAATGTTCCAAAAGCCGGGATTCATTTGAGACGAAACGTCTACTCATAAATTGTTGGCACTGTTATATAAGTCGGAGGTATTTGCTTTGTAAGCGCTCAAACTGTAAAATCAAAGTGCACTATAAAATTAAAATAATGTAGCATAACAGAAAAATATCGCGAGTGGTGCTCAATGAGCAAACATTAACTACACAAGTACAGTGGCGAAATAGAACGGTCAGCTAGAACGATAGGGACAAAACACAAACAGGGAGAAACAGAAATACACACCGCTAACTATCAACTCAGACTTAATACTTTTTCTTCATCACTTTAACCCAAAGATTCACACCTAAAGTAATGCAAATAAATTACCCAAAAATACTTACATTACACTATTAAATTAAATTAAAATAAATCAAATTATATAAATTTATTAAATTTGGTCACTTAAACCTCCCTGGCCCAACTTACAAACCACCACCGGCACATATTCCTCTTATTCCCTTTCACGGGGCCGTGCCACATAGCAAAAACTTCCTTCCTTTCTTGCTGACAAGGACGGACTGCATGCTCACGCAGTCATCGGCGCTTTCCTCAATGGCCAGGGCCTCGAAAATATCTCCCGCAAAGGCGTTTCTGTGTCTTCTAAGAGTGGAAACGCCGCTAAAACTTGGCCTGCACCCCTCGTGCGGCAATGGGCTGCAAGGTGCCCAGCCCCCGTGTCCTGCACCCTTCTAGCTGACAACTTTCCTTTTGCATTATGTACCAACCAGCTCATCTTCAGTTTGTTATACAGTGGCACCCTAGTTTCTAATGAGCAGCATGAGAACAGTCACTCGGTTGGTAATATCGCAATAATCAACACACAAATGTAAACATAAGCTTTAAGCTTTTTTTTCTTTTTTTACTAATTTTAGGCAGTTACGGATTATGCGTTTTCTGCGCTCGACCCACATTCCGCACATTACCGCCGATCAAAACTGTGTTGTTGTTTTTTACCTGATTGTCGGGAAGTACGAGTGTTGAATATTGCCAACAAAGCAATGATCTAGGTAGATAACACATTCACATGAACGGAAGAAACGACTTTCAGTTTCAATTCGTGCACTTTCTTCTTTCTTTTTTTCTTACCATGCGTTTAAGCGCAGCCGACGCTGATGGGGCTGATGGGGTCAATCGGGCCGATCATGAATCACCGAAAATACAACGTCTTGGCATCCGTCTTCTTCGTGTGCCTGCGCCATCACCGGTTAATTCAATCAAGAGCAGTAAATGCGCCACGATCTTGCAGCTTTAGTCTCTCTGTCTGCGTGCGTTTTAGGCGCTCAAGTCGCTCGGACTTATGGCGAAACGAAGTATAAACGGATATTCCTAAGAGGTCACAACATCAAGGTAACTTGGTCACAACATCAAGGTAGTGCTGAATATTGGCTTCACCTAAATGAGGCCAACGCCGTTCTCAGGTAGAACAAGTGATGCGTCAGCGTGTAAACCCGTGTCCTGACTTTCCGAACGCTGACGCGGACAGTCAGCGTTCAGCGAAATATTTTCAGCGCTAGAATACTTTTACCGATATACTTTTTCGACATTATAAAGAGAGTTATTTACTTAAAGAAACGCATCAGTAAATATCCCACTCGCATTGTGTAATGAGGACAACCGATGGCAGTCGTGACTGCCGGTGTTAAACGAACGATGTGGCTATTGAGCAACGTTTCTATTCGCCGATCGGGAATAGTTTCTGAACGAGCCCACAATCCTAATCGTTCTTGTACTGGACGTCTTCAGGTATCCCTCCTGCGAAACTTAATTTTAAAACGGTATTATTTTCTGCGGAAGCATTGTTGATAGCTTGTTCATTTCGCCATTTATATTCGGCCATTTATGTCCGCGGAATTATTATCTCTGTCTCCACCCAACCTACCTTCTTGTTTGTATTTTTTTTGGTTTTACATTAGAATTTGAATATTTTTCGCACTATTAAGGTGCGCTTATTCGAGCTGTTCACTATCCGAAGCACTCCGTTTCTTTTTCTTTAAGCACGACAAGCAACACTTCCTCGACGCAGGCTCGGTTTTAAGGAGTCCACTTGTTGTCATTTTAGCATGGACGTAAACGGCAATAGGCTCAGTTGCGAAAACCCAACAAGCGCTAGGCGTCCTAAGTCCCCATACCACAAAACATGGATGCAGAGCCCTGAGCGTCCAGTGCGTTTATTAAGTTTACGTAGGGAACGCCGCCGTACTCGTGCTGCATTAATCGGTTTTGCCTCGCGTCCTCGACATACTCATAGTTGAAACAACCCGGATTTTGTCATTTGAGTAAGAAGCCCTTACCGATCTCTATCCGGTATAGAAAAGCTAAGGTACATTTCCGGTCTCACGAAGAGGCCTAGCGACCACCGGGCCAATTGAACGAAAAGCCTGTATCAAGCAGTTGCAACTAAGTCTCTCGGGCTTTCGGGTCCCCAGAGTCGCCTATCAGAAAGCGTCCTCTAACACGTCACCCGTGCGGATATCACTTGTTTCGTCAAAGCAGCGAGTTCCGTCCACAATGCATTGTTTTTTTTGAGGACGCAGCTCGTAGTGCGCCCGTTACCAGGCTTGAGCGGCGTCGCCGGGCTGCGTCGACGCCCGTTTGTCGGTAGTACCGCCGCGGTTGCGTTATGAGAATAATGCAAGGGGCATAACGCGCGGTTGCATTATGGGAAATTGTTCCCCGATAAAGTTTGCGGGCAAATTTCGCAAAGTTTCTCGCTAAATTTAGCGGGAAAGATCCCAACTAAATATTGCTGGACAAAGATTTTTCCGATAATTCTAGCGGAAAAAGATTACCAGTAAAGTTAGCGGAAAAAATCCCTCCTACACGTAGCGGCAAAAGTTTTCCCACTAAATTGTAGCGGGAAAAGGTTCACCGCTAATTGAGCGGAAATCTTTCCCCACTCTAAGTTTAGCGGAAAACATTCACCGCTAATTTTAACGAAAAAAGAAATTTCCGCTAAATTTAGCGGAAAAAAAAAATTTCCCTGCGAAATTTAGCGAGAAATTTAGCGAAAAATTTCCCGCTAAATGAGAGGAGAGGCAAGGGAAGAGGAGGCGAGGAGGGTGAAGAGGGGACATACCTTCCACTCCGCACCCTCCCCTCCTTTTCCTCAAGAGCTGCGCTCTAATTCGGCATTACAGAAAATTGGTAAACGGTTCTTTGATGTATACTTGTTCTATTATTTTTTTTTTTTAAAGCGCAGATCTAGGCGCTTGTTTCCCGGCTTGAGCGGCGTCACCGGTCGGCGTAACCGCGCGGTGCATTTATGGGAGGTTTACCTCGATGACTGGTCGCACGTGGACGTCACGTGTTACGTTCACAAAGGGTTCACGTGCGGACCCTCGTGACCTTCAGATTGAGGCATGATAAGTAGGATTCCGAGTTGAATGAGTTTATTTTGTTCCAAAATCGGAGAGGGTGTTTCCTCCGAGTTTGCTCTTTCCGCAAATAAAGAGCCTTTCAATAGGGAGTTTTCGCAGACCACGTTTCCCCCTCCGCTAAGCCTTCTGCAACGAAGAAGCCGCTACTGCGCCTGTGCGCCGGTGGCCTTGACTGTAGAGTTCCGGGTATTGTGGCGGGTTGCGGAGAGCGTTGCGGGACGGCGAAAACCATCTACAAAAACTCCCTTGTGTCTATTAAAACAAAAAATTCTGAAAATACATTTTGGACAGAAAGTCGGTATTTATCGGGATCTGCTATACAGAAAATCTGCAGGAAACGTGCGCGTCACCCTTGTACCTCAACAACTTCCCAGTACCGATAACATCAAATGAGTGAATGGGTGTGGTTAAAAACAAAAAGAGCAACCTCGCGGAAGTATGGTCTGTGTTCAGGGTGAAGAAAAAATAAAGGTGTAGTTAAACGTTTACCTGAGGCTGAAAGAATAAAAGACACATTTGGGATGGACGACCAAATGTCTGTATTATTCTTTGAGTGTCAGTTATTGTTAAGCCGACACGTTCCTCAGTTTCATTTTCCAGTTAAATATTTTTTTCCGTGAAACTTTTTTTTTATTCAGTGACAGCTTTAGTGCGGGGTTTATCAGTCTTCCCCGATTTTCATAAAACCAGCTTGGGGGCTAATTTTCGGAGTGTATCAATCTATACCGGAAACACGGAGTCAGACATATATTGCATCCTCGGGCGCCGATTATATGCAGCTTCATTCGAGATCGACATCAAGCTCTTTCTGTCAGTGTACAGTCAAAATATGTGTTCAGCCGTGAAGCTGCTTTACGCTCCAAAGCGATCTGCTCTGCCTCGTGACCTATCACGATAATCAAAACTAAACATACACTCGTTCGCTATTTATTCAGGAGCGCTTTATAATAGCTAGTTCTGAGATTTCGTTGCGTTAAATGGCGATCCTATTATGATGAAGGGTTGAACAAGTCGTAACATCAACCATGCGTCATCACTGCATGGTAAATCACTATTTCATGCAGACAAAAAAAAAACATCTGTTTATCAGAGTTTGAAACGAACTATTAGACGTGATAATTTAACTTTCGTCTGGCTTTAATTTTTTTGGAATCGACTAAAACAAAACAAAAAACTAGAAGTTCAAGCTTCTTTTCAAACGCAGGCATCAAGAATGTTTGTAAAAAAAAAAATTGCAGCGTTGAATATTCACGGTTGCTATGATGCTGTGAAAAATCGAACAAAAGAAAAATTACTGTTTGCACGAGCTGGCGTTAACGAGCCCTGAGGTCGCCTGGTATTCATCTCGGCATGATAATAAGACCCACTTGTCATCTCGGCCAATATTACGCGCTATGCAGAACACTGAACGACCCAGATCTTCCTAAAAAGAACCTCAATCAGAAATAGAAAAAGACGCTATACAATTAAAGCCAAACAGCACGGAGCACACGGCAAATGTTCATTGTCGTTGGGACTGACAATTTCTCGCGTATAATCGTGCGTTTTTTTTTTTTTTGTTCGTTTTATTGCTTCACAAAACAAAAATGCGGTGTACGTCATTACTCTAAAGTCACGTTATCCCACAAAAAGCAAGAAAAACATGTTTAAATATTGACTATGGTTATATTTTGTAGTTTGTCTAACCATACAGAAGCGTTGGCTGTCAATATGTTTCTAGGGATATGGTTTTTGATTTTTGCAATTTCGCGACTCTAATGAAATTTGTGCTCTCGCTTAAATATGCCTATAAAATTTTTCTAAATTTGAATTTTTCGTTTACTTTTTACAATTAATGTAATGAGGTGCGTTCCCCCAGTAAAAAATGTTGGCTTTATCGCAAACTTCGTCGAGTAAACTCTTCCCGTGGTTTGGCATTTTCAAACGGGAATATTTTTACTCGATTGACTATGGTTTTTGCACTTTATGGGGCAAATTTTATTACGCCCGTAGAGAATTTTTTTTTTAAATCTGATAATAACTAAAAAAATATTTTTAAAAGAATAAATAGTTTCTTCGAGATAACGCTATTGATCGTGACGGGCGGCAGGGAACAAATGTCAAGAGATCATTAACAAACTAATTAGCTAAGGTTCACAAACTGTTTTCACTGTTCCTCTTTCCCCATTCGTTTCAATCAGTGAACTACCACCCGCCCTCTTACAGAAGTAAGACGCGCTGTTTTATTTACCGTAAACTAATTCTGCTTTAATCAATTTGCGGGGGGGGGGGGGAGCAAATTTAAAGGGGCGATGCAGCGATTCTTGTACTTTGCGCGAATACCACTTATAACGGATTCCTGGCGTTAATGACCTGTGAAACACCCAGTCGTATTTCACCACACGCAATCCAAGTCGCAGAAAAAATTAAAGGAAAACGAGCAGCGTTCACCTTCTCAACTCGCAGCCAGAACAAGCGGCCACGTGATCTGGAGCCGATTATATGCCGCCAGTGTTAATCATGGCCACGCGCTGGGGTTGGCAAGGCACAGGACACGCGCTGAGTTCCAGACATTGTTATGGTTCATCTATTGTCGTCTCTGCAGCAATTGGACACGGGCCAATACCCGAATGCTTCTCGAGCTATCGATTGTCACGAGCCCAAGTCGAGTGTTCACGCAGTGCTCGCGTCCAATCTATAAGCCGCATTCAAATATCGTCACTCGGCGGTACTCCGACCGCCGAGCTACGTCATCAAGTTTTGTGAAGGAGAGATTGAATGAAAACGCTCGCCTTGGTCCTTGAAATTACACCGCAACAGAGAAGTTTCTCGGCCAGTGGCGTTGCGTGCGAATATCCTTGGGTCCCACTAGTGCCAGTAAGCTCGTGTAAAATGAAAAACATTCCAATCGAATATCGTTGCACCGCCCCTTTAAACTGTGAAGCGTCCAAGACAACGAAACTAAGACGTTTATATAAAAACAACGGGCTCTAGCGTCACAGTGCTGCGGTGGCGCTGCTGTCTATACGGCGCATGCGCAGAAACTTCACCTCAGACGAATCTGATTTCTCTACACGCGCAGAGCCGGCACCCGGTGTTGGCAAACGCCTACTTGTTGGCAAACGGCTTTTCAGTCTATGAAAGCGACATCGGCTAGATACAAGGCCGTAGTTCTGGAGTTTTCCACGTGACATACAAGAGGCCAGCACGGGACGCGGATCTGGTCCGAGCGCTTTGTCAGCGTTCGTCTCAGACGATGCGAAGCGCGAGTCTCAGTCGAACGGTACGTGACGCAGAGCTCGTGGTCAATCCTACAGCCCTGCGCTCACCTCTGTACTTAACCTAAGAAAAGCCGGTACTACGGCATTTTTTCCAGATTGTTTTGACAAGAGTGACAAAGAGTTCACCCGATCCGGCACCGGCACAATATCTGCATCTGAGGGTGACGTGATCGTAGCAGAGGCGCGTCAGACTGGGTTGTCCCTTCAAACAGGAAAACCCCCCTCTCTCTCTCTCTCTGCCTCTCTCTCTCTCTCTTCCTTTCTCTCTTTCTCTCTCTCTTTCTTTCTCTTTCTTAATTTCAGTTTGGCGGCTGTAGAAGGCCTATCTTCACAGTCAAAAAGCATATGCTAGAAATTGTCTCTAAAAAAAGTCGTACGTCAGGTTTCAAACGTCGGGTTAAAATATTTAGGCGAAGACGCGCATTTAAACAGTCAGTCGGTAAAAATTTGGCAATTAGTTCGATAATTATCGCGTCAAATTTCCTGTCCTGACGTCCGCCGTGGTAGGTAACCCTATCTCGAAGAAATCTTTACTTAAAATGTCTGATATTATTATTTTAGTCCAAGAAACCACCCTGTCGCACTCCAGGTGACCCCCGACATGGTCGACAACGCTGTGCCGAAGGTATCATTTCGTTACTTGGAGCTTCGATGTATTTTCGGTCTAAACAGAAACAACCTGTATACACGCATGCGGAAATTGACACACCTCAACAGAAAAACGAGCCTTACATGCACAGAGAAGAAAATGTGCATGCAGAAGTCACAGAATTTAACGCTACTAAGCATCTCTTGATGCATTGGAGTCATAGAGCCACAGGTTAAAAGAAGAGAAGTAGTTTCAGGAGTCAATAGACGCTTTTCGCACCGGAAACGTCACTGTAAACAAAAAAAATGATGGAGTTGGTATAAGAGAGAAAATATTATTAAGTTCTCCCCCATCAGGTTTGCTTTAATGGACACTTTAACCTACTGATACTCGCGCCTAGTTATTGGTTCTATCAATACACCTCTGCAGGGCTAAGATATGTTTTAAACTGAGAGCTTTGGTAACAAGGTCAATTTGCTTTTCCGTTGTCGATTAGTGCCAAACAGAGGTAGACTCTAAAAAAAAAAAAAAAAAACACCTGTGAGTTAAACTCCTTTCAGAACGTGTAGGCAACCAATAGAGGCAAACCATAGAAGCATTCCAGTGAACGGCGAAGATAAAACAAAAACGATTAGATCTTAAAAAGTTATATGTGTGCAGGAACAGTGAGTAAACGAGATGTCATGTTCATTGTTCATGCATATATCACATTATTTTTTTTTGTCTAATCCTATTATCAGCTTCTTCGTTCGCTGAAGTCCTTCTATTTTTCGCAGTAATTGACTCTCTTTGTGTTCTCCAAAAAAGTGTACTCAGACTTTTTTTTTTTTTTAGTGTAGAGAGGGAGAATCAAGCTTAGTACCAAACACTCGTAAATACTCTCTCTACGTAAAACGCAGGTACATTTTTTTACGGTTATTTCATGCGGGTTAGTTTTATTTTGAGACATTTTTTTTTTACACCTCAGTCATATACTTATAGACTCCGTAAAAAAAAAACATAAAACAGAAAGGACAAAAATATGTGCAAAGCATAAAATCATTCAAATATTTTTGTGCTCATAAATTTGTTTCATTATTCTGCCCAAATCCTTTCTTTTTGTTTCGGCGGCACACTGGCGACAGAAGGTGAACTGCGCGGCGAAAATAAATAATCCATAAAGAATGAACTGCCTTATCTGGGCAGGCGTCTTCCGTGAACGCATAAAAAGACTCGCGCGTGTCAGATCCGTAGTTTCTGGTGTAACGAACAGGTATATCTTTATTCGCTGAGCGATGCTTTTTGTTTTTTAACGTTGATTTTTTTTTATCGCTAGAGTTATCCGGAGTTATAAAAATAAACTTGAGTTATTTGTTTATAGACAGAGGATGGCCGATAATTTTGTATCTACTACTATATGCAACTACGACACGTGCTTTCTCTGTTTATTTCGTTAGACGCCAGTCCAACGCCACTCTTTGCTCAAACCCATAGCGGCGTGCTCCTCGCTCTACCACTTCACGTATTCGCTACCAGATGGCGTCACCTCATTTGAAGTTAGATACTGTGCGAGTAGACAATTGCAATTTAAGAATCGAACTTATTGGAGGAGAGAAATGTGAGCGGAAAGCGAGACAAAAAAAAACTGTAAATAAAATAACAGTCTATGATCGGTGATATACACATTTTTACTAGTTGAAAAATACAAAGTAAACATGTATTGCATAACGCGATACAGGACCTCCTTTAAATACTATAGTAAGATTTTTTTTTCTTTACACGGCGTTTATAATTAGTTTTGGGTGCCAAGACAGCCTGTGCAGAGTTAAATATAAACATGGGCTTATCGTTTTCGTAAACCCATTCCAGAAAGACAGCATCAACATTCATGGATCTTTTTTTATATACCTTCGTGTGGATATTTATAAAAAAAAAATTGCTAGTTTAGAAATATGAAGCCTTCCTGGTGCCTTAAAGGGATTGTCCGGTGAAAACTGGAAGTTCTTAAGATTTCGTGATGGTTACCTGGTGGGAGCCTAATGATTAACATAGGCCATTTTTATTCCATTAAACGACACCCCAATTTAGTGTAATCAACGACTGATAATTGAACGAAACTCCATGCCGAATTTTGCAAGTATCAACGGCTGCACTCCCATGCCTGACGTGACGTCACACCAGTCTTGCAATTGTCATATCCTATGCCTCATTCCTCCGTGGGAACACAGTGCTCCCGACGCACCGCAGCATTCCATATTACTCGCCACTGTAAATGTCGATGAGAAGTGTGGAGCGTGACAACCGCACAACGAAAATACCCTTTCATTCTAAAAAAAAAAAAAAAATAAATCTAGCGCAGCAGCGAGGGTGAACCACGTCGTACCGCTCACGCGGAGGACACAATTCGAAGTGCACTTCAGTTCGGCGCGTTCTTTGCCTGATGTTACCTCAGAAACTCCGCTTCCCTGAAGGTGGAAGAGGAAAACGCCGTTTATGCACGCTTGGGTTAAAATACAATTACTCCTCCAGGGAAGCACACAAAATTCAGATTTGTCGTGGAAGATGCTCCTACAGCCATTGACAATGAGGTCTAAATGTTTTCATGAATACGAAATTTGACCGGATAATCCCTTTAAAGCTGCCCTGTCTGGGCTTTTGAAAATTGGGTCAGCCTACGCCTGTCCTCCTTGCGTTGTCCAAATGTTTTCTCTTGACTTTTTCCCAAAACTTGCGTCTCTCTTTCTCGATTCGCCCTCTCAGATAAGGACATCCCGATGATTCCCGTCCCGTTTTTGCAATGAGGTTCGTCGTTTTCGTCTCATTTGACGGCATGTTCTCTCGTTCGTGTCATGCTGACGGTATTCCACAGCACAAAAAAAAAAAGAAACATAACTGTGTGTCACCGGACAGATTTGTAGTGGATCCGTTCTACGGTATTTTTAGGGGCGAAGCTCCTTAAGGTCTAGCCTTGTCCGTCCGTTCGTCCGTCCGGCGACCGTGCTCACGAAAAAAAGAAAAAATGTTTGCGCGGTCGACAGGATTCGAACCTGTGCGGGGAGACCCCAATGGATTTCAAGTCCATCGCCTTAACCAGTCGGCCACTACTGCGGGACGAGTAGGGGGCTCTGAGATGTGGTAGTAACTCAAGAGCTGGGGATGTCATGGATGAAATGTTGCATGTAGCCGCTCAACGTCCATACAGGAAAGGGCGCTGCGGTCAAATGCGTATATAATCGCGTTAAACATTGCATGCATGGCTCTGCATTTCACCGACCATAAACCAGTAATAATGAAGTCGAAACGCAACCTATAACTCAGCACTACCTACGAGCAATAAAAAAAATCAGCACCATCATCACTACCTATGAACAATAAAATCAGTATCATCAGCACCACCAGAGCTTCGCCCTTATCAACATCATTCACCGCGTGGAGATGCGGTCATCTTTTTTTTTTTCTATTTGATTTGGAAAGAGTTACTTATCGTTGCGATAGTGTCTGGATTTATGTTGAACACAACAAGACACGCTCTCTCCTTGCTCAGGCAGCATCTTTTGTTTTTCCGAATTAGTTTACTTTCCGGGTAGAAACAGGGGTTTCCGCTTAACGTTCCTTTAATTCAGACTGTTTTGCATGCACGTTCACTACCATCGGCTATCATCTTTTTTTTTTATTGACAATAGTTAAATTTACGAATCTCTTGCCTGAAGCAGGCCCGTCCTGGTTTATACTGTAATATATTCTTTTTCTTTTTTTATGGGGGTACGTTGGGAGAACAAAAATAACTTCATCTGCATTACGGAAACTATATTCGCGTCGGTTCATATTTGTAGATAAAAAAAAATACCGCGGCTCTATTTCGAAATTCAAGCGGTACATTCGTGGGATTGCTTTTTCCATAGTTGACTGCCTTTTCTTACAGATTTTTTCCAGATGAGTGAGCCTTCGAACAGTGCGGTGATACCGTTGCGCTGGAATGTTTTTAATCTAAGCCAGACCTCATTGACCGACCGTTCGAATATTAGTTCAAAGAACATTGGGGGCGGTTTCGCGCAATTTCCCATTACAGTTTCAGGTTTCTCTGCAGAATGCAGAACCGTACTTTATCGAATGGCACTGCTTACGTTTGATCGAAGCTGCTCGCCATTTGTTTCATGTATGTTCAAAGATCAAACATTTCAAATATGGATCAGTAGAATTAAATATTAAGTTTGTTTTTTGTTTCTTATGCACACCGGAGTCCACTGTAACCATATTCATTCTTAATTTGATTAACACTATGTCAATATTCAATAATATATGCATATTCCAAATCTTTTTTTTTTTTTTACATACACACATTTACATCTGTCGAAATACACGTATATGTCCTTGTCCATAAAAAAACTTCACGAAGCGCATTTTCACATCCGGTAAGCCATGTGACACCGTGTTGGTGAACATCTTGCGCCGCTTCTTTATTGTATTGCATGTACACTACGAATGTTTGGCGTTACCGGGACCACAGCCGGCGCCACGATCCGAGTGACCCCATGAAACGGCACCAAAAGTGCGTCATCAGAAAGCAAGCTTTCTTCGGTGGTTCGCTATCACGTTTACATCGGCGCTCGGGCTTTCACCTTCAAGTCGTCTGGGGGGTAACAGAAAAGACCCTGTGATTTTTTTCATTCTTACCTTTATTTAAAAAAAAAAAAAGAAAGCGGCGAGGCACAAAGAAGGGAGTGGGCGTGACGAAGCTAGGACTGATATTGCCTCGCGTTCTTGGCACTACTGCATGCCGGAATTAATTACCTGACGGAATTCATCAAAGAACATCGCTCCTGTGATCAACTGCGCGCACAAAATACCAGTCGTCACGGCAAAACAGCATGTGCATGCCGACCAACTTGGCGGCAGCAAAATAGCGCTTGCCGAAAGGAAACCGGAGCCACGCCTGCTTAGCTCGAAGGTAGGTGGTTCTGTTTTAACATTTTCTTTTGTTAAAATAAAGTTAGACGACTCCATTTTGACGACAGAAAGCTGGAATCAAAAGAATTTCATTCTGTTTTTGTTTTCACGTTTTCGAAGTGCGATCTCTGGCTGCCATTAAACTTAATTGTTTGCCGCGTGTCATAAACACGTATGTATTTCATTTTTTAAACATTTTATTAGAATGCCAACTATTTCTTTTTTCGTGCTGGTGACTATCTCTTATAGTTTATTGGTGAAACCAAAACGCTGCATTTTTTTTAGCTTTTTTCATTCTTGGTGTATTGCGTTGTGCTTTTGCATTTTATGATGTGGAATACTTGACATTAAAGAGTTTCTGTAGATCCTTCGATACCTCGATTCCGATACCGATATGATATGATGCATGCGCGAAGGCGTTAGCAGAGGGAATATCGGGTATCGGAGCGATCTGCTAAAACTGCATATTTCCAATAAGCGCCGGTTTTTGAAATGTCCAGTGCCCAAAAAAATGTCCAGTGCCATTTTTGAAATGTCCAGTGCCATTTACAAAGAGAAAAGTACACAATGAAGACAGTGAACTTTCTGGTGCTATATAAGGCAAGAAGCACCGGACTTTTAATGAACTTGCGGTAACTCGAAGGTCAATGGCCGGAGCCATCAAAGTCCAGCTCATAATGACCTTGATGTCAGGTCGAAATGGAGTAATCCAGTTTCCGAAGCCAAGCCAAACCGAGCCAGTTCCAAGCTAGACGAGAATCGTCGCCTCCCGGTCACAACGTTCCGCCTGCTTGTCGCCGCTGCAGAACAATTTGGAAGGCGAGGAAATCGGGAGCACTCTCTCCGGATGATGGGTCCTTCCGCCAACGAGGTGACTGTTTACCCACTACCAGCAACTTCTAGACTTTACTCATCTCTCTTTCTCTCCCTTTCTCTTTTTTTTTTCCTCTTTCACTTTCTTTTTATTTTTTTATTTTTTTCAAATAACTTCCTTGCACTGCCTAACAATTTCCGGCAGTAGCCTATGTTTTATTTCTTGCAAAAACAGTTCTCCATATTTTCCGGATCAATCTTTGACTTTCAACTTGTGTTTTTTGGCGTCTAGGTTTGTTTGTTTCCCTGTATGTTTGTTTGCTTCTTTTCTTTTTTTTTTTTGTTTGCGCGTTTATTTGTTTTATGTTTGTTTTTTGTAGCGGAACGTTCAAGCTGTCTGATATTTTGTGGACGCGACTCTGATGTGCCTGCAATTTAGAGCGATGTGCAGAACCCAATTTAGAGCGATGCGCAGAACCCGACAAGGTATCGTTGGCTTCCCGCCAACCCCATGTCTTAAAACGGGTTTCGTCTGAATCGACTACACTTCTTTTTTTTTTCCTTTATTTATTAAACCCTTTCAGAAATCAGTGCCATCTAGTCGCTCAAATATTAGCCTAAATTTGTGTATGCTAGTTGAGGTTAAAATCTAGTACCTACTAGTCAACGGCAGACGTACGAAAGCTACGGTGTTCTTCCATGTACAGTTATTTCTCTATTTGTTTTAATTTGGATGGTATTACAAAAACTAACACTATGTTCAAGGCGTTAAGTTAAGTAAAACTCTCGTTGAAGTTATTTACATTTTATTGTCACGAGCTGACTCGGGCGTGTCAAAGCTGAGCATTCCAAGGATTTGCATGAAATCCTCAAAAGCGTAGCGCATAAACGCTTATGACTCGTCACGGTTACATCGAACAACAATATAGCGAACGTACGTCTGGAATGTTCACGCTCCGCGTCGGTGCCCGTCTTCAAAATCTTGCTTCACCAGCCATCAAAGGCCGCCATTCGCACGTACAGATGATATACACTTAGAAGATGATAGTTCTCTAAGTGGCTAGACTGAATTTCGAGAATGATATATTGCCTAATAAGATGTATTGCCTTTTACTTCTATTGTGTCAAATCACTAAGCAAGGGTACTTATTTAGTATATATTTTTGCTTCGCAAGTATTATTTTTCTTCTTCAAAAACATTTTTGCGAGGGATTTCTTAAAAACGGTGGAAGAAAACAAAGTAACCGTTTAGCTGGACTGACGAAGGACTTACGAGGTTCCAAAACATTTTCTTCCTGATTCTTCACAGTAGACCCGAATCATATTAGTTCAATGCTCTTTTTATGTGTAGCTAAACATTGTTACACCCATTTCCACGACTACGGCATTTTCGAAATGGGATCACAGTTCGCTCTATTCCAACGGAAGTGGGTATCGAATTTTCTAACCAGCCCTGAGTGGATATGCCTGCGCATGCGAGTGTCTTAAGTCCACTCACTTTTTGTAATTTTTTTATTATAACATGATTTTCTGTAAATTAAGGGCCTCTAAACAACACAAATAATTATATCCGTTTTTTTTTTTTTTTTACTTACAGCGTAAAACAAGTTTAGTTCGTCATCAGAAACTTATCTATATCTTGTTTTGTTTTCTATTATTTTGTAACAATGGCAATTTATTTGTCACGCACCGAAAAAACAAAAACGGAATGTGTTGCAATATATCTGCGCCATTTTGTATACATCCGAAGCAATACTAATTTCTACGCCACGTGAAGTTAAGAAAATGTTGCACTCTTTTTTTGTATTTATCTCAATTAAATAAACAAATTATTTACACTCGAATTAGAGCTAAGGCGCTGCGATCCTACTTCAGTCAGGTCAATAAACATAAGATCATGGCTCTCATGCTATATGTTACGCGAGCGGTACTTAGGAAGATAGTGCTTGTTGCAACAGAACAGGCTTTGTTTTGTCTGAAAACAAAAACGTCGGGTTGGCTGCGCTAGGGTGACTGAAAATGATGGACGGTCGAGCAACAACCGTTCGAGTAACTTGAAAACATGAAAGGAGATCGAGACTAGGGGTATAGTTTTAGTCATGGCAGTTTAGTCAAGTATAAGTTGTCGACTATCCGTTTGTCAAATATCAGTTTGTCGAGCGTCAGCTCATTACGCGAGATTTCGTTGTGCAACAGTTTGCCCAACCACAGTTCGCAAATGCAACACTTTGTAGATATTGAGTAGCAGTTCGTTCAGCAACAGCTCGTCAAGCAATAGTTCGTAGAATTATGGTTCCTCAAGTAACCGTTTGCGATCTACAGTTCACCAAGTAACGGCTCGACAAATATCAGTTTATAGCGTGAGAGTTCTCAAAGTAAGTTTCAATTTATAGAGTAAGAGTTTTTAAAGTAACGGTTTCAAGAGTAAAAGTATGCAGAACAACATTTCGCAGAGCAAACGTTCGCAAAGAAACAGTTTACATAGTTTAGTGGTTCAAGATTAGTCAGTTAACTGGAACAAAGATGTAAGAGTCCGAGATAAGAACTGTAATTGTGGTCGATGTCCTTCTAATTTTTATACTTGGAGCTGGAGCAGAAAGCGAGCCAGAAGAAGTAAGGCTGCTGCCCTAAAATATATATCCCTAGAGGACACGTTGCCCTGCAGCAATCTACGCGCCCAGTTTTGCCAATAATTAGGTGAGCAGGCATAGCTATTATTTACAACGTCGGTACGCTGAAAGCCACAGCGATACTACGTACGAGAGGACACGTTTTAGCTCAGGCGCCGCATTTCCGTAAATACCTGAGTGCGGAGAATCTCTCATTAAGTAATAAAGACCAATGCGACCCTTCGCCGGCTGGCGTTCAGATATATAGCACCTGGGCCCTGAACAAAAACTGACTCGAAACTACCGTGAGTTCATAGTTCCTGGATGTGCGAGGAAACTTTCAAACGCTAAGTTATCTTTTTTTACCGCTCCTTCGGGTTTTTTTTTTTCGCCTTTTTACTACATTATTAGACAGTGCCGGTGGCGCAGATGGCGCTAAATATTGAAAGCGAGTAACCGGAACTTATGGGAAGCAGAGAAATAACTTAGGCGTGCATTATGAACCGTATACGTTATAGAACGTCAGCCCAAATTTTATACCACCCAAGGGGGAAAGACAATACGCCTCCTAAACCTCGGGCTTTTCCGCATTTTTGACGGTATAAGAGTTTGCATAACCTAAAAGCTTTCCAGAATATGTAAAACAAAAAAGGCAAAATCAAGGATGGCTATTGTGGATGTTTATTCAGCGAGAGATTATAGTCTGCCTTGTGAGTTTGACGATAATGGTTCAACGTTAAAGTATTACTGCTATCGTGAAGCATTAGAACTATCTAAGGTATAGTTAATATTGCGGGTCGACACGGCAGTGACCTGTTATACAAAAACCGCAAGGCATGAAGATTGAATTCTGGGTCATTTTTGTGTTTGAGACTTTGCTCTAGAAATTAACAAGTATCTCGTACAGAAGCGAACAAACTGCTTGCAAACATGTTTAAAAAAATAATTAGCGCCCCTGATTTCGATTGTTTATTATTATTTCCAAACAGCCTGTCCTGCGCCGATAATTCGCAACCTCGTTCGCAGCTACCAAAAAAAAAAATCCTTTGTTTTTTTAATTTACTGCATGAAGCTCAGGTTGTGAAAGTTTGGTTTACCGTGTTTCGAATTGCAAGTACAATTTCAAATCTAGGTCGCCATGAATTAAACTAATTGATGAGTAGATCAAAGGATTTTAGTAAAAAACCTTACATACAAAGAGCTAGTCAAATTTCGCTACAAATATCGCTACTGGCTGCATGGTGTATACAAATTTAGCGCCTTTTTTTTCTTTTTTTTTACAGGTTGCGTGAATTTTTGCAGTGTCGCACATCCTCTTCTTTAGTCACAACTCCAATCGCGTGAATTTAATCCTTCTTTGTATTATTTTACACTTAGCCCACCAGGTGGGAGATCCTCACATTTCTTCTTCGTGTCTTTTGCGCTGAGTGGCGCCACCTCCCTTGGTCTTGTCAATACTCCTCGAAATTTCGCTGGAACATAAAGGGAGGCTGGAGTTTAGACAGGTGGACTTAGCTAGAGATTTATTTTCAAGTGAGTCATTGACGTTCAGTTCCGAGCCTGTGCCCATGATAACGCGCCACGCAATATACGAAGTGAACTACCGGGTTCGGACGAGAAAAAAAAAAACAGTTATCACCCATCATGAATGAACTAAGCAATAAAAAAAGCTAAAACTTTGTCATAGCGTGATGCAGTCTGTGGAGATCAAATGCAAAAAAAAATAAATGAGAACATGATGTTACTTTTCATTATGTTTCAAAAGATCAGAAAGGCGAAATTTGTCTATGAGCCGACGTCAACCTAAGCCTAATTTCGTCAAAATAACAAATAACATTGTGAATGCCAGTGGCATTTGTTTCAGTGAAACAAACCATAGCCTCCTCTGAACTGCCAAAGTCTGGCGGATCGCCACGATACGTGGCCGCCGAAAGTGAAAAGGTAGAGCGGCAGACAAGAGGCATATAACGGGCGACCCGCTGCGGCGAGACGCCGAAACACACTTGTCCCGAGCGATGGAATGTCCGCTCGTGCTTCTCGCGTTCCTCGGGCTACAGCTTCTTTCCTCGTCGGGATTGAAAACCATGTTTGGGGTCCTCGCCGCTGCAAAAGCTGTGCGCTGACTACAGACTCCCCGAAAAATGCTCTGTGCTACCGAGATCCTCGTGCTCCAAATCTGCGACCGAGCACTCTATGGCTCCGTCAGCGAACTGCCAGGCTTTGTGAGTATAGAGGAGGCTATGAACAAACTTATCAGCAAGAAGGGCAATAAAGGTGAGCTCGCACTTTACTCGTCGTGTTCCGAACTGCGCTTCTAGCTGCAGAGATTCTTTTTACAGCGGAGCTGTTAAGGGCTAGTTTCCCCAGAATCGTGTCTGTCAGCTAACTAATGATGACGCAAAACTCTGTACAGCTACCGCCATCTATAAGCGACGGCGGCAACCAGACAACAGGCTTGCCGGTTGTCTGGTTGTTGCCGTCGCTCGTAGATGGCGCAAACTTTCCAACCCTTCCACTCTGGCTTGCCGACTTGCGGCCGGCCATTACTTCATTCCCACCATAGTACAGCTTCGCTGGTCTTCCTTCTTCACCAGAGTGGAAAGGCTGAAATTTTTTGTGTGTGGGTTTGTGTGTGTGTGTGTGTGTGTGTGTGTGTGTGTGTGTGTGTGTGTGTGTGTGTGTGTGTGCGCGCGCGCGCGTGTGTGTGTGTGTCTGTGTTTTACAGCAATTTTATGTTGAACCTGGTCAGCGCAAGTAAAAGGACAATTTATGATTGTTTTATTAAGGGGAAAAGCCATGAGTTCAGTCTAACAAAACATGTAGTAGTGGAGAAAAAGAAATGTGAGCATCACCAATATATTTCTATTTGTTCTAAAAAAAAAAGTACGCGCAAACAAGAACTGCTTCAAGTTACCTCTTGATAGACTGAACTTTATAAACCAAATAAAATTATATTGAACTAAAATTAAAACATAATTTTATGACCCATCTAATAATTTAGTCATCTACAACACGATCTTCCTATACGCTCATTTAAAGAGGAATAAAAATACATTTTTATTGAAAGCCCAACCCATTAAGCTTTATGAATAGCAGTTTGCGTAGCAAGCTTGCTTTTTATCTTCGACGAGCCGGCGTGTACAAGAAAGAAAAAAAAATATTTTCTTTCGGCCCGACGATGTTCATTACGTAATGAATAGATCCTTCATTCGGGTTACCAGCGCTAACGTCAGCTCTGATTACCCCGAAATGTACCCACTAATGGCCACACCGACGAACGTTTTCCATTGAACGCGCCGAGGGCCCTCCAAGTTCGGAGTGCCATTTCGTCAGGCGACACGACTCCCTCGGCGTACCTTCGAGGAAGACCGCGCGGAAAATCTCATAGGCCCCGAACCAGGGGCGCACGTGGGAGTTTTAATGCACCAAACTCGATTAAAGCACGCTCGACTTTTTTTTTTTTAATTTTACGAGATGGATAAATGCTTGAAAGGGCCGATTGAGGATACCGTCAATAGCGCAATCGGGATGCATTTTTGTTTTAAGTTACGCATTCCAAGTGTTTAAAGAGTAAACATCGTTAATTTGTTCACTATGCTCATATTTTGTTTCTAATGGCAACGTAACGTGCGTGCAATAGCGAGATTAAGTAAAGAATGTGAATCGAAATGGATTCGTCTTGAGTTTAAAGAAAACAAATTTTGGGTTCCTTAATTTATTAGGTAGAGAGAGCGGAGAGTTTGAGGAAGATACGGACGTGTTCTGGTGAAATAACAATATGCTGTAAGTGAGGCTGTATAGTATTTGTTTTTGTATTACTAAAATATCATATCTTATTTTTTATTTCATTACTATAACAATTTTTACGAAGAATTTAACGCCACTATTCATGTTGTTGTTGTTTTGCACGCATGCAAAACGGTAACCCCGAAACAAATGGCCTTATTCGTCATTTAAAAAGTCATTATAGCATTTAACGCCAAACAATCCACCAAAACAGATGCCACACCTGGGCGCGTTCTACCACATGGGCACTTCCGATAAAAAATATATTTCAACCTCCATTTAAAAAGAAAAGATAGCATGTCATCGAGAGTTAAAGCCCAATCCGTCGCACCCTTCACGTGTGCTTTATTTAAATACACGTATTTATTAAACGGTCAACAATGTATTTAAGTAATCCATCAATTCAATATTTATATAAATACAGTAATTCATTGATATTACAAACATCCGTTCCACTGCACAATCACAGCCCACAGAGTATTCGCAATCGTTTTTGTTGCATTCGAAAGGCGGCTGCTCCCTGAGGACATAAATATCGCCCTAATAACGGCCTATAGTTGTTAAACAAACAAATATCGAAACATATAACGTAGTTTGAAGACACTGCGAACATGTAGCTTGTTTTACCGACGATTTCTTTCAGAAATGTGGTTGCGGGTGATCGACAACACAGTTACGTCCTTGGCGTTCCACACTTCGACATGTGAAAAAGAAAAAAAAAAGAAAAGCTGAGCGCAAACAAATTTTCGTTATACTGAACGGTTTAAGAAAATAGTTTTGAAGCAATTTCTAAAACAAACTTTTTTATGATGGAGTTTTGGAGACCTGCATTTGTTTAAACAATGTAGGAAAGACGCAGTTAATGAATACAGAATTTTAGTCTTCGAAGTGTGGTTCCATCAAGCTCTTGTGCTTCTAACCGCTCATTCACACTGGACGCGATCCGCGTTCGCAAAGCGGTTGCGAACGCGGTTTGACATCAAGTGCGCGTGCAATTGCACTCCGCTTTGCGAACGCGGATCCGCTTCTAGTGTGAATGAGCGGTAAGTCCTTTTGATGGCGGAAATCTATTCGATGCGCTTTTGGGACGCCGCTTTGTGTTGGTCAGTTCTTACGTTCACACCATCAAAACAAAAAACAAGTCAAGAAAAAAAGTATGAGATGATCGACGAACCAATTCTCATCTGCCACCGACGTTCGGAAGCGACGGTGCCCGATGAAGTACAGTTTCATGACCGTCATTAGTTTGTCGAAAATAGCTGATTTATGAGTCACCAGATGGCACTGAATTTTGAAAAGGGTCTATTATTTTTCTATTTTTTTTATACACTTCATCCCCATTTATTTTTTAGCGTGAGTGTCATTGTTGTTTTTGTTCGTTTTCATAATGTTCTTGCTCCGCAAACTAGCACACAAATAAAAAAATGCGTTACTTTCCGAAAATAATCGTGGTTATAAATTGTCACGTCGGTGATGGCTTATTTCATCAATAAAGCTTTTCCCGGCGTTGAAAACGCTGTCGCCCCTCTCGCCCTTCCGTGCGCGCTGCCAAACTTCAACTCGGCTTCCCCGAACCCAGTCCCGGCGAAATGGTAACGTCAGACTTGGCCAGAAACGACATACGGGAGAACCGATTAACAACTACCCATAGACTGTTTGCTACAGCGTTGCCAGGATGCGGTAGTTTCGCTTATTCGACGATTCGTTCTCATCCGTCTGGCAGACTCCTCCAGTTTGATTCGGCGTCTCCGCTCGTTTGCCTCTTTTGGCTAAAAAAAGACAGTCTGTAAGCACTGTCCGAGGCGTGGTTCTTTGCAGACATGTTCTAAGCATGCAAATGTGTAAAGCAAACACATTTCGAACATTCTTCAGGCAACTCCGCAGATGTTTCGTTGTCATGTCCGCAGCGATCCCCGTGTCCTTTGTATAATGTATGGGCAGTGCGACCGCGGTTTCAGATGGAAGGTTATCTCTGTCTTCGGGGTTGGAGATCCGCGCCGACAGAGTTTATGATTGTTCTTCGGGTAGTTAACGCGATGGGATGTGGGACGTGGATAAGCAACGACGGCGGAAACGAGCGGTAGTCCTCCTTTATACGTTAGGTTGCGTACATGACTGAATATCTCTATTTGGTCTCTCAGACTCTCTGGTTATTGTTGTTGTTTTTATCTCACTGATTGCATCGCTGCTTAATCTCGTTGTTGTCGGCGAGGTTTGTATACTGAAGGTTTTTCCATTTGTATAATTGTTATCAGATTGTTCGTCTTTTTTAGGGTCAGTCGAAACGTTCAAATTCGGTGGTTTTACGTGCCAAATCAACGAAGCGCAAATGGCACGCTCCATCGGAGGACTGAGGATTAATTTTAGTTCATGGGGATTTCTTTTTGACGTGCAACAGAAATCTCCGTAACACGGCGCCTTCTCCACCAAAAGCCTCAGTCAGATTGCGGGCACCTCGGCCGGGATTTGAACCCGCCACCTGAGGATCCGTGCGCCAGCGCTTTGCCTTTAGGTCAACCAGACAGCTATCCAGTTTCTGAAGAACATTTCGTCAATCGTTCATGCTCTGTCACATTCATCGTTCACAAAACAGCATTCCGACTAAACAGTGCTCGGCAAAACTGCGCTCGACAAGACTGAACTCGAACGAACGCTTCTCGACTAAACTACGCGCGTCAGGACAACACTCGACGCAACAAAACAGACATGCCTCACAACGCTACAGTCAAAGGGAAAGTAAACTACGATTTGCATCCAAAAAAAATAGACAACTGTGAACTCTCAAGGAAATGGACGCTAATCACTCAAGTTCAAAGGAGTAGCCGGCGCTGCAATAGCAGCAGCCAATGTCTCCTTTTTATTTTTTTATCAGTTATTAAAGAAGAAAGTCCCAACATAGCCTCACAACGTAGTAAACCCCTCACAACGCTGCACTCAAAAAGAAAGAAAACGACGATTTCCATCCGACAAAAGTAGTCTTAGCATAACTTCCAACAAATAAATCCTAGCCTAAAACATAAAAGACACGCTTCGACGTGAAGCGTTTACTTGCTCGTTCCCAGAGGTAATACGGCTTAAATTTACCTTCGAACAAAACTGAAAAATAAATTTTTAACGAATAATATTTAAATTTAGGGAGGCTGTACCGGATTCACGACACGGACATGTTGAAACGGAATTCTATAAATATTAGATCACCCGTTTTAGCAGCCCGATACACCATATATAAAGCTCGATAAAAAAAAAAAATCAAAAACGTTACCGCCGATACGCGACCCCCTTCCCCTAAAAAAATATCATCTAATTAACTGTAATTGCATAAAACGGCGCGCCTGATGCGCGAGAACAGAACAAACAGTGCCCTTCAAAGGCTCTCATTTCTCTTGTTTCTGTGATTATAGATAAACAATGAGGCACGACCTCGACAGAAACAAAGAGATGCTCCCGGCGAAACGAGAGGGACCCAATCTAAAAGCAAACGTGCGAAGACTGATAAAAGGGGGCGCGGCAGCGAAAGTTGCTCCTTGATGGCGTCGCGTGGAAGCGATGGGCATTGACGCCGGAACCGGAAAAGCGAAAGTAAAGGCCCCCCCCCCCCCCCCCCCCCCAGGATATACGTCAATCCCAGCAAGGGCCAATCACAAAGACGTCGAAACCCATTGGCGGGAAGTCCAATCAAGTGTTCCTTCTATTTCTCGTTCGTTGCTTGATGTACGAGACTAAGTTTCGGTTTATTTTCTCGCGTACTGCGCCATACTCCGTTTCGCCATACTCCGTGAAACGGAGTGCAGCTTTCTTCCGCTTGACTGGAGGGGGCTCCCCTTGTCATTTTCTTTCTTCCGCTAGGTGCCGCTGGCAAACTCTCCCTAATTTATTGGTAGGTTTCCCCTCCCTTCACAAACGTCCTTTTCTCTCACACTCTACCCATCCGGTTTCCTTCTCAATCTTTATACGATAGACCGCGGAGGAAGCTGCGAGCCATTGGAGCCAATCCAATAGCCGTGCGAGTGTCACGTGGCGTTCGTGGGACGGTAGCGGCGACGCGAGTCACGTGACATGTTTACGAGGCTATAATTGGCCGAGACGAGTCGTAGCGTCCACTCTAGTACCTCCGTAAGGTGAAACGGAGTAAAACCTACGTCTTCTCGGGATGTGAGCAGCGCGTACTTGACGAGGAAGCGGGCAATATATCAGGGCCAAGCCGCGTCAATGCCGAGAACCGCGTAAGGTAAAGTAAAGGCCGGTTCACACATACAGCGGAGCGCTAAGTTAGCGCGACGTGAGCGCTCCAAGGAGCGCTCATGTGGCGCTTTCTACACTCTTAAAAAAAAAAAAAGGAGTCCAAAGGGAGTCGCTGCTTCCATGACTCTTCGCTGCCTCCATGACTCCCTTTGACACTTGGGGTGTCCGATGTGACACTTCTCCCTTGAACACGTATTGGCGGCGTGTGCGAACTACAGGGGGCGCTTCTGCAACTATCATCATCATCGTTTGTGACGTCATGGATAGGACAGACTGGCACAGACCGCGCAGATCTTGGGTCCCTCGGCTTGTCAGCTCGCTTCGTGCGCTGTTTGGGTAACGCGCGGCAAAGCCTGTTTCACGTGATGTGTTTATTTGGTGAAGTGATATTTGTAGTAGGACATTTTACCAAAGTTTGAAACCACACGTGATACGCGTAGTCGTGCCAACAAACACTTTTGGAGCTGAGGTGTCGAAGCGCTCGGATGGGGGTGTGCTGTTCTCTACCCCGTGCAAAAGGTTGATTGATTAAATTAGAATATTCAAGGTTTTATCCCACTACAGCATCTACGGCAAATAGGGTGTATTTTTTATTATGATTCTGACAAAATAAATCTAGGAAAGGAAGGCCTCATCAATTTGAAAAGAGAAAAGCTAAATGCGAAAACCTCTCGCGTGTGTAGTAAACACTTCAGTGAAAGCCTACTCCGTGTATCCTGTTGGTCTCAATGTGTTCGGTGAATGCTGGTCCCTTATTAGTTTCAAGTTGATTCCTTTTCTTCATTTTGTAAGCAAGTAACTGAACATTTCCTCAAAATAACTGTCAGAAAGAAGCGAAGGTTTGCGAAGGCTTGGAAGTCATTTCATCTAAATTCCCGCTTATTCACCCGGCCGACGCGAAACGTGCGAGACCCCCTCGCGATCGAAGTATTCTAGTAAGTCAGTGACACTTCAGCGTCCCATAAAATTAGGAATACACCTGTTATAAATTACTACCATTTGTATGTTTCGCTTTTGCGGACCCAAATGCGCATAATGCGTGATGCGCTCCTCAGCGAGCGGTTCAAAATTTGTAAACAATTCTTAGTGAAAACAGGATAGAACAAATTAATCAATCGCCCGAACTTTCCGGGCCATGGCAGAAAATTTAAGAATTTATGAAAATTTCTGCTTTTCTTTCGAGGAGAAGTCCCAATGTGACAAACTTCTTTGCCACGTATTCGATTCAGAAGGAGCTAAGCGTCAGTTGCTGACGCTTAGCTGTCAGCAGTCAGCAACTGTCGAGGCACACCTGGATAGAAGCGTCGGCATTGGCAAGTTCAATGTAGCTAACAAGTGTGCGCCGCTTTGCAACGTAACTGTGCGCGCGTGCACAGCTAAGAAGACAAAACGACATTCAATCTGGTGAATGAAAAACCTTTTTCTACAACAGCCTCCAAAAATTTGAAAAAACAAGATTCAGAGAGACTGTGAATAACCCTAACACACGCCGCGCAAACAATGTGAAGCTCCGGGCTTGTTTTTGTATATTTTAAAGTTTAATACAAGAAGCAACTTTGAGGCACTGTTATTCGTTAGAAAGATCGCTCACAAAAACGTTTGATACTTTTTTTTAATAAATAAATCGTTTTTAGTCGGCATAGTTGCGAAGTAACATAGCCACTCCGCGCCTTGACATAGCGCGTCGTCTGCTCGCATCCTACCATCTGCGTCACAGGAGGGCGCCCGCGACGCGGCGCCACCAAAATATCTCGTCGCCAATAGACCAAGCAATAAGCGCCGAAATTAAACTATGAAACGATATTTGAACTTTTTCCTCCTTGGCTTTCTCCTTCAACTCAAAAGTGAAATGAGAAACACTTGGTCGAGGCGTGCTTGGGCGCTGGGTGCTATGACTTCAAGCTTTCACTGTGCTTTTTTAAGCATATCATAGAACTCGTCATTTTCAAATGATAAGTGGCGTCACGGCACTCATTGGCCACAAACGCAATTCCAAGTATTCGTCAACGCACTGATTGTTGACGAGCGAATACGTCTGAGTGACGGAGTGATTGTGTCCAATGCGTGAGTTGGGGCCGGCTGGCGTGCTTTGAGTAGCGCGGATCTATCACAGTAAAAAAGTTGAGAGCCTTCGAATGAAACGAGGTACGAAAGAGGCCGCCATATTTCCAAAATTTCGTACCTTAAAGCAGGCTTTTGACTTTCTACCCTTGTTCTTTTGGCCAACTAAACGATTTGCGATTACTAAAGTCCCAATTAGTAAGGTCCCCATTCCTAAAGTCCCAATCAAAAGACAATCTGCATACAGATTCGAACGCGAGTCACCTCGATATTCGTGCTTCAAATGCCGCATATACCAATGAGTTCAAGAAGAAAGCTTGGGCACGCGGCATTCAAACCACGGGTGTTGCGGTGACTTCTGTTTGCAGACTCTCTTTTGTAGGATGTATGATCAGTGTGACCCCCGGCTTAAAGGGGCGGTGCAACGATATTCAATTGGAATGTTTTTCACTTCACACGAGCTTACTGGCACCAGTGGGACTCGAGGTTACTCGCACGCAAGGCCACTGGCCAAGAAACTCCTTTGTTGCGGGGTAATTTCAGAGACAAAAGCGATCATTTTCATTCAATCTCTCCTCTGCAAAATTTGATGACGTAAAGTGGGGATCACAGTACACCCATATGACGATATTTGAATGCTGTTCATAGATTGGGCCCGAGCATTGCGTGGGTACTCGATTTGAGCTCGTGGTAATTACCAGCTCGAGAATCATTCGGGTAGTGACCCGTGTACAATCGCTGCAACGACGACAATAGCCGAGCCATAACAATGTCTGGAAGTCAGCACGTGTCCTGTGCTTTGCCAACCCCAGCGCGTGGCTATGATCAACATTGGCGGCATATAATCGGCTCCATATTGGAGCCGATTATATGCCGCCATCGCAATCGTTGCATCGCCCCTTTAAAGCGACGATGCAACGATTCGTGCACTTTGCGCAAATACCGCTAAGAACGAATCCCTGACGTTAATGACCTATGAAACACCCGTTCGTTTTTCACCACACGCAATAGAAGTCGCAGAAAAAAATTAAAGAAAAACGAGCAGCGTTCACTCCCTCAACTCGCAGCCAGAACAAGCGGCCACGTGATCTGCAGCCGATTACATGCCGCCAATGTTGATCATAGCCACGCGCTGGCGTTGGCAAGGCACAGGACATGCGCTGAGTTCCAGATATTGTTATGGCTCGGCTATTGTCGTCGTTGCAGCGATTGGACACGGGCTACTACCCGAATGCTTCTCGAGCTCTCGATTATCACGAGCCCAAGTCGAGTACCCTTGCAATGTTCGGGTCCAATCTATGAGCCGCACTCAAATATCGTCACTGGGCGGTACTGGGACCGACCAGTTACGTCATAAAGTTTTGCGAAGGAGAGATTGAATGAAAACGCTCGCTTTTCTCCTTGAAACTACACCAAAACAAAGGAGTTTCTTGGCCAGTGGCGTTGCTTGTGAGTATCCTTGAGTTCCACTAGGGCCAGTAAGCTCGTGTTAAGTGAAAAACATTCAAATTGAATATTGTTGCACCACCCCTTTAAGATAAAACCAAATATTGTGCTCCCTTCTGTTTCTCGGACGAATCCGCAGCCATATTGAATTTGCTTTCACTTTGGAGTTTTTGGACGCTGGCCAGCCAAACTAAACGAAAGGCGATAATAAACTCTGGAGAAGGGGAACAAAGGGGACAAAAGACAAACACAAATCTCCAAACACAGCTAGGTGACTGGTGCGCGACCGAAAGGTTTTTTTTTTTTTTATTGTTATTATTTTATTAGTGGTCGTTTTTAGATGGAATCAGCTAAATGGGAGAGGCTACGAAATGTGATGAAGGATATGTTTGTGTGTGTGTGTGGGGGGGGGGGGGGGGGGGGGGGGGGCGGCAGCGGAGCCGAGTGTGAACGATGATGACGGTTGGTGAGGTTTCATTGGGATCTGGGGGCGGCGTGGTTCCGAGTAATCTTGAATCTTGTATTTTATCTACAGCGAAATATGAGCCGAACCTCGGTGGACTGAAGATTTCTTCAGAGTCGTCGCTTTTCTTTCTTTTTCTAAATTTTCTTTTCCCGCTTCTTAAGGCGAACGCGAACTTCATAATGTCTTTAAAGTCTTTGTGTATTTGAAATTAAAAAAAAAAAGGTTGTGGAAAATAATAGACTGAATGGAACGAGCACTGGAATTGTCGGCGACCCATTGTTCGCGCGATGCCCTTGGCTCTACGCTTCGTTTTTGTCTACAATAGTTTTCTTTACGTTCTTATATTTTTTGTCGTTCCTTTCCCCCTCCTGTAATGAACATATTTATTATATTTTCTATACGTCAGAATGGTCAATTTCAAAACTTGTTTTAACAAAAACTTAAAATTTAATAGGTGTAGTAGCAGCAAAAACTGCTGCCGAATAGAGTCACTTTTGCACCACGGGCCTCAAGTGAGCGCACAAAATGAACCCCCTCAAATCTCGTAACACTTTCCATTTATATAAAATGCAAACGCAATTTCTTCTTTCTTTTTTTTTACAGCGGAGCTGTTAAGGGCTAGGTTCCCCAGGATCGTGTCCGGTACCAAACAAATGTCGACACAAACTCTGAACAGCTACCGCTATCTATGAGCGACGGTGGCAACCAGACAACCGGCTTGCCGGCCTCTCTCATAGATGGCGGCAACCTTTACAGCCTTTCCACTCTGGTTTTCACCAGAGTGGAAAGGCTCGAGCAGAGCATGCTCTGCTCGAGCCTACAACTAACTGCCCGTTCGTGTACACTTCGTCCTCCTTTCGTTCCATCCTCCTGCATCATCCTGCATCTATTGGGCCCCTTTGCGGCTCCTCTCGGCCACTGCGCGTGACCGGCGTGCTTGGTGCGGTCGCGGGCCAAATACTCCTCCTCGGACTACGTATCTGTATGAAGTAAACATGCTTGGAAGATGCCGGAGACGTGTCTGCGGACAATTCTGTCATCATGTCTACAGAGAAACTCCGTGTCTTTTTTTTTTTTTTTTTGATGTATGAGGAATGCGACTGAGGCTTTTCGAGAGAGAGAGAGAGAGAGAGAAGAAAGAGCTTAGCACTACCACCGTCCAGCGCATCACCGCTTCCGTTGTCAGTCGCCCGGAAGTTGTTATTTAGGATTCTTGACCGGAAGCAATAGCGTGTCCGCCAACTTCCGGCTTGAGAGTTTTCGAGTCGTCGAAATCGCCGGATAATCGAAGCTTTTTTTTTTTTTTTTTTAAAAAAAAAAAAGGCCCGAGTTGTGTTCCAATTGAAAGTAACGCAACAACAACACGCCGCAAAAAAAAAACAACAAATCTGGCCTTAAATTGTCTTTTATGGGGACGGTTCTCACAAAGACTTCGCCAATTCCCTGGTGAGTTAAAAAAAAAAAAGCCTCGGCTAAGATATTAATTTTACTTAGCTACCAAATGGTTCTTTTCAGAAAACGTTAGAGGGTCACAGTTTGCTCGTTGAGAACAATAAAGCGACTCAATAAATCACCCACCCTCTCTTGGTCTGTGGACACGCACAACACGGACGCCTTCGTCGTCCCTTTCCTCTTTTAAGCGCTCTTTTTCATTCCTTTGAAAAGACCCGACTATATTCCTTTTTCGAAACAAAGTCCGAGCGCATCCGACGCTGCAGTCCAATGCAGCCAATCAGGCAGCGCCAAAAGTGCATCGTCACGGTGGTCGTCGCCTTTGTGCGTTTCCAATCACGGGAAACCAACACGGAGAGCGAGTCGTCTGCTTCTTGTGCAAGAGTTGCGGTGACGTCAGAAAGACAACGAGCTCTCATTGGCTCTGATTGAAGGATAGGGGGTAGACCTCAAAGCAAGCTGGCTCGGGGTTTACCCGCTATGTTTCAGTCAGAACTAATCAGAGCTCGGCGTTCTGACGTCACCACAACCCCTGCACAAGAAGCAGACGAACTTGCGGTCCACATAATGTAATGCGTGATTGGTTAAGCCGGTGATAAAAAAACGCATGAAGACAACGACCGAGCGCAAGGACGATGCACTTCTGACGCTTTCCGATCAGCTGCATTGAACTGCAGCGTCTGGTGCACTCGGACGTGGTGTGAAACGGGCTCACTTCAAATCTTTAAACACCCGTTTTCAGTGCTTTGCTTTCATATACGCTTATGATATCGGTTTCGTGACGTACTCGATATCGACTTGTTTTGTTTGTTGTTTTTTTTTTTGCCATTTTTTGATGCTGCTGTTTCATTGCCTTTTTTTAACTTACTTAGGTGGGGGACTTGAGGTAAAAAGAGAACTAAAAACGTGTTCTCGGTGGTTTGATGAAAGATGCAAGCAGAAGACGCACTTTGTTGTCTGCTTGCCACGCCTGTCGGGAGGTGGCGCCGCATGTTCCATCCATTGTTAACTCATTAACACGTCCGCCGCTGACTTTGGCAAGTTTGATGGTCTCCTTTTTTTGCAGAACGACAGCTAGGCCTCGAAATTCTACGAGATAGAGTTCACGACCTAAATGCACATTCGGTGAAAGTTTGAGGTTTCTACGCGCAGGCATCAATTTTTCCGGCTCGTTTTACGGTGTTGGGAACACAGTGGACATATCCTATAATATGCGACTCTGTTGTTGCCCAACTCTTCGCTATTGTTCACGATGTTTTCGCATAATTGCCGAGATATATCCTATATCCTAGAGTAAAAGGTCCTTATAAATGAATATCGCCCACTAACAGCGCCATCCGCCTGCGGCATCTTGCCAAGTTTACGCTAAAAGGCTTAACGCAAAAGCATACAAGGTTAGATCTATTCGCAAGTCCAAAAAAGAAAGCGCCACCTGGCGGAAAATACTTGAGTTTTAGAAATGGGTAGCTCGCGCCTGTCGAAATGTGCAGCAGAAATGTCCGCGCCCTGGCGACAAAAGTCCTAAACAAAATCGAAGCTACCCAAGCACCAAGAAGCATATGCTGCGATTGTAGCATAGTTGCGCGCGCTGCACGCGCTGGCGTCTGCTGCACCAACTGTTCTAAAGCAAAACCCTAAAGCAAACGGCACCTTGCACGTGCGTTCGCCAATCTTTTTTTTTATAGTTTATTTACTTCATATAATTTATGCAGAGAAGGCGAGCGCTTGCAGCGAGTGTAGCTACGCTCCCAGCATTCTGCACGTGGAGTCCTCAAATTCACAATAAAGCATTATTGATGAGCACATTCAAAAATAGCAACCGCGTGCGCGGTGAGTCAGCTCAGCGAGCGCAACCACTGTCATGAGACAACTTTTATTTTAAAGAATGTAGGTTGCGTTTTATATTTACTCTCTGGAATTCTCTAGTCGCGCGTGTTCTTTCGCATTTCACTCACGTCAAAAACAGTTTTTCTCAAAAACGTCCTGCGGCGGCGTTTCCTCAAATGCTCTAAATCCTTGAACACCCGGAAACTTGAAGCCCAGACGCCATGAAGCCCCGAAGCTTTCGAGTCTCAATGCCCGGGCGCCACGATAGGTTTCGAACATCAAAGAAACCTTTGATGTTCGAAACATGCGCCCTGTCGGTGCAATATTCGGGGCACGCAACTCAAATAACTGCCATGCATAGCGTTTGTGCGAACGACTGGAAGGCATGAAATAAAAAGTATAACAATCCCTCTCCCTAGCCTACTATTTGTAGCGAAAACTGTGGGGCGTGGAATTTTTTTGTAAAACTAAGAAGCGCGTTTTTTTTTTAAGTTTATGTTTTAAGTTTATTTTTTATCAAAAGGGTAGCGAGGGAAGTTGAGAAAAAAGCTGCTGTTGCAGCTTGACGTAACTCCTACCTCCCCTTACAGTTCAGCGCTGGAACAGGACAGCAACAGCAAACTTAGAGTGCGAAATTTCAATCAAATTATCAGATATCGTGCTCAACATTAGATATGTTTGAAACAATTCTAAACATAACTAATAAGGACACAATATATCTATTTATTTTTACTCACCATTCATTTACGGAATCTTTTTTTTTTTTTTTTTAGAAACAGATTGCTACCCACCGGGAACTCTGTAGCATTCTTCTTGAAAACGGGAGAGGAACATTGAGAGCTTATATGGACTTCAATTTTATTTACCAGAAAAGCAAGTTGCTCATCGATTTTTTGCTTGTCGTAGTTCGTTCTTATTTTGAGTGTTTTCTGGATGCGTTTCCTCAGTGTTCGCTCCAAGCCAATACCCCTTAGCCGAGGTTTAGGTTCAGGCTCTCCTTGAGTATCAGCTAAAGAATGCTTTTTGACGGAAACCCTTAGCCCCAAAAATTAGCCCGTCCGTCCGTCCGTTCACGCCACGTGACCTAAACCCCAATTCAGGTTCCCCGCTAAATTTAGTGAGGAAATTACCGACACGTGGCCTATAACCCAATTCAGTTTCCATGCTCAATTGAGCGGAAAAATTGACGTCACTCGACCTACACACCGGTTCAGCGGGAAAACTGAATTTCATGTTTAAGGTTGCAATGAAAGGGGGAGGGAGAGAAAGGGGGGGAGGGTTGATCGCGTCGATATCAATATGTAAATTCGCTGTGAGAAGAAATGGAGCAGAGGATGTGCACGTGCACCGCAGTGCACGTGCTACCCACGCGGGTATGTTTTAATTTCCATAGGGCATAAAAGCTTGGCATTGCACGTGCTTGCACCAGCAGAGGAAGTGGAAGTATCCTCACTCTGAGTTGTGAAAAAATTCCACCAGGCGGCGACACGAAAACCTCTCGCCGTGAATAAGCACCGCGGAATGGAATGGGGATGGAGTGGCGGCAGCGCGGGGGTAAAATGAAGTGGGAATGGAATTGGATGCTTTGGCCCAGAATGGAGAAGGGATGAAACGGGATCGGTTCTTATGCGAGCTGTGTCAATTTTCATTTAGGGCCTACGGGCTGATGTCCCAATTCGCTAGCGTATGGCAAGTGGCCTTTGAAAAAGCATCACCGGCACTGGAGGTGACGGTCGGCTCGATTGTCTCATCGCCTTAGCTCTTTCTAGGATGAAAATGGCGCGCAGTCAGTGAAGAAACCAAAACTAAACAGTTGTAGACGGACTAGGTCTACACGGCAAAGCGGCTGTTGTAATCGAGCGCGGTTAGTATGTATCTTTAAACCAGGGTGTCGAACCAAACCCGATCCGAAAACCGGAACAAAATCGTTATTTTACACTGAACCAAAAAACACTAATAGATCAAACATTTGATATTGAATCCGAACCGGAACAGAACCTAAATTCATCTTATGTGGCGGTTACCGATTCATTGGAAACTGTTTGGCGTAATAAAATGTGAGCCGCGCTTTTTCGGGGTACTAAACAAACGTCAGCGACGACAAAATCCGCTACGGGCCACCGGATCCATTTCATAGCGCGGAGGGCGTCACGTGTCCTTCCGGTTGGGTGGAGCGACGCGGGGAGCGTGAAGTAACGAGACAAGCTACGAACTACGGATTGGCTCTTGTAGCTCGTAAAATACATCGCAAAGAGCTAACCTTTGTGTGTGTGTGTGCGTGTGCGTGTGCGTGTGCGTGTGTGTGCGTGTGTGTGTGTGTGTGTGTGTGTGTGTGTGTGTGTGTGTTGTGTGTGTGTGTGTGTGTGTGTTTTATGCGTCAACGTAATACTCCTCAAGGAAGGAGAAAGCGAACAGACACATCAAAATAAAAAAAATGCAGTGGCTTAGCTCGTCTATGCCAGGATATACGTAGCGTAAGCTTAGGTTCAGCTGGTTATTCTTAGCTTTCCTGGATGTCTAGGATTAGCTTGATTATCATGCTTACTGCTGCTTCAATGACTCACTTCGGGATCCGATGAGTTAAGCTTCTCCGCTCTTCTTATTGCGGAGGAGGCGCCGTGTAACCGAGCTTTTGGTTGCACGTCAAAAGATCCCCAGGGGGTCCAAATTAATCCTCAGTCCTCCGCTGGGGCGTGCCCGATGCCCGTCGTCGGTTTGGCACGTAAAACCCCTAAATTTGACTTTTTTGTGCCAGCTGTGCGCCCTGTTGTTATGTATCAAACAACCAAGCTGCCGCCGAGAACAACCGGACAGCGCGAGCCATGATCTAGAGCGGGTGCACGCGCGCGGCGCGTGCATCGGGGACAGACCTAGGCGCCATACCAGTCCTGCCCGTTCCGTCACTGCTCCTCGCGCATGTGCAGCACGGCTCTCCAGGAGCCACGCGAAACTGCTCAACCTCGGCCAGTGTAGCTTACGCTACAAAAACGGTTTTTGGCGCGCTTGTTCCGCGGTGGTGAACTCAGCAGGCGCCAAGAGGCGAAGCAGAGAGCCTCAAGTAAGAGTGTGTTCACCTCAAAACATGAAGAGCGTTTGCGATTTAATTTCGAAGTTAGAGATGGTGGATCATGTAGATGGTTGAGCGTGTTGGTTTCTAATTTACTTAATAAGGAAGGAGGGACATTCAAGACAAACAGAGAACACAGGCTTTCGTTCAGTAGAAAGTCGAAAGCCTGTGTTGTCGGTCTGTCTTGAATGTTTCTCTTTCCTTATCGTAAAATAAAAGAGGTGGAGGATTATAGCATTTTTTGCATTTAAAAAATACTTATCCTACCGGAACAAGTATCCTGTATAAAAAAGTTTTTTTCTTTTTTTTTTTAATTCTTCGCGTAATATCGTTAAGCATCTCCAAGGCTGTTTATACCCGTATTTAAAAACCCACCCGTAACCCCATAGACCCACAGACATATTCTGCAATTCAATGGCGCCCATAAACATGTAGTTTGGACGAGCAGTTGAGCACTCTTAATTGAGACTCTCTAAGCGAAGCCGCGATGAGCCCGACGCTACGGCGCCGGTTGTAGCGCCCAGGGCTGTGGGAGACTGGCGTCCCCCACAGCCCTGGGCGCTGCTTGAAGAAATGTTTCTGCGTGCGCTTTCTAAAACAGCAAGCCGCCCGTTGTCTTTTTTATGTCTTTTTTCTTTTAACATCTTTCGACCGATCTTTTTTTTTTTTTTCAGGTTAGTTGTTTTAGCAAGTCGTTCGGGCGTGCGGTTTGGGTAGTTTGTCATTTCGATCTGGATGAGCATCATACCGGCGTGTGGTCGTGTATCAGTACTGCGTGATGCCCTTAAAGGGGCCCTGCAATCATATTTAAGCGTCTACCTTTTTTGCGGTTTCCACGTCTTTTGGGGTTCGGGCAAGCCAGCGGGCACGGAGAGAGTAACTAAATATCAGTGCATCATATTTCAACCGGACGACGCGGAAACCTCCTCCACCGACGGGGGCGACCCGCGGTACCGAAAGCGCGCGATACGTGACATCTTTGGTCCTGGGCTTACTACTGGTCAGAGCCGCTAAAAGCTTCTTTTTAGTCGAAACACAAGATATAAGTGGCGCGAACCGTGTCAATTATTTATAAAAGTAGTTTTTGTTCAGTATTTTAGATCAGAAAAGAAGCAAATGCAGTTTAGCAAGTACGGAAACAAGAAATGACCCGTCGACATACTGTGGGTTTCCCTGCCCCAACACCTTGAAAGCCCAGGGTTCTCGTCCGTGCGGTCCACCCCGGAAGAACACGTAGTCACAAGGGAAGGGTTCCTTACGTCTTGTTTATTCTCTGTCTGCACCGGGCCCGAATGCCCCTGTGCCTCCCCCCCCAGCTGCGCCCTGCCGTCGCGTAGCGCTGCCGTCGGGCATCTTGCCCTCTGCCGGAGCAGAGTGGCGGCAGCCACCACACTCCTCCCTCCTTCAGGGGGTGCCCGGGCCCAGGTTCAGCTGGTCCAGGAGCAGCGCGGGGTCCGGCTCGGTTTCCGCGCCCCGAAGTGCCCCCGGGCGAATACGGCGTAGAATAACCAGCGCGGCCGCGGCGTCGTCCTCCGTAAGCGGGCGAAACGCCGCGGCCAAGGCCGCGTCTCTCACCGCTCGGCGCGCGGCGTGCAGGGCGCCAAGTCGGTGGTGTTCCCAGTGGACAATTAGCACGCCGCACACCAGGCAGAGAGCGGCGCGCTCCTCCTCGGTGAAAGGCGCCGGAGGGTCGCCGCCATGGCGCTGCTCCAGGGTTCGTCCACGGAACGGAGGGGGGGGTAGAATCGGGGGGCTCGCCCACCAGGGACCGGGGCTGCTCCACCCAGGCAGCCCTCGACACATAGCCTACGAGCCTGCGGAACGTTCGGGCCAGACGACCCACGTCGCCGTCCCGGGAACCTCCATGCCCGCGGCACGGACGGAGGCAGGCACCGTCCGGGGCACCCGGGGCGCCTGGCTCTGCCTGTTGCGCCCCTGTGCGCAACCTTGGGGGGGCCGCTGGTATGGCGCATTCACACTGGAAGCGGATCCGCGTTCGCGAAGCGATTGCGGATGCGGTTCGCGAGCGACCCCGTTCAGACACACCGAGAGGCGATTGGCGGTTTCTTGGCGATCACGCGTGATCTTTTGAGACTTGCGTTTGGCAACCCTGTTTTACAATCCAAAATCCACTTTAATCGACGATCCAAAGCCAAAATTTTGCAATTTTGGCACTGAAGATTTTTCTCGGGGTGTTCGCACGCATCACGAGTTCAGGCAGCGAAAAAAGAAGCATGGACCCGCCAAACTCGCCTGTGATTCCCTTGACTTCGCCCACAAGCAAAGCCCAGCTAGGTGCGCCTTGCTGACTCAGAACAGGATGCCCCCGACCTTTCCTTCGAAGTGGACCCTTCCCGCATGAATAGCTGACCTTGTTTTCGGGATAGAGGGCCACTTTTCCCCCTTCGTTCGCTCTTATCATTTTCAAAGTTGTGAGCCGTGGGGTGGACCGTGGTGCGGGGGAATGTGTTCGGTGCTAGCCGGTCATGGCTTCGTTGGTGGCGGACTCTCCTTTCAACGCCTCCTCTATACCCGATAACGGAGGCGTTGCTCCTTTCGTCACTCGCACGTCGATCGAGTCTACTGTTTGTTTGACATTAAGCTCAAATAAACGCCGTATAGATTACCTCTGCAACGTCTGGTACGTACACTTTATTCCTTGAGTAGGTTCCCTTTATTTGTTATGTTAGTAGTAAACTTTACAGGTCGAGCTAGCGCAGGTACCCTGCCCGCAACGCGGCAGTGCGTTGGCTACGCAATCAGGCTCACGACGTCTCTATCGGCCTACGTGGTGGTCATGCACGGTGTCGAAAGCTTTCAAATAGTTCACGCGACTGCGTTAGTCGGTACAAAAGCTGACATTTCGGTTGATCAGGGGCGGGTTCCGACGTTCTACGGGCAGAGACTGACAAGGCAGCAAGCTTCGGGCTGTGGCGCCCGGAATAATAAACAAACGCTTACCCGAACCAAATCACCGGTACGAAGCCCGTTAAAATTACGAGTCAATTCTTTTCGCGGTGGATTCAAGTGACGGACGTGAACATCGCGTTTAACTCCGTTGATTTGTTTGCTGCAACGCTAGGACTACAGCGCCTTGGACGCCTCACCAGCGACAGGTGCCATCTTGTTTTGAAAGTCACTGACGTCACGTCAGCGTCGCGTTGTGATTGGTTGCCGCTTTGCGGTTCGTGAAAGCGGTTGGGAGAAATCGGTCCCGAAGCGGTTGGCAAAAACGCGCTCAAACCGCTCGATCCTAGCCGATTTGCGGTTGAGAACGCGCGGATCCGCTTCGCGTTTGCGGATCCGCTCCCAGTGTGAACGCGCCAGTATGGCGGGTTTCTCCGGCGGTAGTTTCGAACCATCTGGGAGACAAGGCAAGTCAGACGGGCACCTCTAATAAAGTGAGATATGTTATCTGTTAGGGAAAAGATGTATGCGAGGACGGAACACTGACAGGTGACCTACCCGTCGCCTCGCCTCTAATAAAGTGAGATATGTTATCCGTTAGGGAAGAGATGTATACGAGGACGGAACACTGACAGCCGACCTACCCGTCGCCTTGCCCTCTAAGAACCCAACGGGAACTTATTCAGCCGAAATAAGTGGCCGCGCCGCTTGATGGTGTCTGTCCAACTGCAGCGGCAAGGACCCTCCCGCAAGGTGCCCCCTCTCTATGCTCCTCCCCTCCCTAACGTAAAAAGGTCTCCCACTAAAACTGTAGGAGCTTGTGTGCCTTCTTTCGCTGTCCTCACCGCCGCCTCATATTGTACCGTGGCGGGGGTAGTGTAGGAACCTGAGGGCAGTGATCAGGATCACTTTCAGCTGGATCCTGGAGCACTTCTAACTCATCGGGTTCATTGAAAGGTTTTATGTGGGTAACATGAATGGACCCGCACACTTCACCGGACTCGCAATGCACCAGCTTGTAAGTGACGTCAGATAGTGCTTTGCTAATGCGGTAGGGGCCTTCCCACCTATTGGCCAGGGACGCCGTGAAGCCCCTTGCTGCGTCACTCAGCGGATGAGTTCGCTTCAGCACCAGATCTCCTACATTGAACCTCAAATTCCGTCTCCCTTTGTTGTACTGGTCCGCTTGCTGGAGTCTCGAAATGTCTAGGTTCTCTCGAGCTTCACGTAGGTTCTCAAAGAAGCGCTGCTGGAGACCTGGGGTGCTATGTTGCGCTTTTTGGACTCCCAGGAGACTTGGAAGAGGGAAGTGACGTCAACGACTAGAGAAACGCAGATTGGATGTTGACAGAAGAAACCACAATCAACATCCAATCTGCATTTGCTGCGTTGTTGACGTCACTTCCCTCTCCCTAGTCTCCTGGGAGTCCAAAAAGCGCAACATAGCCCCCCTGCTGCGAACTGCGTAGTGGTGCGCTGCACGCGTGCTTCATCTGTGCAAAGAAGACCATTTTCCAGGGGAAACACGAGCTCTTTTCCGAAGTTCAGTAGGGCTGGGGTAAAACCCGTAGACCGGTTTACCGTTGTGCGCGTGGCGAATGCCATTTCCGCCAGTTTCGCGTCCCAATCCTTGTGCTGCATTGTGTGCGTGACCAGCATCATTTTGAGGTTTCGGTTTACTCTTTCCGTAATATTCGCCTGTGGGTGGTACGGCGACGTTTTTTTGTGCCGTATCCCCAATGCCTTGCATGCGTCCACGAACACCCTGCTAATAAAATAAGAAGCGCTGTCCGTAATGAGTGTTGCAGGAAAGCCGAATCGAGCGAATGTCTCGAGAAGGCAATCCCAGATTCTCCTGGAGTCAAGTTTGCGCAGAGGAAACAGTTCAACCCATTTTGTGAAGTGGTCCGTAACTACAAGCAAATACTGGTTTCCTCGCGGACTACGGGAGAAAGGTCCGACCACGTCGCATGCAACGCATTCCCAAGGGTATCTACTTTCGACCGATTTCATTAAGCCTGGTGGTTGTCCCCCTCGGGGCTTTGCCTTCTGGCACGCCGTACAACTGCGCGTGTACCTCATAACGTCCTGTCTCATACCGGGCCACGTTGCAATTTGGGCTAACTTTTCGTAAGTCTTGCTCCCACTGCTGTGTCCGGCCGGTAGAGCACGAGACTCTTAAGGGTCTGTTACACTCCAACGTCGAGCGTAGCAAACGCGACGCAGCGCAGCGTACAGAGCTTCCTATTGGTCGAAGATATCGAGGTCCTGCTCGCCGGCCAATCAAAGTCCTACGCTCTGCGCCACGCTACGTTCGCTGCGCTCAACGTCGGAGTGTAACAGAGCCTTTAATCTCGGGGTCGTGGGTTCGGGCCCCACGTTGGGCGCCAATGTGTGTTTCCCTGCCCCAACACCTTGAAAGCCCCGGGTTCTCGTTCGTGCGGTCCACCCCGGAAGAACACGTAGTCACAAGGGAAGGGTTCCTTACGTCTTGTTTATTCTCTGTCTGCACCCCGAATGCCCCTGTGCCTCCCCCCCAGCTGCGCCCTGCCGTCGCGTGGCGCTGCCGTCGGGCATCTTGCCCTCTGCCGGAGCAGAGTGGCGGCAGCCATCACAATACCTACCACCAAGCGGTGGAAAAGGCGGCGCATACTAGAAAGGAGTAGTGGGATCAGGCGCAACAACGGAAAGGTCACGGATATACGCGGCGGCACTGCGGTCGTATCGACTGGAGGATCCGACCGGCTCCGAGCGTTCCGAAGGCCTTCGGCGAGCAGCTTTGTCTTGCGGCTTGGCTGTTTCGAGGTATGGCAGCGCGAAGTGGCTCCCATTCTGAACTGATCTTTACCCCGTATTTGCTGTCGTTTGTGGCCAATGAAGTGTCATGCCGAATTAGTGTTTAATCGCGCAGCAAATGCAATGAGAGCCGCTCTGGCTGCCCGCTGCATACAGCCTATCCAGAACATGCTTAAGTGGCGCCCTCTCGCGCCGTCGACACGGAGTGCGGCAGCCTTGAGCGCTCGCTGAGCTCACTACCCCTCCTCTAGTTCACGGCCACTAAAGCAACCAAGGACGTCATGAGGGAGGTTATTTTTTGCGTGTTTTTGTAATTTTAATTTGCCTATAACTTTTAAAATAAAGAGAAATTCGAGAAACGAAAAGTTTAATTAAGCTACTACGTTCAGTGCGCTCAGGTTTGGTGCAAATTAAAAAACAGTAAAAAAGTCCTTGTAGGGCCCCTTTAACCCGCTAAAGACCCTAGGCTAGCTGTTGCGCTGCGCTGGCTAAATTGCTCACCATACAGTGTGTAACAATGTCGCCATACTCTGGCAAACTAGACTCCTGCTGTCTAAACAAATAGGACTAATTTGTTTGTTTTTTTGTGGGTTGTTTGCGAGTGCTAGCGTCCCGGTGTCACTGTGCGTGCTGGCTGATTGACTTCACATGTGAGTACTGTACTTTAGTACTGTTTCCAAGCGCTTACATAACAATATTTTCTTAATTTTTATAGAATGATGTTTGCGTGAAAAATTTAGTCACAGAACGAAATGAAGCATATGTTGGTTTCGCTGTCCTTGATTCGCAGCACGGCTTCTGATAACCAAATTTTGTTCATGTTGATCACGCCGTGTTGAACTCACCTCTCCTTCTTAACGACTGGGAGCTGTGGACTTTTTTAAGAACCGGTTTGAACTGGTTCGCGCTTAGTGAACTGTTATTTCAAAATCATTACTGAACCAGAACCGAAACGGAACAAAATGCAAAGCTACTGAACCCGAACCCGGACTGAACCGGAATAATGACCCGTACGACTCCCTGCTTTTAACCCAGCCGATCTTCTAGTGTTTGCGCGGAACATATATAAAGCATTGGAGTAAATATATTAAGAAATCGAAAGAATCGTACAGGACACATAAACGTTTACGTTTCAATGCTGCGTTCACACTGGCGTTCGAATCGCAACCGCAAAGCAAACCCGCTCGCTTTTATCATCAAATGCGCGCGATTTGTATTGGATATTTAAGCAGCCGAGTTCGCAACCGCTATTTCAAATGTGGTTGTTCCATAATGCGGCAGGTTCTATAACATGGCGCTACAGTCCCATCTGTTGTCGCCGCATTGGGGAGGAGATCGAGGGCTCCCTAGCGGCTACCTCGGGAACTAACGCTGTGTGGCAAACGAACCCTCTGACCGCAGTCATTAGTGCATTCGCTGTCATGGAAGACGACGACGCAAAGCTTGTGAAAGGTATGTAACACTGTTCTTTTCTACTAAACTCATCTAGATAGAAGTGATCTAGTCTCCTCCTACGTCCAATGACATCGAAGTCCTCTTGGAAGGCAAAACAAGCCCATGTGTGGTTTGCGCGTGCATGCCGGACCAGCCGCGTCGCGTCGGCCGCGTGCTCGATCGTGCGTGGCCGGCGCGGCGACCGTGTATTTCTTGATGCCTCACGAAGCACGCAGTTCACTTTTCAGTTACCCTGTCTCTTGTGACAATCATGGACCCCGTCGGCGAAATCAAGCGGCGCCTCGTTGAAGGAGAAGACGTGCTCAACTGCGATCATATCACCAAGTGCAGCGTTGCACCAGAGCCGACGACGGACAGTGTCCGGATCGTCGCGTACGTGCTGCAGTCGTCCACGCTGCATGTACCCGGTTCGAAAGCATGCTTCGAACACTGCGGTACGCAGAAATCGCGCATTATATATCGCTACAAAAAAAAATATGCAGCGAGCGCGGAAACGATGCGGCGATACGCTAGGCGAGTGGTATAGCGTCGGAGTTATTTGGTACACAGCGACTGTTTGTGGTGATGATGATGATAACGAAACTGTGTCTCCTAGCACTTTGTCGGCGGTTTTATGTTCTTGCCGCAGTGTATGGAAATTCGGGGCAGGCATGTACGTGGCATCGCTTCTAACAGGGCACTAGCGGTGCTGTTGTGCAAGTTTTCGAAGCAGAGAGCATGATAGCTTCTTGCGCCATGCACGAACTAAGCCCTTTAAAAGCCTAATGAAAATAAAATATATTACGTTAATGTATTTGCGGAGGGTAGACGGTTCGTTTGCGAAGATAATGAGTGGTTCTAATGTTTGGCGTCTGTTGCTAGTCACAAGCCTTTTTTACGCTTGATAGTGCGATCGATGTCTGCAGTGACACCAAGTGCCACGGAGTGCTTTGTGCGACCACCCTTGGGCTTAGTAGAATGAGACTCAATGAGTGCTTTGAGAAGCTTTTGCATACTTTTGGAGTCGTCTTTGGGTTTGATAGCTTCAGCAGCTTTATGCTGTTTCTTTTTCCCCAGTAGCACAGTGTGGCCGTCAATGGCAATTTTTCCACGCATTTTCTGGCGTCCGTCACCACAAATAATGTGGTCTCGAAAAAATTATCTTCTTACCTGCAGACATAATGGCAGAAGTATTTCTGGAAACGCCTCAAACATCTTCGAAACATGTTTACTCCCCATACAGAACTTTTTTTTTTTTTTATATGGACAATGTGGAAGGATCCTCATGCGAGGAAGAAATATCGCAGTACGTGTCTGCAGACTGTCTTTTGTGTGATGTATTCGCAGTGTGACCGCCGCTTTTAGCCAGTAACGGCGAAACAGGGTTGCCGAATTAATGTGAAAACAAGCTTTAGAATACCAAAGGACGCACTCGCAGAAAACAACGAAAGAAGAAAGCGAGATAAGTAAAATGAACGAGACATACCCAAACACGATAAAAAAAGGGGGGGGGGGATGAATTCTAAGAATGTCAAGAGGGAGGCCTAAAATTTATTTTCTTAGTATTGAAGGGAAAGCTCACGCTCGAAATTCACATCCGATTCTCTTTTTTTTTTTTCTTTTTGGTTTGATTTTATTTTACTTCGAAGGACATCCTCTGTGTAAAACTATCTTTATTGGAGTTGCTTTAGTGATGCTGTTTTTTGCAGTATTTGATTCGCACTCTCACACGCGCTTTTCAGTTGCGTTTCGGACTGTGTTTAATATTTATTTGCGAGTCCTTGGTCGTCGAAGAAAAGTGAAACGAGAACCTGCTGGCTTTTGCTGCAGCTGTTCGCTGGCCCTTGCTCGCTCGCGGACGTCGAAAGGAACGAATCGATTCTACATTTTAATTCCGTCCGAATGCAATAACCTTCGGACCTCCAAACTGTCTGCCGAAAAAAAACAAAAAAAAAACATTAACATTAGAATATAGAAGTCAAAAAATCAAAACGAAATCTAAGCGATCGTAAAAGAAAATATCAAATCTGGTCGTTTATTTCAACTGCCGGAAGCGAAGAATAATCACCGCATTCCTTTTATAAACGTAAAAAAAATTCTGATAATGAGAAAAGAAAAGTTGTTTAAAAAAGATGTTAATTGAACATATTGCAAGCTCGAGGGATTTATTGATTTACATGCCTTGATTACGACGATATATATATATTTAAACACCGCTTTGCTTTTTTTTTTTTAACATGCAATGCATACATGCAATACAAATTGACCTTAAATAAATCGACAAGTCTTTTCCACTTTAAACAGGTCATGCAACATATTTTTGTTCAAAAATAAAATTTTGAGATTGATAACCTACCATAGCGTCCTCTATACTGAAAATGCCTGGCCAATTGATGGCTTCCCCATGCTTTGGCACCGTTCTGCCTACCTCACATAATCACCGCCCTGGGCGCCACCTTCCCATAAAATGAAGATGATGATCGTCTGCCGCGCTCTGCTTCTACCGCAACGTACGCCATTCCAATACTTTGGAACACATATTTCATAGCAGGTGAGTAGCAACATATTGCGGTGGAACATGAACGCTCGCACCGCAAGGTGTGTTGCGCAAGACGATGGCTCACACCGCAAAGAGTGGAGAGCAAACAGTGTGTGTGTGAAGGAATGGACGCCATAAGAGCTTGACGACGGAACCTGACGAAACAAGGCCTTAGATTTACTTTCTTCCCTTAACAGTATGTAGCTTCCGAAAGTTAATAAATGTCGGGAACAGTAGGTGTTACCCAAGACGAATTACAAACCAGACGGACGAGAAAACGGTAAACTTTCACAATTTCGAAACAGCGAACACTGAAAGTATTTATTGCCGAGGTCATGGACCAGGCGAAGAGCAGGTGAAGAGTAATTGGAACGGCCTGGGTCCTCTGGGGTTACAATCCCTGTAAAGTACCCTACGCAGTGTGCACGGTGTTAGCTGTGTCAGGGCTCACGTTTCGTAATTACGTACTGCGCCTGTCGTCAGGCACACGTCACTACCTGGAGCTCCGAAAGAGTCCTGGGAAGGTCAGCCACTCAAACAGCACCGAAAGATGCCCTGGAAGGGTATATGATCTGATCCAGGTTTGACGAGAGGGAGGCCCGAACCAAGCTGGGCTTTTAGTGAAACCTCAGCAGGAGGCTGAGGCTACACTCAAGCGAGCTTTAAGGAAGGCCTGTCCTAACAGGCCTTTCTTAATGTCCGTTGCAAAAAGGTGCCTACATCATACTTTGGAGTAGCAGAAGGTAGAATTTTGGATGCAGTCTTTTCTCAAAATGAGCTTAGTCACTTTTCATGTTTCTGGCTGTTGCTTGGGGTCTCGGTACATGACAGTCCCTGTACTTCCTTTTTCGAGTTTGCAAAAAACGCAACAAAATGCGTAATAAAAAATAAAAAAGCTTAAATGCGATTCAAAGCAACCACGTCAATGCCAAAAAATAGCACAAAGAATGCAAGAATGCACGAGAGAGGCTTAGTCACTTCGTTTCCGTCGTTTATGTTTTCTGTCTTGTATAGGGAAGCGGCGCACCCACGTGGTGATAGCTAGTAACTGGCGATTGGGCAGGCATTATCAGTGTAAATGAGGCTATGGAACTCATAAAACGCGCATTCGCCTTCACTTTTTTTTTTACGATTCTTTGAACATTCTGAACCCCCTGAACTCGCAGAAGAACGTGCGACCACTTGATGTGGTGCCAATTATACGGGATATTTTAATTAAAACGTGCCAAGACAAAACCAAAAATTGGCACACGAGGCATGTTGAATTAAAGCAGTATTGTTCACAGTCCTACTGAGCAGGACAATATATTTTTTGCGATATGCCAAAAAGTCTAATTAAACAAATTCATTAGCCAACTTTTCAATTCGTGCTCAAACCCTTCAACACAAAACTTTAAGAGTGTGTTCAGAAACATCCCATCGTGTCGTTTCCATCAAGATAGCCTTCGTGTGACTAACGTTTTATATCTATAAAAAAATGGGCCGAAATCGGTGCTGCCGCCACTCTAGTTCTCGAAGTAATGTTTTAGCATTTTGCGCAGCGGTTATTAATAACAAACAAAGCATAGTGAATGCAGCCTCTCAGCCCTTTCTGCGGGATGAACATTCCCGAAATTCCTCTTTTTTCTGGTGCAAGCAGATCAGGTCACTTAGCGTGTGCATGAAGGGCGTGTGCCCGATGTGCGGTAAACGACAGAACCATTTCGTTGTTGTGCATACAGGGGAGACGACACAGTGCACTTACGGCCCGGTGACATGCTAAGACGACTGCGCGCCAAGAATGGCGTGGCAAGCCGAAAAACTGAACCGCAGCCCGTGTGCGTCCATAAGTCTCCAAAGCCGGCGGCAGGAGCTTCCGAGGGCGTCCAAAGTGTGTGTGTGTAGGCGTCGTAAATGGAGATTGGGGAGGAAAGAGAGAGCCGCACCCCGGCCGCTTATTTCGAGAGGCTATAAGCCAGGGGTCTCAAACAGGCGGCCCGCGGTACGCATGCGACCCGCGACTCTGTGGGATGCAACCCACAAGCATCCCGCAGCTGCGAGTCCCCGTTGCCATGCCTAGAGCGCCGCATGTGCCATAAATAATAGTTTTATATTGTCGATTTGTTTCCGCACGAAATAGAACTCTGCTCTGTTCACGCATTGTGCACTATTTTTTATTTGTTTTACCAAGTATTGCTTCGTATAAATATTTGCTTGTCAGCCCTTTCCCATGTAAATCAACCGGAATGGCAATACCATAGGGTATACAAGTGCGAGCTCTTTGCCCAAGGATCGAGGCAGCTCGGCTGCGCGAACTCTTGCACAGCAGGAGCAACCGCCAGAAATAAAGCTATGAGCTCGGGTTTCAAGCTGTCAGACAATATTTTCAAAATTAAAATATTTTCTTATAATGCTGTTAAACAAGTTGTGAGAAAAGCGAAAACGGCCACATGAAGAGAGATTTTTTCTATGCCTGTTGAGCCTAGTGACTTGTGGAACAGGGCAAGGATGGTGTGCTTGCTCTGGTTCTAATGAAAAATGCCAGTACTGTGGTATGGTGGTGTTTTAAATCTTTTTTATAGCATCAGGTTTGGGCCCAATGTAGTCATATTTGCAAATAAAAGCTAAAAAGGGCAAACCGATGAGCTTACAAAAAGCAGAAAGCCTAAGGTTCCTTGTCTAAAAATCTCTGGGCTGTCGCTGGGACAGTCAGCTGCTTTGCAACACTGTTTGTTGTTGTTGTTGTTCTTCTTCTTCTTCTTTTTGTCCCGAAATAGCAAAATTTTGCCCCCCGTCTCTGTTGGCCCTCATCCTTTCTGGGCTGGACCATCTGGCCCCCATACTCGAAAGGGTTAGAGACGATAGGACGCACAGCAACGGCGGCCCCACATAATTGGCTGGTTATAGAGAGTGACGGCGTGACGTAACACTAGTAACACCTAGCAACCGAGGTGCAGTGGGGGACAGCGGGTCTAGGGTGTACTTTGGCCGCCGGCGGGGCGCCGCGAGGCGACGTGTATGGGTGGCCCAAGATGAGTTAACATATTGTAATAAGCCATCCGCAGAATGTCGCTGCGAAGTGAATGGGAACGGAAGAGGGGGGGAGGGGGTCGACCTGGCGTTGAGGTCACGTGACGTCAATGTTCCCGCTAAATCTAGCGGGTAAAGTGAATTTGTGTACAAGGCACGTGACGTCTTTTTGCCCGCTATATTAAGTGAAGAAAATAGTGTGAAGTCATTGTTGTCCGCCCCCCCTTTCTATCTAGGTATCTTCCTCTGACACGCCCAAAAAAAATTTTTTTTTTCATGCTAGGCGTTGAAATGGCATATCAGGACATTACAAAAAAATTGTTTCACTATAGAGTTGCTTAGTTTTTTTGTTTTTTTTTATAAAAATAGAAATACGAGGCCCAATTCAAAGTTCCCGCCAGTGCACTGTGACGTAACAGTGTACCGCAAGGTGTCGGGGCGGTCAGAAGGGAGGCATCGCCGGAAGTCACGTGAGTTGTATCCCTCCTCGTGCTTACCGCGAGCGCGTGTAATATTTTTTAAATTTTTTTTGTTATTCACCGCACCTCCACGAGCAATCCAAGCAGAAAAAGTTTCTTTTATTTGCTTTTCATCGCTTAATGTTGCTGTAAAGGTAGAAGAAGAGGAGTCAGTGAATTGACGTGATCAACTGCAATGCCTGGAAGGTGCTGTGTGAGAGACTGTCCCGGTATTTCAGCAACTGAAGAAAAGATCACACTGCCACGTTGAGGATCACAAACTTCGTGGCAATCTAACCACAGCCGTTTTTCTTGATGTAAGGGGAGCCTTCGATAATGTGAGTCATTCAGCAGTTTTGCAAGGTCTTCAATCAATTGGCGTAAAAGGTCGTCTCTATCACTGGATTGCTAATTACTTACATAACAGAACAATTTTCATGCACACGAACGAAGGAGATACAAGCCAACATTTTATAAAGAAGGGAGTACCTCAAGGTGGGGTCTTGAGTCCCGTTCTATTTAACATTTCCCTCATTGGTATTACTGAGGTTGTATCAAAATCTATTCACATTACTTTATATGCCGATGATATATGCCTATGGACATCCGCAATTTCCCTTAAGTGTATACAGACTCGTCTGCTTTGTGCGCTCACAAGCGTGTCTGAGTTTCTAACAAAGCGTGGGCTTGAACTGTCACCGGAAAAATCTGCCGCTCTTGCCTTTACGCGGATGAAAACAGACCGATACCCGTTAAAAATTAACGGTACTGCAATTCCCTATGTATCCTCTCACAAATTTCTTGGGATTTTTATCGATCGTGGCCTGACTTGGAACGCCCAGTTGGCTCATCTTCACGTCAAGTTGTCATCATTTACTAACCTTGGACGGTTTATAAGCGGCACGACCTGGGGAGCTACAACAAGTGCACTTCTCTGCCTCTATAGCAGCTTGTTTGTTGGCATTCTTCGTTACTGCCTTCCTGTACTACATGGCCTCAGTCCGACTAACATGAAAAAGCTCCAGTCACTTCAAGCGCAGGCACTCAGAGTATGTCTTGGCGTTCCAAAATGCACATCCACCACAGATACAATAGCAGAATCCCACAGTCTCTTCATAATATCTCTTCGCACCCAGGAGACGCTCCGGAATCATATGCGACATCTGGCACGGCATAAGACCCACCATCTAGCGAACATATCCGAAAGATGCTTTTACAGCCGTATTGCCCAAGTGATCCTTGATCACAAGCACGTTCTCCCAACATCTTTTCAACATCATACGTTACTCGCCATTCTCCCATGGACACTACCTCAAATCAAAATCTACAGTACTATTCCGGGAATTGACAAGAAATCTGTGCTCCCTGCTGTCGTCCTACGGCAACTGTCCTTATCATACATACATTATGAACACCGCTCTACGTGTCATATATACACCGATGCGTCCACAACATTTAGCCAGTCGTCCATTGGTATTGTAATCCCAGCATTTTCACTTAAAATTGGTTATAAAGTTTCTCATAGGATGCCCTCGACAGCTGCTGAGCTAGTAGCTATTCTCGAGGCGTTAAGATACATTCAGGCAATTCCCCCTCGTTCCTGGACAATAGTTACTGACTCTAGATCATCCCTTCAATCACTCCAGTTCCAAGGCCTGAAGAGCCCAAACAGGCAACTATTATTGGACATCCTCAAATTGCACTGGGACGCAATACGCGACGGTCATTCAGTATGCCTCCAGTGGATACCAAGTCATTGCGGCGTCCCAGGAAATGAATTAGCCGACGCTGTAGCAGCAGATGCCCGTAACTCCATCAATGAAGTACAAGCCCCATATACAAGATCAGATATAAAAACAACAGTGAACATTCTGGCGAAGACCATAAACAAACGTCTGTGGGACGACGCCACCGATCAAGGGACACGACTACGCACTATCGACCCGCACCTAATGTTTCATGTACCTCGAGGTCTCACGCGTCGGCGTCAAGCTGTGCTACATCGAATACGCCTAAACGTTGCATACACAAATAAGTACTTGTTCATCATAGGAAGACTTAATCCGCCAGACTGCGCGAACTGCAACACTCCGGAAGATTTGGTACACATTATGTTGGATTGTCCCGACTACGAAACTGAACGGACACAACTAAGAAAATATATTAAGTTGTCCCCTCAAGAAGACCTCACCCTCGACAAGATACTGGGACCATGGAGAAACGAAGCCACCGCCACACTTGCGACAAAGTCCCTTTTGCGATTCCTGACCGCGACTGGTCTCATCAAGAAACTTTAATGTACAATAAGTTTAAGTTTTTTTTTTTGCTTTTTTTTTGTGTGTGTGCCTTTAACTTTCTTCACATCTTTTTACCTCTCTTCCCCACCCTTACCAGAGTAGTCAGTCAGGAGATACCTCCCGGCTAATTTCTCTGGTTTCTCTTTATCCCCACCAATAAAAAAAAAAACAACGTGATCAACTGCAATGCCTAGAAGGTGCTGTGTGAGGGACTGTCCCGGTATTTCAGCAACTGAAGAAAAGATCACACTGCATGCATTTCTGAAAGACATACAAGAGATGAACCGGTGGCTGACTGCGGTTCCCGCAGGACAGCTATTAGAATCCGTGGGTAGGCGATGGATAGGCTCGATGCACTTTAGTGATGAAGATTACAACCCAAGGCGAAGTTTACTAAAACTCACAGGTCTCTATGTGAAACCTCAACTGCAGGTCTAAGTTTCCTGCCCATCTCCCTGCAGCAGCGGCACTCAAGAGGCTTGAATTCAGGCATCACGACGCATGGGTTGCATGTGCACCTAGTAAACAAGTTCTACTCATATTCTAGACAAAACACGTACTTTATGCTTGACGTTTATTTGTACTTGGTACACTCACCAGTTCGTATCCTTTAGACGGCAGGCATCTTCAGCCTGGAGAGTATCCGATGATTCAACGGCCTTGGTGTCCGAACCTTCAGCAATGCGCGATCGGGCGTGTCGTATGCTAGCAATCCTAATTTCTGCGAGCGTTCTAAAATTTTTTTTTCAAACCTTGATAGCTTGTTTTGTGCCCAGTATAGCTCTGTACCATCGGACTGACGGCATGCACCCATACACTGGCTTGTACTCGCAACGCTTTCATCATTGATCTCCATCACGTCGATCCACTGACTCTTCGTCCTCAACTTTTACAGCACGCAAACTAACCAACGGCGCACCAATAAAAAGCTAGTGGAACTGAAACTTCGTTTTCTACGATCGCTCGTACGAAGAGCAGAATAAAAAAAATTAAAAAAAAGTCGTAGGCACGGTCGCGGAGAGCATGAGGAGTGAAACTAACGTGACTTCCGGCGAACCCACTTTTAGTGACGTAGGTCGATGCCTCCCTTCTGACCGCCCCGACACCTTGCGGTACACTGTTACGTCACAGTGCACTGGCGGGAACTTTGAATTGGGCCCCGTATTTCTATTTTTATAAAAAAAAAAACTACGCAACTTTATAGTTACACAATTTTTTTGTAATGTCCTGATATGCCATTTTAACGCCTAGCATAAAAAAAAAATATTTTGGGGCGTGTCAGAGGTTTTTTAATTACCTCAAAGCGGCCTGAAGACCCTGAAACCGGGGTGGTCACATTGCTCGTACATCATACAAAAGACAGTCTGCAAACACGAGTCACCGCAATATCCGTGGTTCGAACGCCGCGTGCCCAAGTTTCCCCCTTGAACTTATTATTGCTATGTAGCCTTCGAAGCACGAATCTCGCTGTCGCTCGCGTTCGAATCTGTATGCAGGCTGTATTTCGTATAATGAATGATCAGTGTGACCCCGGCCTAAGAAAGCTCATCGCTCTCAAAGGGCGGAATCGCGTGTTTCAGGCTCATATTGTCCGCGGACGCGCGGCTGTATCTTTCTCGGCAGACAATAATTGGGAGCCAAAATTCCCCGACAGCTTGAGAAACGGAAGGCGTGGCGAGGTTCCCGGCATCTCGTCAATGAGATCGCTGCATTAGCCGATTGGAATGTCGAAGGACCAACCCCGAAGCGAGACGCCTAATTATAATGATTAGGCTGCGCCCCGTGTTTCTCGAGCTGTCGGCGATAATTATTCTGGGCATCCGCTGCAAAGAACGACCTCCACATACGGTGTGTACACATTAGAAATGCTATTCTTCGTTTCACTTCAAGTTCGACCGCAGCCACAGTCCGATGGAGTCAATCGAGCAGTGCCGAAAATTTCATCTTCGCGGCGTTCATCCTGTTTTTCCGTCTGCTGTTACTGAAAAAACCAATCACGCACTGTGAATGCACCACCCATTGTGCAAAAACTAATTTTAAAAAAGGGGGAAAAAAGCCATAGGAACTGAAGCTAACAACCTACCTTTTACAGCAGAACTGTTAAGGGCTAGTTTACCCAGTATCGTGTCCGTCAGCAAACAAATGATGACACTAAACTATTGACAGCTACCGCCATCTATCAGTGACAACGGCAACCAGACAACCGGCTTGCCGGTTTTCTGGTTGCCGCCGTCGCTCATAGATGGTGGCAACTTCTCCAGCCTTTCCACACTGGCTTGCCGACTTGCGGCTGGCCATTACTTCATTCCCACCATAGTGCAGCTTCGCTGGTCTTCCTTCTTCACCAGAGTGGAAAGGCCCGAAGTTTTTTTTTTATTCATTGATGTTTCATTTCAAATTTTTACGCTTCTACGTATTTTATTTTATTTTTAAAGCCACTAAGCTTGAGGTTTCTTTCAGGGATGCATAATTTCGTCGAGCATAACGATAAGTTCGTACACTTTGACTAACTGACTGACTGACTGTCCCCTGGAATTGGAGAGAGTTCGAGCAGCACGCACCAGGGACTCATTGTTTGGCGGCTGTCTTTGCCTCGTAAATTATGCGCGACTAGCAGGCTTTGGCGGATGTGATTAGGGAGCGGGAGGGAGAGGGCATAGGGAAGACGGGAGAGGAACATAGGGAAACTCGGCGCAGAGAGAGTAGGGAAATGGGGAACGACGGGATCGGTCAAAGAGGTTTTTCGACTTCGCTACTTCACGTCGGCTCGCTTATTTATTAATTTACTAATTTTAGTTTTCCCCTGGCGAAGAATCTCGACTTTCCAACTGCTGAATAATGTAGCGACCCACTTATTGGAGTAAACAAACCATGAAGTGGAGTTAAACTGTTTAATGCACACCATCGGTTAAACCCGCTCGCAAAGCTTTCAAAGACTTAAAAAAGCGAGTTACTTCTTAGTGTAACACTTTGTTATTATATTTTTTTAATTTAATTCTCCGGTATGTAGCGGCCGAATTACATTTCCGTACGCTGTCGTACATTAACTTAAAGCACGCTTTCACACCGAGCACCGACATTGAAATATGCACGTAGGCGATAAATTATATTTACGGATAATTATATATTGGTTGAAGTATTATACTCGCAGTTATTTTCTCGTTGTTTTTCAAACACAACTAACTTCTACCTAATCAGTAAACAGCTCATTCTGTTTAATATTTCGGCTCGCAAGGCAGAAGGAAACAGTACAAAACGAAATAATTGGGGACAGGCAGATCAGGCAGAAGTGAAGGAAATGGGTGCCTTTCACGCTCAAGCCTTGTCCAAAACTATACAAGTTTATTTTAAGCAGTTTACAGGGTTTTTCTTTTATTCTTAAGCACCTAACCATTTACATAAATGATGCGACGCGAAAACGCTGATGCAAATTCCATGTTAGACCGACGTGGCCAATGAACTTAATTTTGACGACGCCGAGCGAACGCTCGAGTTTGCTTGCTCTCAAAATGCAAGGATGGGTAAATTATACTCGTATATCACTGAAACATTGAACCAACACGCGTCGCAAGCTCACGGCTGATATACACTAAATATTTACCAACCTGATACGTTCTGGAAGAAGAAGAAGAAAACTAACCCTCGTAGCGTTACACGGACGAAAGTTTAGACGTTAAATATTCCGTACTAAATTATAAAAAATAAAAAAATGTAGATACGACAAGCTAGAGCAGTATGGAGTGTTCTCTGTCTACTTAAATGGAGTGTTCGCCGTAATTCTTTCTCTTCTAAACTATCAAGTGGAGGCCGGAAGTTGAACTCAAGTTGCATTACGAAGCAACGCTGTATGACGAAGCAACGCTGTATTACGAAGCAACACTGTCTACAAACACACCCGCGTTCGCCCACACAGGGTGCGGGCGATGCGCGTGCGCAGAAATCATATTTGCCCGAGGGTAAGCATCAGCGCATGCGCAGTGCCGATACCAGCGCCAGCAACAGTGGAGTGTCATCAGAGAGATGAAGGGCGTGCCGAGTCCCGAGCATCTCATCAACGAACCGCAGCCAATCAGATCGAGGCACTAGGCGATAAGAACGCCAAAGAACAAATCAGAAGGCAAGAATTAAGCGTTAACGTAATAGCCTCCACCCTTCGGTTCTTAAACTCTCAGTGCCTCTATCTCAAACAGATATAGGCGAGATATATGCGACATATATATAGAGGCGAGATATAAATATCGTGGCATCTATCGTTTTTTTGTTTTTTTTTTTGTTTTTCAGTATAAAGTCCCTAAGTATTTTGGGGTTTTTTTTTGTTTTGCTATTTTTTTTAACTTTGGTGTTTCTCCGGGACTGGGGGACATCTTAAAAAATTATGGAGAATTTTTTTTTTTTTATAGCGCGTGTAATTGCGAAAATCGATAAGCAAAATGATTGGCGAGAATTTCATAAAGTCGGGCAAATATTGGAAGCCGGGGAAGGCGAATACAAAAAGATGAAATATTTGAAGTTTGTCTTGGTTACTTTACGGAAATAAAAAAAAAACTATAGGATGACGGCGCAAGCGCAAGACACACAGCAATACAGCTACGCCGCTTAGGCACCGTTCCACAAAGCGTCGTTCTTGCGTGCATCTGATTAAATATACACCTTTAGATTCAACTTTTCAGACAATTGGTAAATTGTTGTTTCACTGCTCAAAATGATTTTGCTCGCGCGGGCAAATAAAAGATACTGGAATGAAAATTATTTAAAAAAATAATTTGAAGCTCAAAGATTACGCTAAAGTTGTGCACCTTTTTTAGAGACAAATATCATTTAAAAATAATTTTGCTTTATTTAAGTTTATTTCAAAATAATTTTGATGGAAACTACGGAATATATAAATTGAAATTACATCTTATAAACGAGGGCGATCTATAACGCTCGAATTGCGATGCAACTTTCTGTGCGTCCGCCTGTGCGTGCGTGCGTGTGTGCGTGTGTCTGTGCATATGCGTGTTTGTATCTTTGCTTCCATTTAAAAACACAAATCTCTTTAAAGCTTCCATAATTCCGCAAATTTCGAAATTGTTCTAAATTTCACGTGCTAACCTCGCGGCCTTGATTACCAAGTTCAAAAAAGTGGTTCATGAGTCATCGAGAGCTTGCGCATTCGAGTCCGACAACGTACAGGCCTTGTGCGACCTCTCTTGATCCTTTGGTATAGTTGTTCAAATTGTTTCTTGAAGGCTTGGAACAGAGAACTACCCTGTAGCTTTATTATACAGGGAGCAGGTCCATGCGTCTAAAAACAATGTACAAAAGAACCTATTTAAAAAAAAACAGAACTCACGAGAACATTTGGCCCACCTGATAAATGAATTCAAATTAGGACTGACGCATCGCGAGCGTCGGGTATTCCCTTGTCTCGAGAACAATCCGATCAACTGCATACAAGGCGCCAGTACACATTCGCCCCGAGCCATACAAGCTTTCGCGTGTTTTTTTTTTTTTTTCTTTCTTTGAAAGCTTAAAGCTATACATGGGCGTGAAGACGCAGCTTCCAGAATGGTTTCATACTCCGTTTTACTTTAAAGTTCACTCACAGCCGACGCAGCGTTAAAAGTATACCGAGCACAAGGTTCGTCTGCTTCTTTTGCAGGGGGTTGGGGTGAAGTCAGAACGACGCCTAGCTCCGATTGCCTCCGATTGGAAGGATAGTGGGGAGACCCTAAGGTAGCTTGCTTTGGGGTATCCTTCAATCCGAGAGCCAATCAGAGCAAGGCGTCGTTTTGACGTCACCGCAACCCCCTGCAAAAGAAGCAGACGAACTTGCGCTCCGCATATATCGTGACGGCGTTCGTTGTCTTCATGGGTTTTGCTGTCACCGACAAAAAAAAAAACAAAAAAAACAATCACGATCGATGAATGCACCGCGATTCTGCGCCTTTGCTGTGCGTAATTGGTTTCGTCATAAAGATGCACTTTCAACGACGTCTGATTGGCTTATTCGTCGGATCGTACCCTCGTAGCATCGGCGCAGCGGTTGGGCTTAGTGTGAAACAGAGTATAGACACAATTTTTGAATCTCGCACAAACCATGGTTCTAACGTTTTTATTCTTTCTTTTATTAGATATGGTAGCAAAGCTGTTATAGAACAGGCTCACACAACGCCCCATAGCTAAACATTTACGCCAAGTGTCCAGACATACCAAAAAAAAAATGGAGAAGAGCGTGTAAATTTCGGCACGTTGAAATGGCATTTGAAACGCATGTATGGTGGTATACAGCGGTATGAAAATAGCAGTTTCAAAACAGATGGAAAATTTCGGTACAGGTAACATGTCTGAGCGGTTTTCGGTTCTACCTCTGCCGCGTTTTTTAGGCCGCTGATTTTTTTGTGTTTATATGCAAGAGAAACCGGCGTGTGTTTTCCGGTGTTTATTTTTTCCCCCAAATGGTGGTGAATTTTAGTGATCTTAGAAAAAATGGTAAAAACTGAAAGTTCTTGTCTGAAAGGAGATGTTTTGACCAAAAACAGTTATAACTGGAAACAAGATTCCCATAAATCGGTGTTTCGGTCTTAATCAATTTTGTACTTTTTACACCAATGGATGTGTATCGGTGTTTTTCGGTTTTAACCAAATTCTTTTTGGACACCAACAAAGAATTATAGCTGTTTTCTTTTTCTCGTTTTTTTTTTGTTAAAATTGGGTAGTTTACAGCCCGGTTAAAGCAAACAATGTATAACTTCATAGCTCTGCAATGACCATTTATAGCGTTAATAACGTTGCCATACTTGTTCGCGTCATCATACGTCACGTGGCATTTGACACTCCAATCGTCGTCTTCAAGTAGTGGGTACAAAACTTTCGGGGTGACATCTTTTACCTCCATGGTAGCAAATAAAACGTTCTGGACAGGCTTCAATGGAGGCGTCTGTATAGCGGTTAACAAGGCGTCGCTAGGAATCCAGCCTCATACGTTCGAAACTCCGACGTGATCTCGGCGAAATTTACTGAAACCTTGTCTCGAAAAATGGCTCTGACTTTTCGACTGCTTAAAAGAAGTTCACTTTTGTATCAATCACCCCTCTCCTCTCCCCCAAAGCAACAGATCTGTCAAGGCACCGTAATTAGGGAAACGACTCCACTTTGCAAATGCCTTGCACAGGACCGAGTGTCTAGGGAAATCTTTCATTTTAGAGCAATTGCATGTTGTCTGAATTCGTCGTGCATGTCCGAGTGTACGTTAAGAGAACCGCCTTCCAATACCTGTTTACTCGTTATTGTGTTGGCAAACCTACGAAATACACGGGACTTAGTTTTGTGTGATGCTGGGGATTACGTCGGAACGCGAATATTAACGATGGGAAATATTAACGATTAAGTGATGGTTATGTCAGTAGGCTCGCTCGATTTCCTTGCGCCCCCTGCACCGGTGCAGAAAAGTGTAAGACGGTGCACTTCCGGTCGTATTTCAATACACATACCGGAAGTACACTTCTCTACACTTTTGAGCACCGGTGCAAAAGATTGGCGGCAAATCGAACGAGCCTAGTATTGCCACTCTGTGTGCACTCAAAGTGAAGGGGTTTTTGGCCCTGGGCGGTTCATTCACCAAAGTCTTTTAAGGGTGTCGCTCATAACCTCAGTTGCATCCTGCCGCAAAGAAACAACGTATTGTAGAACCTTTTTTTGTGTACGTGCGTGCATGAGCATGTGCACATGCATGTGCGTGAGTGCGTGCGTGTGTCTTTTGTGTTCTTAAAGAAAGTCATTAAATGTTATCGGTTACTTACGTGAACGTTACAACGAATTTCAATTAGGAGTTAGAATAGTTGTTATTTTTCTTTTCACCAAAAATGGAGGGATTCTGGAACTTCGATATCTGCCCTGGCAATTTTGATGCGGGCGAGCATTGTACTAGTAGGCGGTTGTGTATCACTCCTGCTTTATACACGCTAAAGACTTTAGTCTTATCTACAGCGTGAACAAGTGTAGTCAGACTCAATGGCAGGCTGACCTCAAGCTGTCTTAAGCATTCACGTCTGATTCTCTTCTCACAGGTTCCCGTTTGTGTGTATGAGTATGTTTGTTTGTTTTATCGTTCAGAAGTGTCTGTGTCCGCATTTTTCTTTTATCTCTGTCTCTACCTCCCTGTCTTTTGTGACTCTGTGGATTTCTCTTTCTCTCGATTTGTTCTGGCTTTTCACCTTTCTCCCCCTTTCTTATATCTCTTTCTGGCATTCACCTGTGACCTTCTTTTTTCTTATCCTCGGTCATGTTCTCTCTCTTCTCGAGCTCTTCCTATACTCTGTTCTTCCACGCCCTCGGTGGTTCGTAATCAGTAACCTTACATTTTATTGTCATATTCATCCTCTTAGGTGGTCTCTAAAGGGGACTGTCATCAAAATTATGCGGATGATCGAACCCAACCGACCGACTGTTATATTCGTTGCGAAGCCGCCGAACGACGGAATATTTTGGCGGCCCCAGGCGTCATCGAAGTTCTTCTCTTGCGGCGGCTTCGCAAAGAATATGGCATTCAGTCGGGTAAAGCTCATTCATCCGAATATTTTCTTCTTTCTTTTTTTTAGGTTTTGACAGTGCGATTTGTGCTCGCCAAAGCTGGCTTCTCTGCAAGCAGAGCTTTTATGCGGGGAAAGCAGCTTGACGAGTGCCTTCGGAATTTCTTCGACAAGTCTGGCGAACCTGTTTCGGCCATCAAGTGGCTGAGCCAATACCACCTTAGAAGACAAGGCCTAGAGCGTAACGTAATGTTTAGTGGATCCCCTGACAAGCCCCAAAAGGTTAAACGCGCTAAAGCTTGACGAAAGTCGCCGCAAAGCGACAGACGCGTGCATCTTGGCGTCGCAGCATGCGAGCGTCGCGCTCGTTGTGACAGCATATATCTTGTACAAAACATTTAACATAAAAATCCGTGCTTATTTGTTTGTTATTTTTTATTTTATTTACGCCGTCCTTATGTTCTTGATCCCACTATCTCTAAAAAATGTAGCAGAAAAAAAAAGAGCTAAAATGAGTCAAACGCGTTGCCAATAGGTGTGACGTGCCTGTCGTCTTCTCTGCGCCATCTTTGTGCCTCTTTCAGTAGAGCGGGACACCCTGCCGCTCAATGTGACATCAAACATCGCTCCCCGTACGTTGGATGTACAACCGTGGTTGTGTATTAGATTTCTCTGTCCTGCGGCAGGGTGTATATTGGTCAGACGAGCAGGTGTGTAAATATAAGGGAACGGGAACATTCTCTTTCTCTGCGTTCTTCGCCCTCGGGGAAGCTAGAGGTCTATTCTAGTAAGTGCGGCTGCTCGCCATCATTCTATGACATTAAGATTTTGTTTCGACTCAAAAACAAGACCGCGAGAGAGAGACAGATGAAGCATATTTTATGGCGACTAATGGAGTGGACTCGTGCGTGTGCGCTCATTCAGTTGCCCTTGTAGGTGACGGAGTAGATTTCGTTAAAGAGTGTGGCAGGTTCGTCTGACGCTATGTTGGCGGGGCTAATGCCGGATGTTGTCGGTTTGCTTTTTCTTTTTCTTCCTTTTTGTTCTCTTTTTATCTTCCTTTCTGTGTTTATTTCTGTTTTTGCACAGCAATAAACTTTCAGTTGCAAGTCAGCGCCCTGTCTGTGTGCTTCCTGGTCCTGGCCCTACGTCTTTTGGCACTCTTCCCACCAAACAAGTATGCGCCACCAACAAGCCCAACTACATGCCTTCATGCAGTCAACATCAAATCAAGGTGAGCCTCTAAGTGGCTAAACACAAACCTCGTTACTAAAAAAAATGTTACCACCACTTAGTAACATAAGTAATAGAAACATCTCGTGCTACCGAATTTTATAGATGACATTTGTCGGATCGCGCAGTGTCGCGTTAGAATTTGCGCTCCGCAGTTTTGTCATAATCCCTCTAGCGCCGTGACTTCATTATGCAAGTCTGTTGTGCATCGTTAACGTGTTCAAGGTAGGCCGAAAACATCAAGGGGGGAAAAGCCGAGACTGCAGATGATAGATCGGTGCTATAGACGTAAAAGCCATTCAGACACCTGACGACTCTGTTCTCCCCGCATATGATGACAAAATGTATTCTGCATCTATTTCCGAAACACGCAGCTCAAGAAAACAAGAAAAGCTTATAAAAAAACGTAACCGTGTTTTTTTTTTGCGCTTTTTTAAACTTTTGAAGACGTGAAGAGGCAATGTGTTGAAATGTTTCTGTGCTCTACAAAGAGGTTAAAAAAAAAGGTCAATTTCATACAGAAGCTTACATTTTCTGTTGTTGTTCCCCTTTTTCATTTTTTTTTTTATTTTGCGTCTCCACCGACATCTCCAAAAGACAAACAAAAAAGGCGATTCGTTTTCTGCCAAGGGTAGCGACAAGTCGATAAGGAATGGCTCCAGCATTTCTTACTCGATATGCTTTTGTTTGTCTGTGTGCTTGTTTGTTTTTCGCTCGGATGCTCACTTGAAGTTAGGCTTATTTTATCTCTGGCTCTCATTCGAGAGGAGCTTGAAGAAGACGTATTGACCATGAGACATTCGGACGTGTTGGTTCGTTTCCAGAGAAAAAGAAATATAAAACAACTATTTCTCGCCACTTAGTTTTCGAGCGCTTGTCTTTAGCGCGGCTTTTTGTGTTTGGAGAGCCGGTCTGTTTGACGTGTGCTTGTGTGGGTTGTGTGCGTATTCGATCCTTCGTGTGTCGACAGGATTGTTTGTAAGGTTTTATAAGATTGTAGCTGTAAGAGTATGGGCGAGAGTGGGGAAGAAATATGGATGTGACAATATATTAAAAAAGGGGGGGGGGGGAGGCAACTAAACATTAAAAGAAGCCGTATATCGATTCCAACAGAGGAATTGATCGTGAAAGATTTGGGTCAGAAATTTGCGGTCTTCAGCAGAAAAGCGGTGGGCGGAGTTATAGAGGAATTACAGAATAGTTACAGAACTATGCCCTATTTTCCAACGTAACCAACCTGAAGTGATAGTACAGCTGGCCTGCCCCGACAACGCATGTGTTGTTTTGACAAAAGATATGAATAAATATTTCTGTAGATATCTCAAATTTTGCAGGCAGTTCCTTGAAGGCAGAAACGTGGAGAGTTTATGATAACCTCACTTTTTTGTTTGTGTTTCTTTATATATTGTCAAATGTAAGGTTTTAGCTGGTGAAGATTTAGCGCTTCACTACCCGCGATATTGAAAGAAAAACTTAAAATAGCTTAAACTGACAGAACAGAACCTCTAAAGTATTCCCACTGAATTTTTATATGCTTAAAATGATGTTACGTTTGTCTTCTACGTGGTCATATGCCTTAGTAAACAGGATAACTGGGCGAGTTGGTATGGATTCATAATGGAACAGCGCGAATTTTTGCAAGGACAAAGGAAGTAACTGGACAGGACGAGCGCTGACTAACAACTGAAAGGTTTATTCTCAGGAAACCACGAAGAAAACATACGACAACACGACTTTCTAATCACGACGGAAATGCGCATGCGCCTCACAAAATTGGGTGCTATCTGTTACACAGTGTTATAGGCGTCATCCCCGATCTATGCCTTATGCCTTAGTTCTTTCTTCTTTTTTTTATTTCCAAAGATTTGTCTGATCGCTGCTGTGCACGGTTTGGTGTACAAATCTATAAAAAAATTGCGTGGTATAACACGCGTTTTTAGTATAACCTAAAATATTGGAGTTCGAGCCAGTCTGGATTGTTGTTTATTAGTCGATGTAATGTTACAAAAAGGTGCGACCTTAATTATTTACTATTTTTACGAAGGCAGATCTACTGAATATGACATAAAACATATTGAATATTGATAAGAGTTACACAACTCGGAGTCCCTTTAGTAGACGGAGAAGGCAGAACTAATAAAAACTAATACAATCACCTTATGGTAAAACATACCGGTTGTCGTGGTTCAGGTCAACCGTCTGAGTGAAATAGGAGAGTGCAGGATTGACAGTATAAATCGATTTATATTAAACAGCGATATACGTAAACAGAAAACATGACTAATGGCTAGGTATTTACACATGTAGAGTTAGAAACGTTTTTTAAGTATCACATCCCTCGTCAGGCTGATGAAATCAAGTGCTGGGACTGGTGATCTGCGTTACAAGTAGTTTGTTGTTGTTGTTTTGTTGTTGTTGTTGTTGTTGTTGTTGTTGTGGTTGTCGTTGTTGTTGTTTATACCTTCATTTAAGAAATAACTGTACAGAGGTGACTTAGGGGACATGGCAAAAGGCATAAATACCTGACGGGGCCATGCCACCGTTTTGGCAGCAACGGTAGCAAAAACATGAAACAAATGAGGAGTGATACTAGTTCACTCCAAACTAAAATTCTATCCAAAACAAAACAAATACATCACAAAACAACATAACGTGAAACGACATTTGCTAGTTGTCAATCATCGCAAGCATTTTGCTTAAAACACATCCGGTTTTATTGCACTGCGAGTAAATGTTCTTTTACAACATTTTTATATTGATAGAGCGATCGTACGTAATCCAATGTAGCTAAAATATACGGGTGCTGGTTTAAATGGTCTGGTAATAGAAAACTCAACCTCTGATCTCCATAATTAGTTCGCGAACGCGATTTTATTAATAAATGACGCCTTGAATTATACGGGCTATCTTTCGTGTGGTACTTAGCATGGAACGACAATTTATCGTACTGAAATTGCCGCCAAGCTTCAAATGAGTTTGTATTTATGTAGATCTCTTACGTTGAGTATTTGGTATGTCCTAATATAAGGTGTGGCACTTTTAAGAAGCTGTATGTTACCAATTACTCGCAGTGCTCGCTTTTGTAGGGACGAAATACTGTCTAGATTTCTTTGGGATGTAGCTGACCACACTAAAAGGCAGTAGCTTATGCGGGAGTGTACAAGGAAGAAATAAATTTACCGTTTCACTTTTGTTAGAAGACAGTATCTTAATCTATTTAAAACCCCAACAGCTGGACAAAGGCTTGTTCTTAAAGAGTCAGTATGTGGTGTTCATGATAGTTCCTCATGGAATAAAACCCCCAAGAATCAAATGGTTGAAGATGGTTGAATATAACAGTCCAGCAATTCTATTGCAAATCGGAAAGTGGTATCATTCCTTTTGGTCTAAATAGTGAGTACATTGTTTTTTAATGTTTAAATAAATATTATTAAACATAAAAACACAATAAGGAACCCCATATTTATGTACTGAATGTCTGACTTTACTCCATTTACTACTGTTTGTTGCGTTCTAGTAGTGAGGTAACTTTTAAAAAGTAATAAGACAATACCACGTATTCCGCAAAACAGACGTTTCTGTAAAAGTATGTCATGCTGAACGCAATCAAAAGCCTTCTTGAGGTCTAGAAATATACCAAGTGTATAGTGTATATTTTTGTTCTATGTTCTCGAGAATTCGTTCTTTTATTCCAAGAAGTGCAACTTCTGGTGATTTAGTTTTCCTGAAAATCAAATTGTTCTTTTACTAACATGTTATTGAAAGTAAAAAAAAAACTTAAATAGTCTTTTATTTATAATATGTTCAGCTATCTTTGCAAAGACTAAGTACAGAAATAGGTATATGGTTGTTTAAGTTACTAACTGGGCCACCTGTATGTACAACCGTCACACGTGCATGCTTCATCTTGTCTGGAAAATACCTGTGGACAACATGAGGTTACAAACGTGCGCGAGTGGAATACTGATTGTGTCGCAAACGGCTTTTAACGGTTTTGGTTTGATGTCATGTGCCCCGGAGGTGCAATCATTTTTGAACGCTAGAATTAACTCTATTATTTCACATTGGTCTGTCGGATATAAAAGGAGAGAATTAAGACAGTTTGTCGAAATTAACTACTCGCACGGTATTTCTACACAGTTATTTAAAGTACCAACAGCCACAAAGTGCGCATTGAACAGATTTGCTATATGTTCATCCGTCGGCGCCTCATTGTAAAATTAATTTTTCTTTCTGAGGTATTTTTAGAAATTATCTCGTTTACTGTTTGCCATATTATGCGGAGATCTCCCATAACTTCTGAAAACTTGTTCATAGAATATTCGCATTTTGCTTTTTTAATATCAGAGTTAGTTTATTTCGGACTTTCTTAAATATCCAAAGGTCACTTTCGCTTCTCGTTTTTAGAAATATTTGAAACAGCTTGTTGCGGTTTTTATTTCTCTCATATAATTCATGAGATATCCACGGTTTTTGAGTTTTCTTGTGCTTTTTACGCGTCTTTAAGGAAAAAGGGGTGTTATACGCGGACACAAAGCAGGATGAAGAAACGTCATAGGCTGTGTTTGTATCATTTTCTCTCAAAACAACATCCCAATTTAGGCAGAAAATAAGATCTTTGAAATGCTGAATATTTCGTTCCGAATAGTCTCTAACCAACGTTTCTTTCTTTATGCTTGCGAAGCTGGTTAACAGGCCGTTGACAGCAAATTGTCAAATGATCACCGATATCGCACGTTAATACTCCTGATCTCAAATCCTCAATAGGGAGATTTTTAATACAGAAGTCAAGGGCTGTCTCAGTAGTCGAGGTGATTCCAGTTGGTACAGCTATTGTGTTTTTGCAACCATAAGATTCAAATATCTCTTGAAAACGTAAGTATGATACATTGTCTGCGGAAGCATTTGTGTTAAGATCACCGACAAGAACAACCTGTAACTTTCGTTCTATGTTCTGTCCAAGCAGCGTATATGAGAAATGTAGAAAATCATTTACGGATCCAGATGAAGGATGGTACAAGAGAGCAAACAAAATATCACGGCATTAAATCACAATACACTCAACGTTGTCGTGTATAATTTTGTATTCAGGAACTATTTTGTACGATAGCTCTGAGCGAATATAAATAACAACACCACTGCGAGCCTTTCTCGAGCGGCATGCAGACACACAGTCGTAACCAGCCAGCTGGACACACTCATCAGATAAAAACCTCATCTCACTAAAACAGATTATGTCAAAACATAGATTTAACTCCGATAAAAAAAAAAAAAAGATTTCCCTCGTCGAATTTGTTTTGCAAGATTCTTGCATTCAGATGAAAAAGTGAAAGATAGTGACTTTTCAAAGATGTAATATCACAAGAAAGATTAGACATTAAAATAACAAAACTTTCATACGCTAATTCGTACGAGTTACCTTGGACTGACAAGGTCATCTTCACTGCAGAAAAACCACTGCTCGTTCACATTTTTTTTTGGACTAGCATTTTTTCATTTGCATGCCAAGCAAACGCGTATCCTGATTTCTGCTCCCATTCCTTCGTCATCGACAGGAGAGTGCGGGAGAGCCGAGTCATGTTTTCACAAATATACAGGTTGCCTTTTTTCTTTCTTTAGTGACTGCCTTTTTCGAAGCCAAGAATCGCGAAGCTTCTGACACGTAAATCGAACGATAACGCCTCGTGTTTCACCCGGTTTTGCTGGGAGTCTATGCAAAGCTGCAATGTCACTTCGGGTTACAGGTGGAATATCGAGCTTTGTTGCCAATTCGTTCATTTTTTCCATCAGGTCTTCATTTTGTATTTCGGGGATGCCGTGAATTTCAATGTTTAAATGATGGCTCTGTCTTTCAAGGTTATCCAAATATAATGACCGAGTTCGTTGGGTGAGGAACCTTTTTCCAGCAAGTCTACTTGTTTAGACAGTTCTTCAGTGGGCATTTTCTGCGCAAGTACACGTCTTTGAAGGTCGTCTAACGTGTCAAAAAGTACTTTTACAGATTTTTCGAGTCCACCGATCACACTGGGCAAGGTCATGAAAGTATCGAGCTTATTACTTATTTCCAGCAACAGTACAAAGAAGTCGACTACCGATTTCTGCGTTTTTGTTTCTTCGTTCATTTTTTTGCCTCCTACGCACAGTTTACACTTCCATGTTTTTTCTAAAATCCACAGGTTTTACTTGCAGTGTTTCTTCGGTTTCATCAGAGCACTCTCCTAGAGTGAATTTGAAATTACATTCAGAGCAGCGCATGTACGGTTCAGTTTTAGGAATAGATAGCCGGCATACGCAACAGCGTGGCAGGAAGAAATACATAACAAAGACAGGAAACCTTAAGACAACGCACTTTGGCAGCAGCGACAGAGAGACTTATAGCAATATTAGTAAACATGTCCGTTGAGACTTGGGGGGATCGGTGGCCGAGTGGGCTAGCGCACACCAGCTCGGAGCACGTGGAGCGAAAGCTCGAGCTGCAGAACCCAGGGATCGTGGGTTCAATCACAACTCCTGCCCGCTTCGATCTGGCTGAGCATCGTACCGGCGTGCGGTCGTGTATCACTACTGCGTGGGGCACGTTAAAAACCCCACGCTAGCGGTTCTACTGCACTGGCTAAATTGCTCATCTACAGCGAGTGACTCCCCGCAACTTTGAAATGGCTGGCAAACTACACCCTGTATAAATATCCGCACAACTCCCATTATTATTCCGTTGAAGTTTGATGATGCTCTCTCGTCTGAGTCAGTCGCGTATGCTGCATTCACACTGAATCATTAAGCAACCGCGTTCGCAACCGCTTCGCGAATGCGGTTCAACCGCCAGTGTGAATGAGGCATTAGAACTAGGGGTCGCTGCCAAGGTATCTTCGAGTTCTGTTGGAGGTGGTCAAAGTTAGGACCAGAAATCATCCGCTGGGTGATACTTCGTATTTAAACTTCCGTCTCACTTTGTTTACACTTCTTAAGAGGTTCGCAACAAAATAGTCGGCTATAAGCCAAGGATTTATTTTACATTCTCAAGCTATGGTAGGTAAATAATGTTCTGGGTATCTTTCGACAGAGGGAAATCAGTTCAATTGGGAGTCTACTGTTTCCGCTATAAATGAAACTTTTAGCGGTGCAGCGCCACTACTAGCCCGGTGTCTTTAACGAGCACCGCGCGGTGATGATTACATTTCCGCACGCCGGTACTTTGCTGACCTAGAACGACACGGGCAGAAGTAGGGGATTCAACCCAGGATTCCTCGGTTTTGCAGCGCGAAATGTCGCTCCACGAGCTCGGAGCTGTGTTGCTTTAAAGGGGTCATGAAATAAAGTTTTGGGCTGCAATAAATAATTTTAGACTGGAATCTTCCTAATCGCATATCGTATAGTGGGCCAAAAGAAAGAGGGTAGAAACTCAAAAGCCTGCTTTTCGGTACGAAAATTCGAAAATACAGCGGACTATTTCGTACGTCCTTTCCTTCGAAAGCTTTTCGCCTTTTAACTGTGATGCATCCGCGTGTCCCAGAGCACGTCGTCAGCCGACCCCAGCTCACGCATTGTACACGAGCACTGCGTCACTCGGAAGTATGCGCTCGTCAACAATCAAGCCGTCGACGAATATTTGAATTCGCGTTCGTGGCCAATGAGTGCCTTGACAGCCCTTATCATCACTTGCAAGTGACAAGTTTCATGGTGTGCATAAAAAGATTAAAGACGTTCACAAATCTCTGTAACGCGAAATTAGAGCGCAGCCCTTGAGGAGGAGGAGGAGCGGGTACGTTGGAAAGGGTATGCCTCTCCTCCTCCTCCCCCTCTGTACCTTCCCCTCCTCCTCCTCCGCACGTGACGTCAATTTTCTCGCTAAATCTAGCGGAGAAACGGAATTTGTTCATAGGTGACGTGACACCAAGTCAGGTGACGCCATTTTTCCCTCTAAATTCAGCGGAGAAACTTAATTGGTGTTGAGGTCACGTGACCTTAGTTTTCCCGCTAAATATAGCGCGGTTACGCCGACGGTGACGCCGACGCCGCGAAACCCAGAAACGGGCGCCTAAGAGCTGCGCTCTAAATGCACGGTGGAAGCTTGGAGTCATCGCCTCCGGTGCCCAAGCACGTCACCACCACGTGATTTTAGAGCGCAGCTCTTAAGCGCCGGTTTCCGGGTTTCGCGGCTTCAGTGTCGCCGTCGACGTCGGCTTAACCGCGATAAATTTAGCGGGAAAATTGACGTCCCACGACCTCAACAGCAGTTCAATTCCCCGCTAAATTTAGAAAATTTAACGGATAGAATGACGTCACATGATTTGGTGCCACGTCACCTATGAACAAATTCAGTTTTTCCGCTAGATTTAACGGGAAATTGACGTCACGTGACCTCAACAGCAATTCAATTCCCCGGTAAATTTAGCAGGGAAATTAATTGCTGTTGAGGTCACGTGGCGTCAATCTTTCAGCTAAATTTAGCGGGGAAACTGTGGGAGGAGGGGAGGGTATGAAGAAGGAGGAGTGGGGTACGGAGGAGAAGGATGGGAGGGTACGCAGGAGGAGGAGGGGAGGGTACGAAGGAAGAGGAGTAGGGGAGAGAAGGGGGAGGGGGGAGGAGCAGGATGGAAGGAGGAGACAGGAGGAGAGGAGGAGGAGGTGAGGACGAGGAGTAGAGGAGAGGGTACGGAGGAGAAGGAGGGGCATACCCTCTCCTCCGTACCCTCCGCTCCTCCTCAAAAGCTGCGCTCTAATTTCGCGTTACAGAGATTTGTAAACGTCTTTCATATTTTAACTTTGCGTTTGAGTTGAGGATTAAAGCTAAGGAGGAAGAAGTTGAAAAATCGTTTCATGGCCCCTTTAACATACGTCCAGACAAAACAACGTGCAAAACACACAAAAAAGCGAGAAACTAGTTCTCATACCTCATATTGCTTGTAGCGTTTTCTTCTTCTTTTTTTAGAACAATCGGCGAAATAATATGCTCTGCCCGAATTCCGCGGCACGCACTAGGGACTACGCATGACTGCATACTAACATCTTTCCCAATCTGGACAGGCATGGAATAAATTTACCCGATTTCTCACCCTTAGAGTAATTTGTTAGACGTCAGAGCCAGAACAAGAGGAAGGAATATGCTCGCATATTTAAAAAAAGAAAGACAATGATAATTCCCTATTTTTTATTTACTGTCTGACGTAACCATTACGTATTCAACACCTCGTTTCACCTTTCCTTTGTTGTTGTTGTTTTGTTGTTTTTTTTCTTTCTTTTCAAGCGGCAGGCAATAATTGTGTATTTTAAGACAGTGGTTCTTCTTCTATAAAAAGAATATGCAAAACGTTACAAAACTTTTGAAAAACGAGCGTCTTTTTGGTGGGAAGGTATACTAAGCATGCAGACAGCTTCTGAAGTAAAGGTTCCTTATCTTCGGGTCTTTATCTTGAGTGCTTATTTAACTGAATCTTTCAAACATTTTATTTTTATTTTATTATCTTTAAAAATACGGTATACTCTTAGCTGACTTAAAAGTAAAATCCGGAATAAATTAAGATGAACAAAAGTAACAGGGCCGAGCAGGAATTCATTTGCATACAATCATAATGCTGCGGGAATATTATTCGCTTGCGCCCCTCCCCCCTTTTTTATATATATATAGATATATATATATATTTTTTTTTGTACGAAGTTTCAAGTTTTGTTTCATTCCACACCAATCGCCTTTTCGCGTCGCCGGATTTCTTTTTTTACTTCTCTCCTCGTGACCATGTCCGTTCCTCGAACGTGCTTTCTTTACACTTTTCTTTAACTCGCTTCACGCCTTACCCTAGCAGGTACAACCGATACCGCTTGGAAGACGAGGACCGCTCATTACCATTATTGAATCCCCGAGCCGTATCAAGCGGCGAACACGCCGAAGCACTATGAGAGGTACGCCGCAAACCGGCAGACGCGTACGTCTTGGCATCGCCGTCTGCTAGCACCGCGCCCGTTTCGAGAGGCTGCAAGACGCTTTGGTGCGGCGACGCTGACACCATCTAGGCGGCACTGCGTGAATTTACTAGGTGGCGCAAGCCGCCACCCGAGTCAAAGGGTTCAGCCTCATCCATCCATCCAGCCAGTGATGACGTTTGGGGGTCTAAAACCCGTCACACAGCCAACTCGTCACAGTCAACTTGTCACGGGGGAACCGGTCACAGCGGACATCTCGTCATAGACCATCTCGTGCACAGAGTACTCCAAACGGCGGAGAACTCGTAACGGCAGAGAACTCGTAACGGCGGAGAAGTGGTCGTTTGTCAGTTTTGTTAAAATTTGTTTGTCGCAGGATGCGCCTTCACTTGCATAACTTAAATTGGGTCATTTTAGTTTTTCTACTTGTTACAAAACGTAACGAGAAGACAAACAAATAAGTGGTATTGGACTTAGGGGTATGTTTTCAAACAAATAGGGTCGGCATGGTTGACGAGTACACCAATTTGACTGCACCCTTCTGGAAACGTGGTGCTTAAATTGTGCACAAAGTAGCAGGAAATTTTGAATAAAAAGCATAAATTAAACCTTCGTACAGCAGCATAGTTACTATGTGTTGGGTTGACAATACCTCCATCGTACAACCTGTCGGTGTTTTATGGCAGTTAACAAATTTGTTCCGATATGTATATATACTTCAAGCCAGCGCTCTTCTAAGTGCGCACTTTAGTTTTCTTGATTTGAACCGCTAAACAAAATAGAAAAACAAAAAGAAACATTATTAAAATGGAAAGAATAAAAACACGAAGGTTTACGCAAAATCGTTTTTCGGGAGCGCACCTGACGTCACCGGCAGGAAGATAAAGGGTGGACACCGAGACCGCTATGGACGCTTTATCATCGAGTCATTCCTCATTGAGAACGCAAAAACGAACGTCTCATCGGCCTCCTTATAAAAGTCTGTCCTCTAAAAAGAACTCTGAATAGTGCTTACAATGAAAAAAAGGCGTCAGAGCAAAAGACAATACTCCCTTGTGGGTGGACTGCTTAGCGAACAGAATAAAAAAAAAAATATGTAAGAAAGGTGATGAACGAGCTGAAAACATTTTACCACTTTTCCTAGGACAAGAAAGTCAATGCGACCGCACTCCCTACTGCGGGATTACCTAGAACGAGAGGCCGTCTTTGACCAGTTCACCTATGACCAGTTTTTCTATGACGAGTTGGCTGTGACGATTGGGCCTTTTCCCACGTTTGAAAGGCTCGGGCTTAGCGGACGTGCAATGGGGCACAAAGGGCAGAGCCACGACGTCAAAAAGTCACGTGACACGTATCACGTGACACATGACGTTACTGATTAGTTGCCCGACGGCTGAACCAATCAGCGGCGCCTCGAAAACGATGTGAAGTGCGCCTCGCATTTGTTTACATCTGGCACGCCGGACTTCTGTGGGAGAAGCAACCGACACGTCCGTTCAACGCCTCGGTTCGCAGTAGCGGCCGTGGGAAAAGAGCCACGGAGGTCTCTGTGGCGGCTCTGGTCAGCGTCAATAAGACTACTCATTGCCTTTTAAACGCGGGTCCATATCACGCGAGCGAATCGACGTTTTAGCGAATAACTGGGGCGCGTGTTAAGCCCTATACCCCCTCTCCCCCCCCCCCCCCCCCCCCCACCCCGGGCCTGCGTTAACACCGCTTCGCGACGACGGTCTGCGGCGTCTCATTACACAAATGTTAACCGACCTGGCCCACCCGTAAACGCCACTTCGCGGCGGCCTACCATTTGCTAAAAGGTCTTCCGATGAAAAATCGGCGTTCGCTAAAACGTCGTTCGACCAACTGAGTGCCACCTACTCAGGCGAACATTACGAGTCTTTTTTTTTTTTTTTTTTATGGGAACGACGACGCATGTGTAGCTGTGAGACAATAAGAATAGGAAAGCAGCGAGACGCGATCCCCGAGCTGTGGCGGGGAGGACGGATTCGACGGCGGTTCCCGATAGCTTCGGAGAAGTTACTCGCCGGTAGCGGTCAAGAGGTGTCAGCGGCGGCTCTCATCTGCTTTGATCAGAGTACCCATTGTTTTTTTTTTTGTTTGTTTTGTTTTTTTTAGAAGCAGCACTTCTACTCCAAACGAGTGCCCGAAGAAAAAAAACTTGGCAACAAATCCGCGGATGTTCGAATGCGTGTTCGTTACTGTAGCGATTGTGCTTTAATTGTACGGTTTCGAAGGTGCCATTCCAATACCAGAGGCATTTCTTTCGGGGCAAGAACGACGCACGTGGGAACAAAAATGGGGAAGCAGCGAAACGTGAATCCTAGCTGTAGCGGGATGGACGGAATCGATGGCGGCTGTAGCGGCTCCCGAGCGCTTCCCAGAAACGACTTGCCGATCGCCCGCATACGAGAAGCGACCGCCGACGTTCATACTGAGGACACTCGACGTGCCGCTACCGGTGAGTCACCTCTCGCAAGCTCTCGGGAGCCGTCGTCGTTTCAGAGCCTCCTGCCACAGCTCGGGTTCGCGCTTCGCTGCTTTTCCACTTTCGTTGTCTCACAGCTACACACGCGTCGTCGTTGCCATATAAAAAAGACTCGTTTTGTTGACTTGGGTCCTTCGGAAGCGTACAAAAAAAAAAAAAATCACTACATCGGCGTGCACTCTCTCGAGCTACCGCGTCGCAGCACGTACTACCTGTCAAGAAGTGGCATGGATTCGTTGCCAGACCGAGTTCTTTCTCGGGCGCTCGTTCAAATCGGGGTGCTTCGTTTATAAAGCACTGGCATTGCCTCCTCTATACCGATAAAGCCTGGCAAATCGCCACGAGACGCGGCCGCCGAAAGTAAAAAGGTAGAGCGGCAGACAACGGATGAAAGGAGAGGCATGTAACGGGCGCCCCGCTGCGGCGAGAATCCGAAACTCACGTGTACCGAGCTGTGGAATGCCCGCTCGCGTGCTCCTCGCGTTCTTCGCGCTACCGCTTCTTTTCTCATGAGGTTTGAAAGCCATGTTTCGGGTCCTCGCCACTGCAAAAGCTGTGCGCTGAATACCAGAAATGCTTTCTGCTACCAGATCCTCACGCTCCAAATTTGCGGCCGGGCACTAGATGGCCCTGTCGTCGAACTGCCAGGCTTTGTGAGTATAGAGGAGGTTATGGCACAGGATATTTTTAATAGCACTGACTACAGCCGACGCAGAGACCTCCGGTGGCTCTGTATCCACGGCCGCTACAGCGAACCGAGGCGTTGAACAAACATTTTGGTTGCTTCTCCCACGGAAGTTCGGCGTGCCGGATGTAAACAAAGGCGAGGCGCACCCCACGTCACTTTCGAGGCACCGCTGATTGTTCAGTCGCCAGGCGACTAAGCAGTGACCTCATGTGTCACGTGCTACGTGTCACGTGACTTTATGACGCCATGGCTCCGCCCTCTGTGCCCCATTCTACCTCCGAAAAGCCCGACCCCGTTTGCAAAGAAAAGGCGCATGACTGCCGCCCGGGCGGCACAGCGCATATACTAGTGCATTTAAGGCCGCCGCCGAGCTGACTTCTCGATCGCGGGCTCGTCTTAGGACCCGAATAAAGACCAGGCATGTTTTACAAAATCGTGTGCCGGATGCCGCTTCTTTGCTCTGCAGTAGCCTGCGTCGCCGACTACTGCTGCAGACGCAGTCGAACACGACGCAAAGAAGCTTGCTGGAATAGTACCGCTTCCACGGATAGAAGAAAGACATGAGGCGAAGGTCCATCGACATGGCATCCGGCGAGATTTTGAGCCCAAGGTACGCCGCGCGAAACCGCCCTATACGAAGAGCAAAGTCGCCTGCTTTTTGCGCAGGGGTTGAGGTGACGTCAGAACGCCAGCGCCGAGTTCTGATTGGCTTTGATTAAAAAGATGTGGTGGGTAGACCTTAATGTTAGATGCATTGAAGCCTACCCACTAATATTTTTGTTTTTGCTTTTGCTTTCGAACAGCCAATAAGAACTCGGCGTTCTGACATCACCGCAACCCCTGTGCAAGAAGCAGACGAACTTGCGCTCCGTATAGTCACTGACAGCTAAAGAGACGTAGGGTGTGGCAAATCCCGTGCATCTCACACGTCGCCGCGCAGTCAACGAGATTGCTGCATCAGCCGATAACAGCGCCGACGAACCAATCACTTATCATGAGGGTAACGAGCCATGACCTGCGCGTTCCTCAAGCTGAAGGGACTTTGACAAAGAAAGCGCGCATCGAGCTAAAAGAAACGCACAAGTACGGCGACATGCACAAACGCACCTTTAGCGTATGATTTTCAGCGAGAGCATATTTTTATGCCTCGTCGTTTTTCTTTGTTCTCTTTTCAGAGTACCGGCGATTGAGTTGACGGCATTTTTGTTAAATTCGTTCTTGTTGAACTTTTTTTTCTTTTCCAGCTATAACGATGTTTATTTTTCTTTCAATTCGTCTCCCCCAAGCATCGCTAGCACGAGCCTCCTATGGAAAAAAACAACAACAAGGATTGAATAATGTTAGGAATTAAAAAGAAATGAATAGTGGAATGAATGTCGAACCTAAATGGAAGGGAAATGCGTGCTTTCGCGATTTTTTTAATGTTTTTTTTTTTTTTTTCTTTCCGTGCGCACGACTGAGAACGAGGACGTATGTACCGTAGGCCCATAAAAGCGGCAAACGTGTTTATACCGCTTGGCGCACGAACGCATTGGTCGACTGACTGCGGAACGCATACGGACCGCTTAGGCGTGCGCCAGTTCTCGGGTTACGGGGGAACGAGGCGTGCGCAAATGAAATTCGGAAGAGTAATGCCGGACTGAAAACGTTTCTCTGATCTTTATCGGTACTCGTAAAACGCGTTTTGTTTTTGGCTAGAGCGATAAAGCGGCCTCGCAATCTGTTTTCATTACCGCTGTGCTAAAAAAGTTAAATAACATTAGAAAAAAAAATGAAATAAATGCCACGAGTTCGGTAGAGTGGATAAAACTTGTTTTGTTTAGTTTTTTCGAGGAGGGGTGCCGGGGGGGAACCAAAAAAAAAAAGTTTTATGCTCTAGGATTATTTCGTTCTCTCTCTCTTTCATACTCGGCATAGTTAATTCAAAGGTATAATTGTATACCGGCTGCATTGCACCTTTACTACTCAAAAATATTAACATTTATTTGGATATCTTTAGTCGCTGGTGGGAGGTCAAAAAAGGTAAGAAAGTTTTACCCGACAAGGCCCCCCCACTCTCGTACATTGCTAGCCAAAGAAAAATGTAATAACAAAGCTTACGCCTGAACAACCTTATCAGTGAACTAAGCGCATTTAGCAAGTAACTGCGAAACGATTGTTTATACATAAAAATAGGAAGAAAAAGGCATAAGAAAAATAACTCATGAGAGCATATGACTAACATTTATATTTTACATAAAGTTTGAACCTACCGGAAACATCAGAACAAAAAGTATAAACCTTATCGTGTTAATCATTATTATTTCTGGTTTTTGCATGAGGGCGAAATCTGCTGAATACGTGAAGCCTGTAATTAGCAGTTCAATAAATAATTAACCTCGTCCATTTGTGTTTTTTTTTGTGAGTTTGTTTTCTTCGTTGTTTGTTTTGCCATATTAGCAGTTCCTACAAAGGGGACTTGAATAAAAGCAAACAGCAAAAAAAAAAAAAAAAAAAATATATATATATATATATATATATATATATATATATATATATATATATATATATATATATATATTATATATATATATATATAATATATATATATATATATATATATATAAAACAAATCTGGATATATATATATAATATATATATATCCAGATTTGTTTTGACATATTTCGCTGTGGTGGTATAGGTGGAATCACTAAACACAGAAGTAATCACCCGTAATCGCTCACTTATTCTTCGGGGTTATAGTCGCGTAGCCACGGGATACACCTGCGCTTGCTGATCTGCACGTTAGCGCAGATCCAGATTGTACACGAATGCTGTCTCTGCGTTCGGGTGAGCCTCGTGTTCAGCCGACGCGTCGAAAGAAGCTCGCAGTCAGGCTCGGGGCCAATCGCTGAGTCGACGCCATCCGCAAGTGTGACGACGTCACCCGGAGGTAGAGGCGACTGTTCAAGGGCTTTGGTTGTACGCTGGGTGGTGTTGGCCCGGTGCATAGACCTATCCAGCACTTATCATCCGGGTAAAAAATGCTGAGTCACTGAGCTGTGGACGGATGCGCAGCGTCTGATCTGCCGCACAGCAGAGCAACAGCGCATGCTCAGAAGGCGTTTCAGAGCCCAGCAGACAAAGATGGCAGCGCGCAGAAGGCGATTTCTGCAAAGGTCTATACGTGCTAAATGTTGGTTTGCAATCGGTCAGTCTTGGTTCGGATCCTTTCACCGACACATTTCTATGTAGGCCTACTTGTAATTTCATTTTATTTATTGTTTATTTTTACATTAATTGAATTCCCGCATTTAAATCACGTTCTAAAGCGGAAACGCTGTCAATGCCTTTGGGGTTCATTCAGAACACGCACAAATGCAAAGACAGGCCTCCGCGAAACTAAACGACCAAACAAAAATAATCGCGCATTCTCGCACAAGCCTCGTCAGCTACGATCGCTTAAGCCGGGGTCACACTTGCTTGCACATCATACAAAAGACAGTCGACATACAGATTCGAACGCGAGTGTCCGCGAGATCCGTGCTTCGAGTTGAGTACAGCATGGTAACGGGTTCGAGAATAAACTTGTGATGAAAGATCCAATACTATTTCTTGCGGGATGGTGGTGCAACTGTTCGCGTATGTGTTTGCGTTCCGCTGCACTAAAAGTGCAGGTTTGACGTGCTCCGCAGCGTTTCCGCTGAGAGCATTCGTGCGACGCACGCAGCACTAACAGAAGGGTCTATACGCTATTCTATAGCTATCTAGTGTCAGCAGGACGTCGGTCTTGCTTCCCGTGTTAACAAAGCACCTCGGCCCTTTCTCTCGAATCAATCGGGACCAGAAGCGGCTCGGTGCCACGTACTGAACACTGCGCTCGCACGGAGAGACAACGACGGCGTTGTTTCCAAACGTGTTCCGCGTTTCAGCAAGCAGCTGTTTTGGATGTAGGGAAACGCCACACGCTCAGAAATCGAGAGGGTGAAGAGGGGGTGAAGGAGGGTGAGTGAAAAGAGAAAAGAGGAGAAAGGCAGGGGCGAGCGGGCGAGCTCGTGCCCGCCAAGCATTATCATGCAAATGAGGGAATTACAATTGGAGCGTCATGCAGAGCAGAACCTTCCGTGCCCCCCCCCCCCCCCTTCCCCCCTTTCTTCATGTATATGGATGCATTTTCGTTTAGTGTATTTCTTTTGTTTATCTTGTACGCGTGCTAGGGAAGGAGGGGGATGGGGTAATATAGTTTTATGGGAGATTTTGTTTCCCTTTGAATGCACCGTGTGTTTACGTAGATGACGAGGTTTTGCCCTGCGTTCAGCTTTCTTCCGTTGAATGTGATCATGTGTTTGGAATGTCAAATGCCTAGTAATGAACAAGGCGTCATTCGTGTAGTTCGCACCTCAAATAATTTTCTTTTCGTTTTACTTGAATTCGATGTCGTGTTTTGTATAAATTTGCCACGCTGTCGTGTTTTGTATAAATGTCCCTCTTACAGCAAGTTTTTTTTTTTTTCCTTTCATGTGGAGATTTTTTTTTTTTTGTCATGTTTAGAGGTGCCTCTGTTAGCAACCATTATCCACGCTGTCTTATTTACACAATTTCTGACTTGTGTTCCCAACATAAGTGTAAAACTAAAACAAATTAAATTTGCCCGGTTTCTCCCATTGTCTCGCCTTCGGTGTTACTTTATATGTCAGAATGTTTATTTCAAAAACGTATCGTTACGCTAGAAAAACAAAATTCAAAACACCGGCGTTCACATCGAGCCTTTACGTTTGTTTCGCTGTTTTCGTTTCGACAACTCATTTTTCTTCAATATATTTGTTTTGTCATATTGCACCATTTGCATACTGCGTTGCCACCAACGTCGTCTTGATATCTGCGTTCTAAAAATGACATTATGCCTACCTGTCACAAATGCAGTCAACATTAAAGATTTGTTCTACATGGATGCTTTGACGGCAAAGAAAGGTTTAATCTTGGTTTAACCAAGGCTATTTGACTAAAATTAGAAAAGTACAAGGTACAAATCTTGGATAGGAGCCTTCGAAAGTTTTGAAGCGAAACATTTAGAAAAAACGCTAAACACCCTCTATCTCTTTTTTTTTTATGTGCCTGTATTTGACACGTGTGTCACCACACTAATTTCTCTCGAAAACATAAAATAAAAAATATTTAATATTTGCGTCACGAGACAGATAGGAGCGAGGTTTCGAAGTTCAGTGTATCTTTAATATGTCTCTTTAATAGCCATGGCGACTACTTGGTATCTTCTTGCTCTCTATAGTATTCAAGGTTCCACCCAAATGTATGATTGATGATGTGCACTTTTTGGCCTACAGAGTAAACTTCAAAACACCTATAACGGTATTTGGAAGGTGTTTCATACCAAAGACACCTTTTCAAAGCGCTATATTTTTTGTTTTTTGTTTTTTGCAATAAGTGTAATGATTTTGATACACCTACTGAGCTTGTGAGAGAGGCGTTGTTACACCTTGTGGCGGCTTCGGAAAGGTCTTTAGAAAATATTACAGCTTTTACAGAGAAGAAGGTGTTTCCGCCAGAAAGCACCTTTTTCTTTAAGTTTGCCGGTACAGATTATTGAAATAATAGGCCGGTGTCATACTGGGTTCTCCGTATAGGCATGGTTTTGGGAACGTTGGAGAGAAGAAGGGGGGGGGGGGGGGGGGATCAGTCGGCTAATTCAACCAGAATAAAGGGGAGCATTATGTACAAAATTAGAAGTAGCTACCATCTTTAATAGTTTCGGTTTGGACCTCTAAACCGCGAAAACAACACACACCATCTCTATCGCTATCAACAAGAAGTCACTGAGCTGCGACAGGTCCAGACGGCATACCAGTGACATTAATCAAAGTTCTAGGCAAAACAAGCAAATTGAAACTAAGGCAAGTGATTGACCAGATACTTATGGGAGGGCGGGTACCCAGTGACTGGAAATTCAGCAGGATGAGATTATTATATAAGGGCAAGGGAGACAAAGACAGTATTAAATCATACCGACCAATCACAGTAACTTCAGTAATATACAGACTAGCTATGTAAATTGTAAAAAGAAGAATGGAAGAATGGGCAGAGAGAAAGAAGATTCTGGGGGAACTTCAAAACAGCTTCAGGAGGAATAGACGGCTAGATGACAACTTATTTGTAATCGCTCAGTGCATAGAGATAGCAATAACAAGTCAAAGGCCATTATGGGTAGCATTTCTAGACATCAAAGGGGCATATGACAATGTGAATCAGGAAAACCTCTGAAACCAACTGAAGAGATATGGACTTGAGGGAGCCATGGTTAAGTTTCTAGAACGGGTTTATACAGAGAATAGGGTGGTTATAACAAGGGAAGCCGAAACTACAAAACCAGCAACAATAAAAAGAGGTATTAGACAGGGTTGCCCATTGTTTCCCCTACTTTTTATGATATACCTCAGTGAGATGCAAAAAAGGTTAGAACAGTGCAACCTAGGTTTTGACCTGACTTACGTGGAGGAAGGACAAAGTAAATCAAGTATTGCCAGGGTTAATGTATGCAGACGACATTGTACACGTATCAGAAAGGCGTGAGACAATACAGGAACTGATTAGCATTTGCAGCAGCGAAGGGGACAGTTTAGGACTAAAATTTAGTAGGAGCAAGTCGGGTATAATAGTTTTAAACGACGAGAAAGGGAACCCCTGGAGATACAGGACACACTGATAAAACACGTAGAAAAGTACAAAAATCTGGGAGTATGGTTCAGTGAAGGAAGACGGTATCTAAAAGACCATGAAGATATTGTAATATGCGGAGGGCAAGTTCGTCTGCTTCTTGCGCAGGGGGTAGCGGTGATGTCAGAACGCCGAGCCCTGATTGGCTGATCGCGACCCCCTATCCGAGCGTCGTCTGCTCCTTTGCAACGTCGTCTGCTCGCAACGTCGTCTGCGTCTGTCATACCTTTCCTGTGACTTTCGGAAGTACAGGTCTTTACGAGGGAGCTCGACTTCCCCTTTCAGAGAGGGCAGACGAAAAAACTCGAGCGGTACGTTGATTTGTCTAACAACTAGCAGACGCGCATCAAGGAGAGAAGTCAAAGGACTCACTGGCGAGATGTCCCGAGGCGCTGAGATTTGTTTGCTAAGAACCGAGTGTGAGGGTAACTAGTGTCCGCAAGTTGGTCCCAAATACTTTTTCCCTCCTTTCGTGTGCGGCGAGACTCCTCACTCTTCAACGGCGTCGGCGGGTTGGCGCGGTTGGCGCAGTAAACGTCGTCTGCTTTACGTCTGCTAGTCAAAGCGATGGCTGCTTTACCTTTCCTGCGTCTGTCGGAGATTCACCGCTTTTTCACCGGCGAGAACGCGGCCTTCGAACAAAAATTACACCATCTTCCCGAGGGGAACCATGGGGTGATGCGGAGCATCGCGGATCGTTATTAACGGTGTTATTAACGGTGTTAGTAACGTTGTTAGTACCGTTGTTAACTTGCGTGTTATTACGTTGTTAACTTGCGTTGGTTACCACACATCGCGTGAACGTTGTTGGAAACTCCGCGATGCTCCGCATCACCCCATGGTTCCCCTCGGGAAGATGGTGTAATTTTTTTAATTGCGTAGACGAAGGTGAAACGGTTAACGAAGGTCTTTATTGAGCAGCGTCTAGTACTTGAGGTGTGCATTTTGCTTTGATGAGGATGGCTTTGTGGTCGCTGAAGTGAACCGTGAGGGGATCTTGGTGCAGTGGGTGGATCTTGAAATTGGTGAAGACGTGATCAATGCATGTGCCGTGAATGGTAGTTGGCTGTTGTTTGCGGTCGTCGTATGATACGTGTTGCAGGGAGTGGTGTGATTACATGTACTCAACTATCCAATGGCTCTTTATGACGTTGACATTAAAGTCGCCAATGAGCATGAAAGGATGTGTGTCTGCGTATTGCTCGACGTTCACGAACCAACGTGGCTTCCCGTTCTCGAAGGTCGGGTTCCGCCGCTCGCTTCGTACGTTTACGTTGAAATTCACGGTCCCGAACCTCAGGTTCTGCTGCTCGACGTTCACGAACCAACGCGGCTTCCCGTTCTCGAAGGTCGGGTTCCGCCGCTCGCTTCGTACGTTTACGTTGAACTTCACGGTCCCGAACCTCAGGTTCTGCTGCTCGACGTTCTCGAACCGCCACTGCTTCACGTTGTCGTAGTTCAGCATCCGCCGCTCGACGTTGACGAATGGACGCCGCTTCTCGTTGCCGTAGTTCAGGGTCTGCCGCTCGCTTCAAGCGTTTGCGCTCAGCGTCGCGTGCCCTTCGCTGCGCAGCTTTGTCTTCAGTGGACGTAGCGTTGCTGTTAGTTTGTGGGGTGGTGCTGACGCTTGCTTGCGCCAACCCACTAACTGACGGGACTGTTGCTTCCATCACACTTCATCGGAAGAACGGAGTGAAGTGGAGTCAACAGCGCTGAACTGAACGCGCGCAGCACGCTACCGCTGCTTATATTCACACTTGAAGGAGAGGAGACTAGAGGAGGAGAGTTGCGCATGCGCGCGCGGTGTGAGTAGAAGCGAACGCACGCGAAGTGCACGCAGCTGGTAGAGAGAGAGAGCGGAGAGAGTAACGCGCAGCTGTTGGAGAGAGGGAAGGAGGAGAGTTGCGCATGCGTAGTGTGAGTGCGGACTACGACGCCGACGCCGCGGGACATAGACCCGAGCAAGAGATGCTCCGCATCTAAAAGATTTGTGTTTGTCCTTTGTCCCTCTTGTTCCGCTTCTCCAGGGATTATTTTCGTCATTCTTGTCCAGCTCGCTCGCACCTTTGCATTTAATTGCATTATAACAATAATTACTTCTTGGTGTCAACGAGTCTTAGACATAACTTCCGCGATACGTTCGACGCCTCTCGGGTAGCCCGATCGATATTGCTCGGATTCTCATCCACAGATTAGCACAGGTTTTCAAACTTTTGCCATTTGGGTTTACGCCACACATACATACCCCAATACGCTGACTGACGACAGCTTTTTAGTCAAGCGAGAAAGTTGTGACAACAAGCAGCGATTGAGCACTTTTGGGCTATGATGTGCTCACAGTACCGATCGCACAGCCATATTTGTTTATTTACAGTCACTACATCGGCTGTCATCTGTCTTTAGCTGATTATCTTTGAACAACTCATTAAACGCGAGGTACCATTCACGAAACTCGTGCAACTAAACGTTTTAACATAGCGATGAACATGGTGTTTACTTCTTACCTGAGCGAGCGACCTGTGGCGGCATACTGCTCTTGGGGCGTTGCAGCCACTGCTGTGGAAGGTCCGTCTTGGACAGTCCATTTAGAGCCGCGTAAAGTGCGGTAGCCACCATGTGGCTGCACTTTGCGGCCCCGCGAGGTCACTCAGAGTGACTCTCTAAAATGTCACCTTTATCTGAGAGCGTCATCTTTACCGCGTAGCTACAATTCTTAAACGACGCCTGGACATTCGAAACTAGAGTGAAATCCTTCACCTCAAAAGAAAGGACGTATCCTTTAAGGTATTTCCTTTCGCCTTTTTTGAAGGCCGCGTTCTCGCCGGTGAAAAAGCGGTGAATCTTCGACAGACGCAGGAAAGGTAAATCAGCCATCGTTTTGACTAGCAGGCGTAAAGCAGACGACGTTAACTGCGCCAACCGCGCCAACCCGCCGACGCCGTTAAAGAGTGAGGAGTCTCGCCACACACGAAAGGAGAAAAAAAAGTATTTGGGAGGGAACTTGCGGACACTAACCACCCTCACTCTCGGTTCTTAGCAAACAAACCTCGGCGCCTTGGGACACCTCGCCAGTGAGTCCTTTGACTTCTTTCCTTGAAGCGCGTCTGCTAGTTGTTAGACTAGCAGACGATCGTGATGTAGTTGTTAGGCAAAAATGAAAGCCGTTTACAACTCCCTGTAACGCCGAATTAGAGCGCAACTCTTGAGGAGGAGGGGAAGGCACGGGGGGGAGGGGGGTCACGTGACCTGGGGGTCACGTGACCTCGAGGGGGGGGGGGCGGAGAAAATTTTCCGCTAAATTTAGCGGGGAAATTTTCCGCTAGATTTAGCGTGGAAAATTTTCCGCTAAATTTTAAATTTAGCGGGGAAATTTTTCCGCTAAATTTAGCGGGGAAAATTTTCCACTAGATTTAGCGGGGAAAATTTTCCGCTAAATTTAGCGGGGAAAAGTTTCCGCTAGATTTAGCGGGGAAATTTTTTCGCTAAATTTAGCGGGAAAATTTACCCATCATGCACCGAGGAACCATCAGACGAACTTGTCCTCCGCATACAGGGCACTATGAAACTATAATAGATATGAAGTCGTTAGGGGTGTGTGGAAGGGAGTCATGGTGCCAGGACTGTCATTTGGGAAAGCGGTATTGTGTACCCTTAGCAAAAAGAGGCCGTACTTGAAACGAATTTGAAATATATTGAATATGAATATTCATTTTGTATTCATTCTGTATTATTTTGTCCGCATTCGAAATACGCACGTAATGTATTCAAAATATATCATAAATATTGATCAGAAAATATTTTAGATATACCAAAAATATAATTCCTTCCCCCTCAAGATGTCATTTGTGTCCTAAAAAGCGGCTACCCAATTTGTTTTATTTTTTTGTTAGTAAATGCATTTTTGTGTAGTATTTGAAGACTCTACTAAATACATCCCACAACTACACATCAGAAACGAACACAAACGCAAAGACCACGACGCACTGGACACCTGAATCACAGTCCCGTTGACTGCTCTAGAGCCTTATATAGCCTACATATTTAAGGTAATCATTTGGCCGGTGACCAGCTCTGCACTTATTAAGGTTCTAAGTATTCTATCTTCTCCTAGGGAGTCTGTCAAATGAGAAACAGTGTTTTGAAGTTCGTGGACGATATCTCTTACTAAAAAGCATTGGTACAACTAATAATAATTTGGCGTTTGGCGCAGTCGCTAAAACAATATCCACAAAAACGGCTTCTAGAAGAAATGTTATTGCTTCTCTGCATAGCACCACTCAGGATGAAGCGAGTCAAGCTAGTTTCTTCACTTTAAAATAGTAATTTTGCTTTTCTTTACTAGTTGACTATTTAATACGGTCATTAACGTCACTATATTAAAGTCACTACTCACATCACATACAATGGCGAGAATACACATTCAGTGAACTAACGCATGCGCTAACACAATTCCACGCCAAACATATCTGCTCACTGCTCTTGCTGAAGCTTTCCAGCATCAGCAAGTATTGTGGTTGTAGTTCCCGAACCCCGTTTGTGATTGGTGTGCAAGAAACTCATCAGGTGTGTTCTTGATAAAAAAAAAACAACAACAACAATAACATAAACTTCTCTGATTCATCAGTTTGATGCTGCACAACTAAATTGACAAACTAATCAATAGGCAGTTCAATATACTCCACATCTGCTTGAAGTGAATTTCTGATAGGCAAGCTTTTCATACTTTGGTAGTTTAAGTCAAACTACCAAATTATTGCAGTCAAAACGTACTTAGGGTATAACAGAACAGTATTTACGATTTCTAGGTATTTTAAGAGCATTCTGCACATATTTTTGATCGCTGCCTTTTTTTAGGGTTGTAGTATATTTTGCATGAAATAAACTAATATTTTAAGAAATCTAATTAAAAGGTATTTTGTGCCTACTAATTTAGTATTTACATATTTCAGAACGCATGAAGAGGACTTCAAATGTAGTTTAAATAAAGGCATTTTAAAACTATTTTCAGAAATATATTTTAGAACTAAGTAAAAAAAAAGAAGTGTGTATTTTCGGTATATTTTTTGTGTACTTACAATTATGAGCTGTACTTCAAATATACTCAAATTAGAATGTGGTATATTTCAAACGTCTTAGTTTTCGCTAAGGGTATGAGGTCAGAAATCCAGGCAGGTTTAGAGATACAGCAATGGAGTGTGGGTAGGTTGGCATTGGGGGCACAGGGAAATACACCGAATGAGGGAGTACAGGGGGATATGAGTTGGGCATCTTTGGAGAGTAGAGAAGCGATCAGTAAAGCAAAAATTTGATCAATGACTAGCTGAATTGAGGATACGCGGTCGGCAGCAAAAGTGTACAAGTATCTATATATGAAACGTCTAAACACTGAGTGGACAAACCAAACCCGCAAGCTGAGATCCAAATACATTCAACGAGATGGGGCCGATCAGAGCATATCAGTAGAAAAGGGAGTAAAGGAAACAGAGAGGAAATTGTGGAAAGAGAGAATGCAGGTTAAATCAGCTTTAACAATATACAGGGCTCAAAAACAAGAAATAAAGAAGGAACAGTTTCATGATTATTCATTGGGGAGCTCATTACTGTTTGAAGCTAGAACGGGGGTGCACAAAACAAAAACTGGGGGGGGGGGGGGGGGGATGACTACGGATTTGGAAGGGGCACTGGGATTTACAGACACGGATGGACGAATGAATATGGAAAGAATTGCGGTAACTAAGAGGAGATTGGAAGATTGGTGGAAAATATCTAGGGAGGGGTAAACAAATACGGATAAAAAGAAGCAATGGAATCACTTTAAAAGGGGGGGGGGGGGTTTATTGTTAGAACAAAATGTATACAAATTTAAAAAAAGAAGGGATGATGAAATGTTAGGCTAGGTGGCGCAAGCTGCCGCCCGTTACAAGGGGTATATCCATTACCTTCCATCCATCCATCCATCCACTGAGAAGGAGAAGCAAACATCTGGATTGATAGAGCCAAACCTGGTACCTTTGGTAAATGCAGGGGGTAGCAACGTAGTGCCAGCAAAAGGAGATCAGCCGTTGGCACTTAGGAGAGTCATAGTAGTGGGAGACTCCAACGCGGTAAGGACCGTAGAGGGAGTGTTGGGCAAAGGGAAAGAAGACAAAAGGATGCGAGTAAAGGCCGAGTCAGGAAAGTGCATGGTAGATGCCATTGCTAGGGCGGAGGAGGTATTGTGGGGAAACAGGAAGGGTGAAAACCTATAGTGTCGATTCACGCAGGACTTCACGACGTTTTGAACTGGAGGAGTCAGAACCTGAGAAAACAGATAGAAGGAGGACTGGGTAAACTAAGGGCGGACAGTGAGAGTGCCCATGTGGAAATATGCACCTTCTCACGTGTCCGGGGACAGTCTCTCGACAAAGAGAGGTGGGTCATTGAGGCTAACCAAGTGGTTAACTTCAGTACGGCGTAAAAAAGATAAACTGGGAGGTTTATGCGGCTGGCAGCTGCCCTTTTACACGGGGTGGAATCTATTACAGTCCAGACACAGATAGAAGAAGGGAGAAAGGCTGGGTCGGCACGTTGCGGCTTTTTTGGGGGACCCACAAAGCTCGGAGTGCACTGGAGTAGATGTACCAGTCCCAGAGTCGGGGTAAGCTCCTGGGTGTCAACACCTCAATAGCAGCAGGGAGAGCAGGAGGAAGCCCCGTAGAAATAAGAGAAAGAATTGGCTCAATATAGGATTCATAAATATGCAAGGAGGTAGAAACAAAATAAAGTGGGAGAAGATTGGTGAACAGCTAGAGGCTCAAAATTTCACAGTGTAAGCGTAGCAGAAACGCACCTTAGACATGAGGAGGAACCATCTTACATGCCAGGCTACTCCTGAATGGGATGCAACCGAAGGGAAGGTGAACGCCAAGGCGGAGGTCTAGGCATGTTAGTTAAAGGACAAGACTGGGAAAGAGGGAAGGAAAGCTGCGGAGAACACTTATGACTGAAAGGTAGGGTAACAGGTCTGAACACTCTGCTGGGGTTTGCTTGCCTTAAATCGAAGGAAGGAAAATGCAGAACGCTTTACATGTATATTGAGGGACATCAAAGACATTGGCTTTAATCAGAAAATAATTATCATAGAGACATGAATGCCCAATTAGAAGAGTTGGGCGGGCTCACAGATACAACCGGAAAGTTGTTTGAAGATTTCTGTGATGCCCTGGGCCTAGTGTTAGTTAATGCACAAGTAAAATGCGACAAAAAATAATGTGGGAACGAAACAACTCACACTCAAAAATAGTATACTGCCTCATGTCCCACAAACTGTATGACAGGTTAGGAAGTATGGAAATAGATGAGGAAGGTGCAAAAAACTTAGGCAGTGACAACAAAATCATTAAGATTCAATTTGGCACATCCGAACCAGAATAACAAGCTTAGGAGCGAGCGGGTAAGCTGAAACTAAATAAAACTCAAGTACAAAAAGTATCTAAAAGTATTGAAAACATAGTTTCGAACAACCAGAAAAAAAAAATGAAGTTATGAAAATCTAAAAAAAAAAATTTAAGAGAGACTTAAAGAAGCATTGAATTAAAAAAGAGGAAAGCAAAAACAAAGACACCCCCCCCCCCCCAAAAAAAATAAATAAATAAATAACTGTCAGTTTTTCCACTCTGGTGAAGAAGGAAGACCAGCGAAGCTGTGCCATGGTCGGAATGAAGTGTTTATAAATTTAAGGATTAAGGTGTAATTGGGTAATTGGTTATTTGAACGATTAAAGAATTAGACATATATATAACGATCCGGGGTTGTTATTTATTTCGTAACCACAGTGACCATGACCTTGTGATCGCTGTGGTACACCGCCATAGGGTGTACGATGACGGCAGGCACGTTCTTCGTGAAGACGATGTTTATACACGTCCGATGCCTGGCCGTGGGCACCGTAGGTTCGTTCACACACGCAAGCCCGAAGCGCTCGAGCATAAACAAAGTGAACCACTTACCCTCCTGGCGTGCATTGTCAACGTTAAAGTTACCCGTCACTACGGCGGACGTGCCGTCGCCGAGCATGACCAAGCCGAAGACGTCCATCATGAATGTGTCAATGTCTCTCTTGGGCGTCGCCGGGGGGACGTACACGACGGCGATCACCGGACCATCGCGCAGCTTGGCGGAAAGGCTGGAAAGGTTGCCGCCATCTATGAACGACGGTGGCAACCAAATTGGTTGTCTGGTTGCCGTCGCTCATAGATGGCGGTAGCTGTCCAGAGTTTTGTGTAGTTTTGTGTCGACATTTGTTTCGCACCGGACACGAAACTGGGAAAACTAGCCCTTAACAGCTCCGCTGTAAAGGCTGGTGGGATAAGGAGGTCAAAGCAGCCATAATGCGGCGCCAAGAGGCATCTAGGGAGCATAGGAGGGCAAAGAAAAGGGGAGCCTTGCCAGCTGAAGTAGCATCAAAATTTGAAATCTTCCAAGAGCGAAAAAGGGAAGCGTCAGCATTAATACAGGCCAAACTTGGGAGTGCATGAGTGCAGTGGATGACGCAAATAAATAAAAAAAAAATATTAATGAGGCAAAAAGATTTTGGGAGCATATTGAAGCCCAGGAGACAAAGAAAGAAAGTTTTCCAACACTTACTGACCACACAGGAGGGGGGAAGAGTAGAGGGGAAAGAGGCACAGGAATATATTAGGCAGACAATCGAAGAGGCTGCTCCCAGCTTGAGCAGAGGGGCAGTGGATAGCACCGACGGCACCAGTGTAGAGGAGGAGCAGAATTGTGTAATGGGACAAGGCAGAAAGTAAGGTTCCAGCAGGTACAGCGACAGGCCCAGACGACATACTCAAGGAGCTCATGAAAACACTAGGAAAAACAAGCAAGGTCAAGTTACGGCATGTGACTAACAAAATAATTATGGGAGGTGGGAACCCAATGATTGGAGACTAAATAAATTGAGACTAATATATAAAGGCAGAGGAAACAAGGACAAATTAGGCCATAACGCCCAATAACGGTAACTTCAATTCTATATAGACGAGCTATGCAGATAGTAACGCGGAAAATGGAGGAATGGGCAGAAGATATGCAAATACTGGGTGAGCTTCAAAAAGATTCCCAAGAGGTAGGAGACTGGAAGATAACTTATTCGTCACCACACAATCTATAGAAATAGCAATGAAGAACCAAACTCTTTTATGGATAGCTTATTTGGACATCAAGAAAGCGTACGATAATTTGAGCCAGGAAAAACTCTGGGGTCAGCTGAAGTAGTATAATTTAGATGCAAGTTTGGTTAGGTTTCTTCAGCATGTGTACACAGACAATAAAGTAGTTATAAGATGGGAAGCAGAAACTACACAACCCGCAGCAATACAAAGAGGGCTCAGGCTGGGCTGTCCACTGTCACCTCTACTCTTCATGATAGATCTAGTGAAATGAAAAAAAAGAATTAGAGCAGAGCAACTTTGGTTTTGATGTGAGTTATATGGAAGGAGGAGAAATGCAATACAAGTAATACCAGGACTGATGTTTGCGGACGACATAGTACTTATAGCAGATAATCAGGATACATTACAGGAACTAGCTGGAATATGTGGAGAGGAAAGGGACACCTTGGGCATGAGTTTTAGTAGTGGTCTGGAGTAATGGGGTTTAACGACGAACAGACTGAACCCCTGATGATACAATGCATTGTAATAGACTATGTAGAAAGATACAAATATCTGTAAGTCTGGCTCAATAAGGGAAGAAAATATCTAGGGAGCATGAGGAAGATATAATTAGAAAAGAGAAAAAATCATATATTATGAAGCTCAAGACACTATGGAACTATAATAGATATGAAGTGGTCAGAGATATATGGAAAGGAGTGATGGTACCAGGACTGTATTTTGACAATGAAGTACTATGTATGTAATCAGAGGTTCAATCAAGATTAGAAATTTGGCAAAGAAGCGTAGGCATATTGGCACTGGGAGCATATGGAAAGACACCAAATAAGGGAGTACAGGGGACATGGGCTCGTCGTCTTTTGAGAGAAGAGATGGAAGTTGGTAAGGTTGAAATGTGAACAAAGGTTTACCGAAATGGATGACACGCGGCGGGCACTGAAGGTATTTAAGTATTTATACATGAAAGTTTAAACACAAAATAGACAAACCGATCGCGAAAGCTTACATTTAAATACCTACACATTGGTGCTGGGGCTAATCAGACTACTTCAGGCGAAAAGGGAGTGAAAGAGGGAAAAAAAAGATGGGGGAGGTAAAAGTTTAGGACAAATCAGCTCTAGCAATGTACAGGTCACAAAGAACAGGACGTAAGAAAGGAAAATGTGTGACAATTCACTGAGAAGTTGTTTACTGTTGAGGCTATAGAACGGGAGTTTTGAGGGCGAGGACGTGTAGGGCTAAATTTTAGGAGACAGACACATTATGTGCCGCCTGCCATAATGGGAGCGAGACACTAGACTGCTTGGTTTTGAAGTGCACTGTTCTTCGCCCTGCCCTTCCTGAAGGGGTAATGAATTTGGCCGGTGCCCTGGGTTTTGCTAGGGACGATGGAAGGACGGAAGAGAAAAAAATTACAGTCCAAAAAGGCGATTAGAAGATTGGTAGAAATTATCTAAGGAAAATTGAATGATGCACAACTAACTAGCACAGCTGGGGACAGGCGGGACAGAGGAAAATCGGGACCCCCTCCAGCGTGGCTCCAGCGAAATGCCTCACCGCTATCTCTCAGTGGGTCCAGTGCGGGCGTAACGCCGACAAGGTTTGACCAGAGGAAAATTGGCGACTCCCTCGCTGGGGGGAAAGAGGCGGGGGCCGTTTTTAGTTTTTTTGCCAGATCCCCCAAAGGACATCCTGGTGATATCCCACACTGCCTGGTGATAGTTTGAGGAAAAACTTTGGTTTAGAAGGACGGGATGAATCATATGTTTGTCTTAGACTTTGGCTACGTGGCGCAAGCTACCGCCCGTTACAAAGGGTACGGCCATTAACATCCATCCGTCCATGGGAAGTTCTCGAACTGATCGGACGTGTCCGTGGAAGCCACTGATCTCAATGACAATTGCTGGATCCCGCTTCCCGCTCCCGCAAGTGAAGCCACAGGACGGCCATCTTGCCGGGACACGATTTGCGGTTTTGCTAGCGTTTGTGGGTTTCCCCTTTTATGGGGTACCACTTAGAAACACAGAAGGTTCCTTGGGTCCGGATAAAGACGTGTTTATTGACTCAGGTGTCACACGCTTGCCCTGAGGGCCAACAATGGTGGAGATGACGGCGCTGTCTCTTTTGACAGGATCACCAGTCGGAGTCCGCGCTGCCGCAATTGACAGTACCACGGAGGGGGAGGATCAGATAAAGAATAAAAAGGCTCCGTCGAGCACAGCCTCCCCCAGCGAGAGTCCCGCCCGTTGGATTAGGGCCGTGTTATATAGCCTGCGGGAATGGACGCGCCCAGGGTGGGTCGGATGTAGGTGGCTCCCCGGAGGGGCGGACGCGTCCAAGCCATAATCCCGAGGGGTGTGCCTTCGGCAAATCACCCGAGAAGGACGAGGGAAAGCCGCCCACCAGGGAATACGGCTTCGCCCTCGCATCCGGGACGCGCCCCCACGTGGCGACGTCCCACGGCCTGCCTGAGCTAGGCCTAGATAGGGATGCGGGGAACACGTGGTTCCCACACTCCCCCCTCCTTAAGGCTGAGGTAGGTTTAAGAAAAATAAAAATTAACCTACCGACTCTCGAAAATCAAAACAAAACAAAAAACAACGCGGCGGTGCCGGCTCCCACATGCATGGGGTAACAAATAAGATGACGTCTTCGGTGACGTTCTCGACGTTGCCGTAGCTCGCTCACCAGGCGTAGTGTCCTTGGAGGAAGGTTTGCGGGGCCCTGGGACTTGTCACGGGACGAACGGGAACAGCTGGTCCCTGGTTGGCGAGCTGTCCGACCGCCGTGCGGGTCCCGTGGATGAAGAGCCGGCCGTCCCTGACCGGTTGCTGGTCCCGGCGTCGCTGGTTTGGCCCGCGGCCGGCCGGGTAGCGGGGCTGCCTGACGAGTCACGCGCAGCCCAAGCAGTGGTTCATGGACGCCGCTGAACTGCCGTAGCCAGGAGACAGCAGCTCCCGAACGACGCGAAGCCCAGCTGTACTGGCTGGGGATCCTCTTCGTGGATGCGGGGACGTACTGCGGTCGAATGACTACTTGGTCTCCGACCGCTTGTGAAGACGCTTGCACCGCGTTCTTGCGGTGACGTGTTGGACACGTGAGCGTAGGTGGCAATAACTGACCAATGGCCGTTACGCCTACCCTTTCCCTCGGATGCCGTAGTTCGGGGGATTCCCCTACGGGTTGATCCGAGAGCGAACGCTGAGGTGACCTTCTATCTAGGTCACTGCTTGCCAGCAAACAATGGTGTCTGGCGCATTCGCGAAGGCAGCAGGTGCATTATGATTTGCACTTCCCTTAATGTGACATTTCGCCACTTACTGGGGCTGCCTCTACGAAAACTTCGGATATTAGTTTTTCCGAGTTCGCAGATTGTAGCGAGACGCCTGTTGTTCATCGTCGGCGTGATCTCGCGTTTTGCGTGCATATTGCCGCGGGGGCTGCGTTTGTTCGTCCCCCTCCTCTTCCCTTTCATTGTAGGGTTTGAGATCGCAGACATGCACAGGCCCGCTGACTTTTCTCGAGTCTTTCTCAGTCAGCTTGTACACGAGTGGGGACAATACTTCGTGCACTCGGTACGGGCCCAACCACTTTGGTGCCAGTGAAGCAGAAAAGCCTTTGCTGGCATCGCTCAGAACATGGTTTCGTCTGAGCACGGGATCGCCTACTTTGTAGCGGAGATCCCGGCGAGAGCGGTCGTACTGAGCTTTTTGTTTAGCTCGCGCTACCCCGAGATTGCGACGGGCCTCCGAGAAGGCTTTCGTCATCCGGGTTTGTAGCGTGCGCGCATGTTCAGTCTGTTTCGACTGTGCGTCGCTCACCCCAGCGTTTGCCCCCAGGACGCGGTCCATTGGATTCGGCAATTCTCTTCCAAATGTGAGGAAGGCGGGGGTGAAACCTGTCGAACGATTGACAGTGGAACGGAGAGCGAACCCAATCTCGGGAATGTATGCGTCCCAGTCGCGGTGCTTTTCGGCGAATGCTGCCAGCATGGGTTTGATGTTTCTGTTACATCGCTCCGTGATGTTCGCCTGTGGGTGGTAGGGTGTGGTTGTTCTGTGCTTGATGCCCAGCGCTTTGCAAGCGTCCACAAATACCTTCCCGATGAAGTAGCTTGCTCTATCTGTTAGAAGAGCTTCAGCGAACCCGAATCGGGTGAACACCTCCATGAGCTTTTCAGTGATTGCTCGGGCCGTCAGCTTTCGTAGTGGGAAAAGTTCTACCCATTTGCTGAAGTGGTCAGTGACAACCAACAGATACTGGTGTCCTTTGGGGCTCCTTGGTAAAGGGCCGACCACGTCGCAAGCCGCCAAAGACCATGGTTCTTGGCTGTGGATCGGCTGCATTAGGCCCGGAGGTTTGCCGCCTCTTGGTTTGAAGCTTTGGCAAGCGTGGCACGTGCGGGCGTAGCGGAATACGTCTCTTTTCATGCCCGGCCAGGTTGCGATGTGGCATAACTTTGTGTAAGTCTTGGAGCCGCTCGCATGTCCGGCCAAGTGCGAGTCGTGATAGTAACGCATTACTGCGCACCTCAGACTTTTTGGCACTACCACCTTGAACACATTGTCTGTGTCCTTCTCAGATGGGATATACTTCAGCAGGAGCCCGTCGGCGTTCAGCAGAAATTGATCCAGCGTGTCAGTACCAGTACCAGATACATCCCGACACTCGGCGTTTACTGCAATACCAGCAGTCGTACGCCCGGCGGACGCGCCGCCCGACTCCACAGAGTCCGACTCACTCGAGAGTCCGTCGATCACCTTTCGACAAAACGGATCATTCTGCTGAGCTTTCAGTAGCTCTTCTTTGCTGAACACGATCCCCACTGCGCTCACTGCGTCTATGTGGTTCACGTTTTCGTCCGAGGAGGTCAGTGGTGCTGCCTCCATTTTGGACTGATTTTCGGCTTCGCCTGGCTTGGGGTTTGCCGTTGGCTCGGCCTGGGTCCTCGCGGAAAGATTTGCGCAGTCTACGGAGGCTCGCGACAGTGCGTCGGCCACCACGTTTGTGCTGCCTTTCCTGTACCGCACGACATAGTCGTATTTCTGCAGTAGCAAGCCCATCTCGCTAACCGTCCTGCGGGTTAGCGAAGTCTGGACAGCCATATTAGGCTCTGGTGATCTGTTTCGATCGTGAACGTGGTCCCGTCGACATAAATGTCGAAGCGCTTCAGGGCAAAAACAATGGCCAAGCACTCTTGTTCACATGTGCTGTAGTTCACCTCAGCGGGTGTCAGCGAGCGGCTAGCAAAAGCTACCGGACCAAGCACTCCCTCGTGCTCTTGGAGCAGGACCGCTCCCAAGCCTAGTTTGCTCGCGTCCGTTTGGATCACGAAAGGCTTGTTCAAGTCGGGCAGCTTTAGTTCAGCTGTGTCCGCGAGCGCTTTGGAGGTGCAGCGGAATGCTGCCTCCTGCTCGGGACCCCAACTCCATCTCACGGTCTTTCTCAGTAGCCGCGTTAGTGGCGCTTGGAGTGATGCGCAGTTTGGGATGAATTGGCGGTAAAAGTTTACCATTCCCAGATAGCGACGGAGCGAGTTTACGTCCGTCGGCGCCGGAAACTCCCGGATAGCCTTTAGCTTCTCGGGGTTTGGCGCGATGCGCCCGCAGTCGAGCGTGAACCCAAGCAAGTTGATGCGGGTTTCGGCTATTTGGGCCTTTTCTGGGTTTAATGTGATACCCGCGGCCTTTAGCCTGTCGAACACATCCTTCAGATCTCGTAGATGATCTTCGAAGGTGTTGGAGTACACGACAATGTCGTCGAGATAGGCCATTGCATGTTTCCATTTGGCTTCTCCCAGTACTCGGTCAATCAAGCGTTGGAACGTCATTGGCGCTCCGCACAGACCAAAGGGCATTCTTGTGAATTCGAAAAGCCCGCGGTGACACACAAAGGCTGTTTTTGCCTCGTCACCCGCCTCCATTTGAACTTGGAGGTAGCCTCGGCTGGCGTCCAGGGTTGTGAAATACCGTGCGCTGCCGAGGTTGGAAAGGATCGAGTCAATGCTCGGGAACGGATATGCGTCTTTCCGCGTTACGTCATTTAGACGCCGATAGTCTACGCAGAGACGTGAGCTGCCGTCCTTTTTTGGGACCAACACAACGGGAAATCCCCAGGGACTGTTTGACCGCCGGACAACTCCGGTGTCGATCATTTCGTCCAAAGCGACGTCGATGGCTTTTCGTTTAGCCAGACTGACGGGTCGTGCGTTTTGCCTCCGAGGAAGCGCATCGCCCGTGTCGATCCGGTGTCGCACTTCGTTTGTGCACCCGGGACGCTCCGTGAACATGGCGTCATAGCGTCGCAATAATGTCGACAAACGGGCTTTTTCTTGCCCTGACCCGCAGCATGACTCAGTCAGCAGGGGGTGAGTGACCTCCGACGCTACGGCGCTTGTTTGCAACCGCGTCGGGGTACCTGTCGAGGGGTTGATACCCGGTTTTTGTGATTCTGTTGCCTTGTCTTGGCAGGTGCTGCCTGCCCCATTAACCAGTGTTTTTTCTGGCGTTGGGGGTTCGCAGAAGGGTTTCAGAGGTGCGAATGTGCCCTCTCGGTAGCCAGCGCTACTCACGTCGATCACAATCCCTGTTTTGGCGAGAAAATCTCTGCCCAGGATGATCGGAACGGAAAGACTGGGGAGATGAACGAAGCGTTGCCGTCTTACTCGATTCTCCCATCTCGCAACCAACCGCACAGTACCGCTTGAATGGGCGGTACCGCACGCGAGTCGAAAGGCCGTGTTGCCCTCCCTCATATGCACTGAGTTTTGCTGGAGGTGGGTCAACACTTCGTCGCCGAAAAGCGAGGCGCTGGCTCCTGTGTCCAGCAGTGCCTTGAACGTCCGACCGACAATCGTCAGGGCTATGAATGGTGCCAGCGTGCCGGTCGGAAAGCCTATTCTGTAGGCTGTAGGCAAAAGAGTCTCTTGCTCCGTGCCATTTTGAGCCGCCGGGTTGGTTATCGGTGGCTTTGCTCGTTTCCCGACTGTTGGGGACCAGGGTTCTGCCGTTCTGGGCATTGTCGAACCAGGTGGTTAGCGCTATTACAGCGAAAGCAACGTTGTTGCGGGACTTTTCTTGAGTCCTGTCGCGCGTTTTGATGCGCGCCGCGCCTTTCGTCCTGTGGGTTTGGACGTGGCTGCGTTTCCTCCCGTGGCGTCGGTAACTCTGTGTTCCGATATCGCCTCTTGAACTGCGGCACAGTCTCTGCTGCCCGCCGTTCGTAGGAGTACGGGTCGAGCGCACGATCTGATATGTCGTACGTGTTTCGACTTTGCTCGTTTGCGTAGTGGGCGGCTTCGTGTCTCCTGTTTCGGGACGCCGCGTCCCCGTTCCAAGCGCAGCGCGGCTCGAGTGCCGTTGATGCTGGTGGTGGGGGACGATACGCTCGTGCGGCAAGAATGTCTCCCTGAATCCGCCGAGCCTCCGAGGCCAGTTCGTTCAAGTCGCGAAAGCGACTGCCTCGGAGATACGCCGCAAAAGTCGGGTGCGATTGTCGAATGACTCGCTCTACCCGCTCTGCATTGGGCGCTGAGGGTTCTGCTAGCTCAAAGAGCTCTTGCATCGCCCTAACGAACTCCAACAGTGACTCGTCTGGGTGTTGGGTCCGTTGTTCGAGCTCTCGCCTCATCCTGCGTTCGTAGTCTGCAGGGAGGAATTCCTGGCGAAATGCCTTGCGGAACTGCTCGATCGACGACAGCTGGTTTCCGGTTAGACGGAGCCACCGCGCCGCTTGGTCAACCAACGAGATTGGCAAGATGCGTTCAAGTATCTCGTGGTCCGACATTCCCATGGCCTGTTGGTACTTTTTCAGGTTTTCGAGGAAGTCTGTCGCACTCACTCGGTCTCCGTACCCTCGGTATGTCGGGATAGGGATTCTGACCGGTGGCCGTGTCGGCGGCGGGGGCCTAACTGCTGTTTGCAGTGCGCCCGTCAGGCTTTCGATCACCCGCGCTGCGTTTTCTAACAGGGGGTGATACGCGCCGAGCGTGTTTTCTCTGTGGTGAGAATCGCTCTCCGCATGTGCGGCTGGCGGGTTGTTCCCTTTGTGTGGGCCCGCCGAGTGGTTTGGTGCGCCTGTAGCAGCTGTGCTGTGCTGCGGCTCGTAGACGGCGTCAGTGTTATCTCCGTGCGGAGAAGCTGACGGCCAGTCTGAGGTTAAGAGATCGAAGCTGTAAGAGGCTGCATTTGCCTGCTGTTGCGCCATTGTCTCTTGTCTCGTCAGACCCGTGTTGACTTCGAAAGTCGCGGGTGGGCTTGGCTCAGCGACGAAGGCTGGCGCGCTCCGAGAAGGAGTGCCTCGGTTGCATTCCGGGCAGTGTGCGTCATACCCATTAGGGAAGCTCGGCGGAAAGGACACTTGCTCATTGTGTCCGTGCGTGGCTGATGTGGCCACAAAGCCGTTGAGTGGCATGGGGTTTTGGGCGTTCGCCTCTCCCTCCGTCCACGAAGTTCTTGGCCGGAAATTGGCCTGGTTCGCTGTGATTGCGAGAGTGCTGCTTTGTTTGCAGTCGCCGGACAGGCCCCACGTTGGGCGCCAGATGTGGGTTTCCCCTTTTATGGGGTACCACTTAGAAACACAGAAGGTTCCTTGGGTCCGGATAAAGACGTGTTTATTGACTCAGGTGTCACACGCTTGCCCTGAGGGCCAACAATGGTGGAGATGACGGCGCTGTCTCTTTTGACAGGATCACCAGTCGGAGTCCGCGCTGCCGCAATTGACAGTATCACGGAGGGGGAGGATCAGATAAAAATAGGAAGGCTCCGTCGAGCAGAGCCTCCCCCAGCGAGAGTCCCGCCCGTTGGATTAGGGCCGTGTTATATAGCCTGCGGGAATGGACGCGCCCAGGGTGGGTCGGATGTAGGTGGCTCCCCGGAGGGGCGGACGCGTCCAAGCCATAATCCCGAGGGGTGTGCCTTCGGCAAATCACCCGAGAAGGACGAGGGAAAGCCGCCCACCAGGGAATACGGCTTCGCCCTCGCATCCGGGACGCGCCCCCACGTGGCGACGTCCCACGGCCTGCCTGAGCTAGGCCTAGATAGGGATGCGGGGAACACGTGGTTCCCACACGTTTCGCTGAGGTTTTCCAGGGTGCTGTAGACACGTTTTCTACTCGTTCGTCGTCTTTCGCCCAATAAGTTTTTAAGACTGTGTACCATTGAGACTTGCCGTTGTGAACCCGTGGAAAATTGTACGAAAGCGCAGTGCAGCAGGAAAAAAGGCACAACTCGTCAAAAGCAAGTTTCGCCGGTCTGGCGGCGTGTTCAAAACTTCCTTGGCACGCCGAAGTGCCGTGTCTCTGTGCCTTCGCACGTTTGGATACCGACCAAGAATCGACGCCGTGTGGATGTGCTTTTGCGAGTGCAGTGTGCGTGAAGCCGTACGTATCTAAAGGTACAACTCGTCGAAAGCAAGTGTCGCCGGTCTCGCGGCGTGATCAAAGCTTCCTTGGCACGCCAAGTGCTGGATCTTTGTGCCTTCGCACGCTTGGATACCGATCAAGAATCGACGCCGCACCAAAGTTTTGAACGTGTGTGGCACGTAGATGTCTTTAGATTATATATATATATACATATATATATATACATATATATATACATATATATATATACATATATATATATATATATATATATATATATATATATATATATATATATATATATATCGGCCACGGAGTTCTGGATCGTCCAGCTGTTGCGGTGAGTTGCTATCAATAAAGGGGGGGGGGGGGGAATCTGTACGTGTTCTTATGGCTATGTTCCAAATCTACTCTAATGGATCACATGTAGCACGAATAGAGCCAAAGCCGCCTGATAGAGCAAAGCTGTGGAGCAAGGAGGGTCTTAGAAGGCAAAAGTACGAGACGGCGAGAATGAAAATCTTTGAAGTGCGGCCCATATGGTCGTGTGCAATCTGTTGACCAATCACAATTAGGCGAGCCGCGCTCAAACGTCAAGTGCAATTAAGTAGGTTGAAAATGAGCCAGCACTGATCAGTGATGAGGAGCTGTTTTGCGCAGTATTCTGTAAATCGTCTAAGGACGAAAAAAAGACGTACCTTCTGCCCCTCTTTCGTCGCTGCTGGACGCTGGATTAAGCTCGTTTCTGAACCGCGAGTGCCACAAGTATACAGTCGTCAGAGTAAAGTAAGACGCTGATCCAGAGGCACATACGGCTTCACGCACATTGCACTCGCAAAACACATTTACACGGCGTCGATTCTTGGTTGGTACCCAAGCATGCGAAGGCACAGAGACACGGCACTTCGGCGTGCCAAGGAAGCTTTGAACACGCCGCCAGACAGGCAATACTTGCTTTCGACCAGTTGTGCCTTTTTCCTGCGACACTGCGCTTTCGTAAAATTTTCCACGTGTTCACAACGGCAAGTCTCAACGGTACAGAGAGCCTTAAAAAACTTTTTCGGCGAATGACGACGAACGAGTAGAAAACGACCACGCTGGCAAACCGCAGCAAAAGGCTAGCAAAACCCAGCAAGATGGCCGCCCGGTGGCTTCACTCGCGCTGCAGCGAACAAGCGGGGAAGCGCGATCCAGCAATCGTCATTGAGATCAGTGGTGGAAGCTCCCCGAATTCCGGAAGCTAAGTTTCGTATTTTGTGTCTTTCTTTGTCGCGTGATTATTTTTGCATGGAATAGTGAATACAGATAAATAATGTTAGGGACTGTAAATTACAATAGTTGATAGTTCCTTTCGTTTTTGCAATATCACGTGACAGGGCTTTGTTTGAAGATTTGGCGGGATAGTTGGCCGCGTCAGTAGCTGTGTTTTATCCTCGGCCGGTCTTGTGTGCCCTATAAAGCGATAGGGCGATAGGCAGGCCACTCAATGGAGCATTTACCAGCTTTGTTGCTAGTTTTAAATAGCGTCAAGAATATAGATTAGCGTAGGCACCGGCGGCGGGTAGGCCATCAGGGTCAGGCGTTGTCTAGATTTTGGCGAACTTTGTTCCGATTTTGGCAGGAGATGACTCGTAAAGACGGAAGAATAACAGGGAAGCGGAGTTGGTAGAGTGTAAAGAGTGTAAGCGATGATGCTATTTAGAGGAGACCGACTTCGAGAGCTTAGCTGACGCAGTGGGGGGTAGCTTCACTTGCCGCCTCTGTGAGAATCTTGAGGTCGGTTTACGAGGGTAGCGAGAGAGAGAGAGTGGGCGGATAAGTTTTAGGAGCATAAGGGGAGTTCGAGAAGGATAGGGAGAAGTGGGCTGTGCTCGAGACGCGGGTCAAGGAGCTGAGCGATGAGCTCAGGCAGGAACGGGAGAAGCGAGCCCAACTCGAAAATCTTGGGGTAAGTCTTATGTTCGAGGAATTAAAAGATATGCGGGCGGAATTGAAAAAAGATAGAAAGAAGCGAGACGTGCTATAGGCGGCTTGGCAAGGTCAGCTGGAGGAGGAGGAGGCGACGCAGAGTTCAAACAAAGATAAACAGGAAGCAATGGAAAGGCAACTGGAGATGAGGTTAACGAAGAAGAAGGAAGGGCGAGAGGCAGTAGAAAAGGAGCTAGAAAAGGTCGGACGTGAGTTGCAGTAGAGGGAGAGACAGGGGACGGAGGGAGGAGCAGTTGTCGCAGTGCCGGTTGTAGAGCGGGAAGAGGACGTAGATACTAATGTGGCGGAAAAGGCAGCGAGGCCGTTGTAGAGTACGGTGGTGCAGCAGCAGCCCCCTACTCCGACAGCGCCAAACCTACGATGCAGAAAAAAACAAAAGGAAAAGAGCAAACGGTGTTGGTGGCACGGAGCTCTAATATGTCTGGTGCACATAGGGGATCGTCAGCAGGGTTGGGAGAGATGGAAGAGTAAAGGTTGCAGCCCTCCCAGGCAGGGGGACGAAGGAGGTGATGGACACCGCAGTATAAATGTTGACAGTGAACAAGGGGCAGGAAAACCTGTGGTGGTACATGCGGGATTGAATGACGTACTAAGTACAAGGGGAAGGGACCTGGCCACACATATCGAAGAGGATGTGAATCGTTGATGGTCATAACTTTTGGGATGGTGTACATTGTAATGTGCACCGTACCGGAGGTCAGGGGCCGAGAAGTAGGTACAGAGAGGGCAGTCCAGAAGGCTAAGAGGACCATCAAGAAAGAGACTGAGCTCTAAGGACGGATATAAGATCATGAATGTGAACAGGGAGGTATACCAGGAGAGTTCGATCCCACCGTTCAGCCGAGACAACATCCACTATGGGGAGCTGAAGATGAGCGGTATAGCAAAGTCTTTTCTTAAGGCTGAACTCCATGGGACGAATATGATGCGAATAAACGACGAATTTTGGCCGGCGGCTTTTGCTCTGCGCGTGGAATCAACACAGTGGCTCCTACGTCGCGCGCAAAACGAGCGTGCCGTCGGACGGCGTTCGCCAGTTATTCGTCACATAATTCGTTCCATGGAGTTCAGCCTTTAGGAGCCCGCAGAGCCCTCCGGTAGCTTCGCACTCAACAATTGATTACTGTCTAATGTCTGGCAAATTGTATAACAGATTAGGCCACATGGAATCAGATGAGGAAGCCACGTAAAGCTTAGGATGTGATCATAAGCAGCTTAAAGTAAAGGTTGGTACAGCAGAACCGGAGAAACAAATTCATGAACGAGAAAGTACATCAACCCTAAACGATGCCCAACTACAAGAAGTATCAGAACGAATTGAGACTATAGTAATCAGACAACTGGAAAGAGAATGGGCATATAACGATTTAGTAAACATTTTTAAAAGAAAATTTAAAAAGTTCAAACTCAAAAAAACAGGAAGAAGGAGAAGGAAACGCACCAAAAAGCTGGTGGGACATTGAAGTTAAGGCAGCCATAGCAGGGCGGCAAGAGGCCTCAAGGGAACACAGATGGTCGAAGAAAAGGGGGGACGCACCCTCTGAGGTTGCATCGAAATGAAATACATTTCAGCAAAGGAAAAGAAAGGCATCTGCTCTAATCCAGGCCAAGATTGGTAGAGCTGGAGTGCAGTGGATGATGGAGGTAAATCAAAATTATAGGAATAGAGCAAAAAGGTTCTGGGATCACAATAATGCACAGGAAAGAAAAACAGAAGGGTTCCATTGTTCATTTACCACGCAAAAGGGGATAAATGTAGAGGGCGACGAGGCAACGGATTTTATTATACGAGCAATCGTGGCAACATTCGCAGAACTTGAACCAAACAAGATTGGACAGAACACAAACAGCAACACGGCACATCGCGAGAACGCTAACGAGACAACTGAGACGACCACGGGGGAATGGAACAGAAAAGAAAGTAGAGTACCTGCTGGATCGGCGACAGACCCAGATGGCATAGGAATGAGACTAGTCAAGGCACTAGGAACAAAAAGCAAATTAAAATTGAAAGGCAACTGATAATAAATAGTAATGTGAGCAGAGGTACAAGATGATTTGAGACTATAAGCAGAATGAGATTACTATAAAAGGCAAGGAAAATAGGGATAGCATAACATCATACAGCCCAATACCAATATCTTCGGCCCTGTGCAGAGTAGCGATGTAGGTAGAAAAAGAAGAATGGGCCGAACACATTTTAGGTGAGCTACAGAACGGGTTCCGGAAAGACAGAAGGTTAGAAGGTAGCTTATTCATCACTCAATGTATAGAGGTGGCACGGACGAGTTAAAAACCGTTATGGACAGCATTTCCATACATTAAAGGGGCGTCCGACAATCTGAGCCAAGATAAACTCTGGGTTCAGCTGAGAGAGTATGATTTAGATGCCCATTTGATTAGGCTTTTACAACAGGTAGACACAAAGAATAAGGCTGTTATAACATGGGAAGCAGAAATAACTGAGGCGGCAGAAATAAAAAGAAGACACAGGCGGGGTTGTTCCCTGTCACCTCTGCTTTTTCTAAGAATATACATGAGTAGAACGGAAAAGAAATTAGGATAGTGCAATTTAGGTTTTGATATGTCATATATGGAGGGAGAGTGAACCAAGTTATACCAGGATTGTTCTACGCTGACGACATTGTACTTTTAACAGATAGCCGGGATAGGTTACAGGAGCTGATTAAGATCTGAGGAAAGAAAGGAGACTCTCTTGGCCTGAAATGCAGTAGCAACAAGTCGGGAATTATGGTTTATAACGATGAGAAGGGGGACCCGTTGAACAATCAAAATGTTCTAATAGAACACGCAGAGAAGTATAAATACCTGGGAGTATGGCTGAATGACGGAAACCAACACTTAGAAGAACAGGGAAAAAATAATGTAAAGAAAGAAAAAGGGAATGCAGAAATGATGAAGCATAGGGCGCTGTGGAATTACAATAGATATGAAGTTGTAAATGAAATGTGGAAAGGAGTCATGGTACCGGGGTTGTCTTTTGGCAATGCGGTATAAATTATAATGCATGAAATCTGAGGTCCAGTCAAACTTAAAAACCCGGCAGAGGAGCGTGGGCATACTGGCACGGGGGGCGCATGGAAATACACCAAATAGAGGAGTGCAGGGAGACATGACGTGGGCATCTTTCGAGGCTACAGAGGCGATCAGTAAATTTTAATTAGAACAAAGACTAGACAGAATTGAGGATACATGATGAGCGAAAAAGGTATATAAGCATCTATACATGAAAACTTTGAACATTAAATGGACAAACCGAATCCAAAAACTAAAATTCGAATGCCAAGAGTCAAGTCAAAACAGGCTACCTCTTTGAAAAAGAAAGTAGAAGAAGCCGAGTGAAAGATGTAGAAGGAAAGAATGAAGGGGAAATCAGCCTTAACTATGTATAGGAGACGAAAACAGGAAATAAGGAGGGAACATTGGAATGATAATTCACGGGGGAGCTCGTTGGTGTTCGAGGCTAGAACAGGAGTACTGGGAGCTAGGACGTATAGGACAAAGTATGAGGAAATGGATACGCGGTGTGCTGTATGCCAAAGGGAAGACGAAACAGTAGAACATGTTGTGTTGAGGTGCACAGGGTTAGCTCCGGCCTTCCGGGGGTGGGGGAGATGCGACGGGTTTAGCCAGAGCGTTCAAATTTGAAGACGAGAATGAAAGAATGAATGATATGTGCATTTTAGTAACAAAGAGGAGATTGGAAGACTGGTGGAAATTATCTAGGGGGAACTGAATGACGCAGAACTAACTGGCACAGCTGGGGATAGGCGGGTCACAGGAAAATTGGACTCCCTCCCGCGTGGCTCCGGCCCAAAGTCTCCACCCTATGTTCCAGTGGGCATAGTACTGGTGTAACGCCTACTAGGTTTGACCAAAGGAAAATTGGCGGCTCCAACGCTGGGGAGAAGACGCGGGGGGTAAAGTTTTTGGCTTGACTCCACAAAGAGGTCATTCTAGTGATATCCCACACCGCCTGGTGATAGTTACGAAATTGCAGAGGGTAAGCAAATTGGCGAAAAAAAAATCATACTTTTGGTTCTTAATCTCGAGGCTAGGTGGCGCAAGCTACCGCCCGATATAAAGGGTATAGCAGTTACTATCCATCCATCCATCCCATGGCGACGATCCAACGGGCAGATAGAAGTGCAAAAGTGTATCGTTTGTCAATCAAAGTATGTTCTTGATTGTTTTTTTTTTTTATGTTTTAGAGGAAGTATACGACTTGGAAATGTTTATAGGTGCAATATCAGAACTTCCCATCTATGCACGTCAGTTTTGTAATCGGAGCCGTACTAGAATGTTGACTAGAAAAATATTTACCTTCTAGGTGGGCGAATATTGGAACTGTCAGTCGTATATTAGGAATTTAAAAATGATTAACTTCGTTTGGTAAACTAGGTGTCTTCATTCGCGATATTTTAGTCAGTGATTCCTCTTGACGTCAGTAAGAACTCGTTCACGTTCGAGTAACAAAGCTGTGCTGGTGTTTATGTTTACGTTTGAAACTTAAAATATTCGAATGAGGGAAAACAGTTACGTTTAACTACGTTGAGAAACGACTTCAAGTTACTGCAACATCGTTGCTTCGTATGGCGCGTGAATGGGTTGCCTCACGAAGTATACGAAGCAAGAGTGTATCGCTCTTTGCGGCCGTATCTCGGCGCTAACCCCCGCTACTACTCAAACCCTAACGCTTCTCAATTTATTAACATGTATAAGCCTCCCCTTCCCGCAAGAATGCCTCTTAGGCGTTGCGAATAACCTGAACAAACAAATAAATAAAATTGTGCGTCCAGAAGAAATGCTAAAAAAGCTAACATTTCCATTAAAGGTTGATTAAGTTTCAACATGCGAATGCATAGAGATAAATGGTGTTGGCTGCAGGAAACGGTCAACATTTCCTCATTGTAAACTTATGAAAATCACTTAAACCTTTTGGACTAGATAAGAGCAAGCTTTGAAATTTTGGCAGCTGGTCCAAACCGCTGAGACGGAACGTTTGGCGATGCATAGTTTGTTTTTTGTGGTGAAGAAAAATCAAAACTTTTTTTCAGAGACACCTGGTACATATTTTAGAGGGCAGCTCTTAGGCGCCCGTTTCCGGCTTGAGCGGCGTCGGCGTCAGCGCCGGCGTCGGCGTAACTGCGCGGTGCATGATGGGTAAATTTCCCCACTAAATTTAGCGGAAAATTGTCCCCGCTAAATTTAGCGGAAAATTGTCCCGCTAAATTTAGCGGAAAATTGTCCCCGCTAAGTAAGCGGAAATTTTTTCCCGCTAAATTTAGCAGAAAATTTTTCCCGCTGAAGTAAGCGGAAAATTTTTCCCGCTAAATTTAGCGGAAAGAGTTCCCCACTAGATTTTAACGGAAAAATTCCTAGCTAAATTTAGCGGAACATTTCCCCGGCTAAATTTAGTGGAAAAATTCCCCTCTAAATTCAGCAGGAAAATTTCCCCGCTACATTTAGCGGAAACATTCCCCTCTAAATTTAGCGAAACAATTTTCTTGTTAAAGTTAGCAAGAAAATTTCCCCGCTAAATTTAGCGGAAACATTTTTCCGCTAAACTGAGCGGGAAATTCAGCGAAAATTTTCCGCTAAATGGGAGGCGAGCAGGAGAGGAGGAGGGTACGGATGAGGAAGAGGGGCATACCCTCCTCTCCGTACCTTACCCTCCTCCTCCTCAAAAGCTGCGCTCTAATTCGGCGTTACAGGGGATTGTAAGCGTCTTGTTTTCAAATGACTTAGTGAATTAATATTGTATCTGAAAAAAAGGCAAGTTGTCCATAGTTGGAACACTTATCACAGTTGATATTCAAAACCACTCATGCATTTTTAATAGAAATCTCCTAATGCATTAGTTTATGAACTATGTTTGATTTTCTGGACTAATAAATCAACTACATTACACTGTCGTTCGTGCCTCTTCTAAATTTAGCGTTTTTTTTTTTTATTGTTGAGTCAGAAGACTGATCATAAAACTGTCTTTTTATCGAGAAACCAAAGCTTGGCTGCGATGTTTGGCTATAAAATATTCCAGTATGTTTGTCGAGTGTGAGTCCTTCTTTAAAGAGAAAATTAAATGATTTTTTCAACTTCTTTCTTCTTAGCTTTAATCCTCGGCTCAAAAGCGCAATGAGAAATCACGTAGTTGTGACGTACTTGGGCACCCGAGGCGATGACTCCAAGCTTCCACCGTGCTTTATAAGCACGCCATGGAGCATGTCATTCTCAACTGATAATGGCCGTCACGGCACTCATTGGCCACGAACGTGAATTCAAATGTTCGTCGAGGGATTGATTGTTGACGAGCACATACGTCCGAGTGACGCAGTGCTCGTGCGCTATCCGTGAGCTAGATTCTGCTGACGTGCTTTGGGTACCGCGGATGCATCACAGTGAAAAGGCGGAGAGCTTTCGAAGGAGAGGAGCTACGAAATAGTCCGCTATATTTTCAAATCTTTGTACCGGAATAGTTTTAGGCTTTCTACTCTTGTGCACTAGTTTTATTTTTGCGCACTGAACAATATGCGATTAGTAAAATTCCATTTTATCCCAGCCAAAAAATTCATTTCGTGGTCCCTTTAACTTTTCTGTGCAGCGCAACACATGTACTGTGGGAAATTTACAGGATCAAATAACTATTGGCTCTGCCCAAATATCTGGGCATCCTTGACTGACAAAGCAAACACCTCGACGAAACTTTATTTTTATATATTTCGAAGGAAAGGGAAAGTATATGTATGATGCTTTGAATGTTGTTACTTTTCGTCATAGGACTAAACATTTCTCTGTTGTATCAATCTTTTTCTTTTAAAAAGCAAACACAAACACCCTCGTTGAGAAATTCGGCGGCACACGACTCTTTACAAGTTACTTCTATCGTTAGAGTGTTCTCTAAGGATAGAAAACATTAAATGTCATGTGTAGATCAAGTGCTTTCCAAGGTGGTAGGCATTTGCTTTCTAAAAAAAGTCGACACAAAAGAGATCTGTAGGGCCTTATAAAGCAGGGAGACAACATTGCTTCATGAGGGGTAACAACACCTATCAAAAAGGTGTAACAATACCTATTAAAAGCTGTGAGTTATAGACATTGGATAAATTGTCGATCACACCTATATAGGTGTTTTGAAGTTTACTGCGTAAACTGTGATTTCTTTTATCTAACTTTGGTTTGTAGTTTCGTAAAAGAAAACTCCATCATGATATCTGACTTTGGACATTTTCGTCTCTCTTTATGACTTCAGGGTGACGATTTGATTAACTCAGTCTAACACTTATTGTTCGGCCCTTCATAAATTGCATTCCAAAACAACGCGGTCCAGCAAAGGCAAGTACGTACAACTCTTATTCCAGTTAAAGTTCGTGCACGCAAAAAAAAAAAAAAAAAAAAATTCGGGTTGAACTGCGGCACGACCACCGAAATCTTCCAAGACAGACTGCCATCACCTGTCTCGTCACTCGTGTCGTTTCCGGTCCCTGTCAAACACGTCTTTCTTTTTACCACTCGCTCACGAGAATCCCGGTGAACATTTATTTACCCTTGCTTTCCGGAAGTCCTTCGACAACCTAGCGTCTTTCTCAGTCGATCGCGGAGTGTGGTATACGTACGAGACTTGTTGGATGCGTGTTCAAGCTGAGATCCTCGTATTCAATACTTGTTCGCTTCTTTTTTTTTTTCTCCCGCGTTCAATTGCATTCCGTGCGCTGACGTTTGATGCGCTTTATCTTCAAGGTCCACTTGGCATGCGAGACGCTACACTCGTGAGGATGTTTGGAGGGCGGACTTGGAAGGGTGGGGGAAGGGAATTCGTCTGCTCTTATCTCACGTCGCCGTTCTTTTGTTTGATACTCGGTTTTCTTTTGTGCTTAGGACATCTGGATCGAAATATGAGCGGTGGATTCGTGACTGGCGAATAAAAGAAAGAAAGCACCGACCAGAATGGTTGCTCGACTATACTTCGTTTCAGCTCAAGCTCAGACGCAGCCGATGCACTAATGGAGAAATTCGAGCAGAGTCAAACGCGCAAGTCACTGGGCCTTTTCCGTTAATGGTTGGTTCAGCGATGACAGAACGCTGTCTGATTAATCTCATCAGCTCGTAGCGACGGCTGCGTCTGGACTGAAGGTGAAACGAAGTGTAGTGTCTGGTGATTGTGAGGGAAGGGGCGGCAAGGACAGCCGAAATTAGATTGGGACGAAATTGGTGGTCTTGTTTGTTGCGTTCTCGAATCGAGGAAATAAGCCTCTTGCGTTGCCAAGGAGGCGCTGCAAAAAGGGACTTGTTAGGACTTGTTTTGGGTAGTACAAACTTGAGCGTCTCTGGTGTGGAACGTGATCACGAGGAAAATACACTGATACATCAAAAATTCAAACGCCGTCGAAGCACATATCAAACATGAGACGCTAAAGGGTGAAACACAAATCGCGCCTCTGAGCGGCCTAACCACAACAACCGTTGCTGTTAATGGTGGTTTCTACTAGTGATGGGTCGAACTTTTGCCGAATTGAAAATTCGGTGCCGAATCGTACGATTCGGCGAAGCCGAATTTTTGGCGTCCTTTTCTAAATATTCTGCAAAGATTCGGTGGCAATACTTCGTCGCCGGGCCTACAGTTGATATTTCGCTTTTTCGGACACAAATATATATTTCTTTTAATGAATATTGACACAGTTATTACTAAAAAGGGCGATATTCCACAAGATCTTTGCATCAGTGTCATTTTTTTGTATGTTTACTGGCAACTTTACAGTGACGTTTTGCAGAAGTGGTGCGGCACTGAGGTTGGGTAGTAGCAGGCGCAGTCACAATACGTGAGTTTCGGTTTCGAGGCCTCATCAGCGCAAACCTGCAGCTGTGTTGAAATGTTGAAACGGTGGCGCGCGTTCATTGTTGAAATGAACGCGCGCCACCGTTTCGTGCGCCAAAAATGAATGCAAAAGCTACTGAGCCTTCTCCAGAAGAGATAATATTTTGTAAGTATGCATGTATTATTTAAGACATTTTAGCGTTGCATGATAGTGTGCGTCCCATACTCGCAACGTCTCGTGTTTTTTTTTTTTACTTTTAAAATGCCAGTTTCTAATGGTAGGACACACGCAGACGTTTATGAGTTAGGAATGTTGGATGTGCAACGTCGAGCATGATAGTTCTGTGTTTAGTTTTATACGGACAGATGAAAACCGCGCAAGAACGCCAATTAAAAAGCAATATTATTTTGTTTTGGCACAAGCTACTTGTGAGCCGAGAACAGGATTGCTATAATGGCGAGGAGTGCCTTAAAGTACTTGTCAGTCAATGTTGCAACTACCTTGTTGCACCACTGGAAAGATCAAATGAAAATCACGTTATCCAGAATGAACCGCACTTGCGCAGAGGATTGCGCAATTCATGGTCAATCTTCTCTTTTTGAGGCGAAAAAATATTAAAGAAAACTCACTCACAAAGGTTGACAAACACGCAGTGATCATGTCGCCTATTCCGCGCCTCGCCGCAACCGCTGGTAGTAACTACACTGTGCAATGGTAACCGAACGACCGCACACCGTCCATTTGGAATCCACGGCCCCGTCGCGTTCTCGCGCCTGCGCAGACGTTTGCCGAATTTTCGCCGAGTCTTTGCCAAACTTTCCTTCAAAAGTTCGGCACGTGCAGAACTTTGCCGAATCTTAAGTTCGGCAGATTCGGTCCATCACTAGTTTCTATAGTTACGCCGCGCGGCGGTGCGATGCGACGCGATTTTTGCTCACGCGTGTTACACGCTTAAAAACGTAAAGCATAACAAACAAAAAAACGCCGTTTCACGTATTAAAAAAAAGGAAAAAGAAGTGTTCGAACGCCAGATTTCATAGCGTCACCACACAGAGGTAAGAGACGGGTACACAGAGGTAAGAGACGGGGACGGGTGTAATCGGCTATTTGTCGAATGTCGATAACTCACACCTTTTGATAGGTGTTACGCCTTTTGATAAGTGTTCTTACACCCCCTGAAGCTATATTATCTCCCATTCTTATAGGGCGCCACAATTCTCTGTTGTGTCAACTTTATTTAGAAAGCAAATGCACACAGCCTTGGAGAGCACTTGGGCTACATGACAGTTTATGTTTTTCATTGTTAGAGGGCGCTCTAACGATAGAAGTAAGATGCAAAGAGTCGCGTGCCGCTGAGTTTCTCTACTTTCTCTACAAGGTTGTTTGTGTTTGCTTTAAAAAAATAAAGTTGATACAACAAAAAAAAAACGTATGGCCCTAAAGACAGAAGTAACAGCATTCAAAGCATCCTACATATACGAGGGGCGTTCATAAAGTTCGTATTATTGTCACGAAGGAATAGAGATTCAGCAATCAAACTCGAGTAAGACTTTCTCTACATATTCGTCAAAAAGTTACCCACTTTTTCTAGCGACGCCGGAGGCCATTGTTATAGAACTCCTGGTTTTGAGGGTTCAGGAATCGCTTTACTTCAGCAATCACTTGGTCGCCGTCCTTAAAATGCTTTTCTCTTATTTGGCCACACTGGAAGCGTCTGCGCCATTTAACCAAAGTGTCATAAACTGGGATGTTGTCCCCGAACTACGCTCCCAGATTGGAATGAATATCCTTGGCATTTCTTCCCTTCAAATGAAAAAAACGGATCACTCAATGTGCTTGGATCCGACCGGCGATGTCATTTTTGTTTCGACTCCCTATCTGCGTTCCGAGCTACTATATTATGCGATGTTTATACTGTGCGGAAACTAGAGGGACGCGCGTTCATGTTGATGCCTGTTTTGTTCCGTTTTTTTTTTCAATTTTTTGTGCCGATAATACGAACTTTATGAACGCCCCTCGTACTTCCACTTTCCTTTGAAACAGGAAAAAAAAATAAAAAAACAGTTTCGTCGAGGTGTTTTTTTTTTTCTTTTTTGCGATCAAGGATGTTCAGATATTTGGGCAGAACCTGAGGTTATTTTATTCAGAATTTTTTCCACAGTACGTGTGTTTCACTGCACGGAAAAGTTAACGGGACCATGAAACAAAGTTTCGGCTGGAACAAATTGAGATTTTACCAATCAAATATCGTCTAGTGCGCCAAAAAAACAAAATTGTGCACGAGAGTGAAAGTCTGAAGCCTGCTCTTCGGTACGAACATTTGAGAATATAGACCTTTTTCGCATAACCTCAAACCAGCCAGTAACTGACGTACGCTCGACCTGGTGCATTTTTGGATTGCCCGCTGACACAGGGTACGCAACCGCCAAGGGTATGGGCGAAAAGGCTTAAAAACGGACGTCGTGCATGAGTTGGTTCCAAGTGCTCCTTTTTACCGTGCTGCAATTTCCGAAAATTTACGGTTGTGGTCGTCGGATGGATAAATAATTTTAAAAAGCATAAGGAGAATAGCAGAAAGTGTGCCATGAGCACAAGAAGCTGCAGCGCGAGTGTGGCTGCAATGTCATCGAGCTTCGCATTTTCCCCAAGAATCCTTATTTATGAAGTCAGTCGATTGCGAGCTTGAATCGCGAGAGATTCGTATCAGACTCAACGTCACGTTTAAGCTCACGACAACTTCGTCTACGAAAAGAGGACCGATTTTAATTCCCGGTGCAGGTGGTCCAATTAGGTTATCACTGCAAGCCCCATAGTATGTGAAAGGTATGAAAACGTCTACATGCCACCACTCAAGATGGAGCTATCAAATGCAGAGAGCTTACCTGCATAGACTACATTAAACTGCTCATATATACTTCGCTGTGGAAACTCAATCAAAACACCCCACCGTCTTCGTCGTCGTTCTCTCGAGGAGGCAAGGTGATGGCCTGGGAGTAGCCAGCTGGGTTCAACCGGACAAGCTCCAACCAAGTTATTGCAGCTCACCATAGCCAAGTCTAGCCAAGTTCCCCCCATACCCACACCGTTGCCTACCCAGATAGCTGTGCTGCCAGAACTAGCCGGTATTTCTTTTTCTAAGCCGCTAGACGGCGTCGTCGGCGCCGCAATTCTCAAGATGGCGGCGCCGTTAAAGAAAAGGTCTATAGCTGTCTATTTTGTAACTCCTTTCCTTCAAAAAGTTCTCCGCCTTTTCACTGTGATGACTCCGCGGTGCACAAACACTTCAGCCGAACCTAGCTCGCGCATTGGACACGGCCACTGCGTCACTTGGAAGTATGCGCTCGTCGACAATCAGTCCGTTGACGAATATTTGAATTCGTGTTCGTGGCCAATGAGTGCCATGACGGCACTTACCATCGCTCGCGAATGACAAGTTCATGGTGTGCTTATAAAGCACGGTGGAAGCTTGGAGTCATCGCCTCCGGTGCCAAAGCACATCACGACCACGTGATTTCTCATTTCACTTTTGCGTTAAGGATTAAAGCTAAGAAGGAAGGAGTTGAAGAAGTATTTCATGGTCACTTTAGAAGGAGGGACTCACACTCAACAAACATACTGTAATATTTCATAACCAAACATCAGAGCCAATGTTTGGTTTCTCAATAAAAAGAATATTTTTATCACTCTTCAAACTCAACAGTAATAAAACCGCTAAATTTAGAAGTGGCATGAACGACAGTGCAATGTAATTCATTTTTCTAGCGACGCCGGAGGCCATTGTTATAGAACTCCTGGTTTTGAGGGTTCAGGAATCGCTTTACTTCAGCAATCACTTGGTCGCCGTCCTTAAAATGCTTTTCTCTTATTTGGCCACACTGGAAGCGTCTGCGCCATTTAACCAAAGTGTCATAAACTGGGATGTTGTCCCCGAACTACGCTCCCAGATTGGAATGAATATCCTTGGCATTTCTTCCCTTCAAATGAAAAAAACGGATCACTCAATGTGCTTGGATCCGACCGGCGATGTCATTTTTGTTTCGACTCCCTATCGGCGTTCCGAGCTACTATATTATGCGATGTTTATACTGTGCGGAAACTAGAGGGACGCGCGTTCATGTTGATGCCTGTTTTGTTCCGTTTTTTTTCAATTTTTTGTGCCGATAATACGAACTTTATGAACGCCCCTCGTACTTCCACTTTCCTTTGAAACAGGAAAAAAAATAAAAAAAACAGTTTCGTCGAGGTGTTTTTTTTTTCTTTTTTGCGATCAAGGATGTTCAGATATTTGGGCAGAACCTGAGGTTATTTTATTCAGAATTTTTTCCACAGTACGTGTGTTTCACTGCACGGAAAAGTTAACGGGACCATGAAACAAAGTTTCGGCTGGAACAAATTGAGATTTTACCAATCAAATATCGTCTAGTGCGCCAAAAAAACAAAATTGTGCACGAGAGTGAAAGTCTGAAGCCTGCTCTTCGGTACGAACATTTGAGAATATAGACCTTTTTCGCATAACCTCAAACCAGCCAGTAACTGACGTACGCTCGACCTGGTGCATTTTTGGATTGCCCGCTGACACAGGGTACGCAACCGCCAAGGGTATGGGCGAAAAGGCTTAAAAACGGACGTCGTGCATGAGTTGGTTCCAAGTGCTCCTTTTTACCGTGCTGCAATTTCCGAAAATTTACGGTTGTGGTCGTCGGATGGATAAATAATTTTAAAAAGCATAAGGAGAATAGCAGAAAGTGTGCCATGAGCACAAGAAGCTGCAGCGCGAGTGTGGCTGCAATGTCATCGAGCTTCGCATTTTCCCCAAGAATCCTTATTTATGAAGTCAGTCGATTGCGAGCTTGAATCGCGAGAGATTCGTATCAGACTCAACGTCACGTTTAAGCTCACGACAACTTCGTCTACGAAAAGAGGACCGATTTTAATTCCCGGTGCAGGTGGTCCAATTAGGTTATCACTGCAAGCCCCATAGTATGTGAAAGGTATGAAAACGTCTACATGCCACCACTCAAGATGGAGCTATCAAATGCAGAGAGCTTACCTGCATAGACTACATTAAACTGCTCATATATACTTCGCTGTGGAAACTCAATCAAAACACCCCACCGTCTTCGTCGTCGTTCTCTCGAGGAGGCAAGGTGATGGCCTGGGAGTAGCCAGCTGGGTTCAACCGGACAAGCTCCAACCAAGTTATTGCAGCTCACCATAGCCAAGTCTAGCCAAGTTCCCCCCATACCCACACCGTTGCCTACCCAGATAGCTGTGCTGCCAGAACTAGCCGGTATTTCTTTTTCTAAGCCGCTAGACGGCGTCGTCGGCGCCGCAATTCTCAAGATGGCGGCGCCGTTAAAGAAAAGGTCTATAGCTGTCTATTTTGTAACTCCTTTCCTTCAAAAAGTTCTCCGCCTTTTCACTGTGATGACTCCGCGGTGCACAAACACTTCAGCCGAACCTAGCTCGCGCATTGGACACGGCCACTGCGTCACTCGGAAGTATGCGCTCGTCGACAATCAGTCCGTTGACGAATATTTGAATTCGTGTTCGTGGCCAATGAGTGCCATGACGGCACTTACCATCGCTCGCGAATGACAAGTTCCATGGTGTGCTTATAAAGCACGGTGGAAGCTTGGAGTCATCGCCTCCGGTGCCAAAGCACATCACGACCACGTGATTTCTCATTTCACTTTTGCGTTAAGGATTAAAGCTAAGAAGGAAGGAGTTGAAGAAGTATTTCATGGTCACTTTAGAAGGAGGGACTCACACTCAACAAGCATACTGTAATATTTCATAGCCAAACATCAGAGCCAATGTTTGGTTTCTCAATAAAAAGAATATTTTTATCACTCTTCAAACTCAACAGTAATAAAACCGCTAAAGTTAGAAGTGGCACGAACGACAGTGCAATGTAATTCATTTATTAGTCCATAAAAAACTATATATATAAATAAAATAATCAAAAGAAAGTTCTTTTTTCTTCGTCAGATTATTAGCGCCGTATTGTTTTGGTGGCACCCTCTTATGGCTCCCGTTCGTGACGTCACGACAAGGATTCGCCTCGCTGTGACGTCACGACCTGTAATTTTGGCTGCTTATTATTAGTTGTAAGCTAATTTCGATGGTGTGTGTAAAAATCCCAATAGAAGCTTGGAGTCATCGCATTCTTAAAATAACGCCATGAGAGTTGACAGTCTGACATTGTCTGACACAGTCTGACACAGCCTTTAATGGAAATGTTCGCTATTTTAGCATTTCTTCGTGACGCGCATTTTTATTTATTTATTCGGGTTACCTCGCAGCGCCTAACAGGCATTATTGCGAGGAGGGAAGGCTTATACATGTTAACAAATATACAAGCGTTAGCGTTTTAGGAGGCGTTGTTTTGACTGGCTCCAAAAGTAGTAGCGGGGTTTTACGCTGAGATACGGCCGCCAAGAGCGATACACTCGTGCTTCGTATACTTCACGAGGCAACCAATTCAACGAGTGGCTCAGGACGCGGCATACGAAGCACGCATGTCCCAATAACTTGAGTTCGTATTTCGACGGATAGGCAGAGACTACGAAAGGCTCGGGAACCCCCCCCCCCCCCCCCTTTTCCGTTAGTCTTCGCCTAAATGAATCGCTAACCAACTCTTGAAAAACTTCATCTTTAACTAGGCTACTGTTCAGTTTCCATAAAGACCAAATCCACTTTCGTGTTCTAAACTTTTTACCAACAGTGAACATTACTAAGGCGTGGTCACTGACATACACTGGCTGCACCGCATAATGACAGCATAATGGGACAAGGTCAAGTGAAATGTACACCATATGCCCCTGAAAATGAATGTACTCAACATTTCCTATATTGACAGCACGCAAGCCACATCCTCTAGGGCGTTTTGCGCTATAAAATCATTTAAGTAAAGGAACTTTGATCACGAAGACGAGCTTGACTTGAACGATCCTCTGGCAAGCAAACACAGTTAAAGTCTCCAAGAAAAATAATAGCTCTATTAGTTAAAAGGTACTAATTTAAACTTTCAAAAGAACTTTCGGCGTTCCCACTCGTAGTTTGGCGCGTATATCCAAATCACCGCCAGTTAACATTTGAAAATAAAAATTGAAAATTACAAAGCAGCCAGCGGCACAAAAACTGACTGCGGCCTCGAAGATACCCACTGATTGGCGGATAAAGATGCAACAGCGCCCTGACATCCCATCTGAGTGAGAAACACAAATATTAAATATAGTTCGAAAAGGATGCACCATGCGGTCCGCCTGTTCTTCACTTTGAAATTTGATTTCCTGTGCGGCAATATTATCAAGCTCGTTGTCTACAAACAACCGACTAAGTTTGTGCTGCCGGCGTCTCGCCCCTAGCTCATCTACATTAATCGTGGCAACACGTGCTTCTAGCGTTATAGCCATACTGGAAAAGGAAAACCACATGGTGTTTACCTTGGGTCACATGGCCGCCAATTTGGCGCCTAAAGGCTCTCGAGTCTCGACCGTTCTTCGCACGGGCACAGGTGGCCCAGTCAGGCTCTTTGTCTAACATTCACGTGGTGGGTTGGTCTCCTTGTCGTACCCCAAAATGTTCGCCTTTTTTCCAACGCGCCTTCGTGCAGTCGCCGCCTTGGAAGGAGGCTCCTCCCGGCCCTCCACAGAGGAGTCCGCGCTGGCGTCGTCCTTACACCTCTTTGAGGCAGGGCCACCCGCAAGAACCTCGGCATCACCCATGGACACGTCTTGTTCGTCCTCCCAGGGAACGTCGACGTGGACCTTGATTTCCGTGGTGCTCGGCTCAGGACTTTCTGCTGGTGAAGGATCGCGCACTGCCGCGATCCGCACCTCAACTGCCTTTGGCGCCTCGACGCCTAAGCTCGACGCCGCGGCGCCTCTGGGGACACCTGTGGTGGTCTCCGCAGGACTGCCATTGACGTTGTTCAAACACCTCGCGGCATCCTCGGCTTCCGCCTCGTCCATGAGGAGCTCTACTTTCTCGTCGTTGCATACAGGGGCCGCGGCCAGAGCGTACGTCCGAACGGATTCGGCGCTCTCGTGGCCGAACCGCCGGCAGACGCAGCATCTGGGAGCTCGACATTCCTTTCGATTGTGACCCGTCCGGTTGCAGCTTAAAACAAAGAAGCGTCCTGCCAGACACCACGACGAGGGCCATCTCGCCTGCAATTCTCAGCTGGAGCGGGATGTCGTCTACGCGGTGGCACCCCTCTTCAACCGCAGGACCGCCGTTCGCGTCATGGTGGCGATGCTGGTGAAACCGTCGAGACGCCACTTTTCACTAGTCACTTCGGTGACAGTCTCGTTTGGCGCCAGGGCCTCTTTGACGTCGTCTTCTGCGACGTTGAATAGCAGCCAGTGGAGCTTGACCCTGAAATCCTGGTTGCTCGGGTCGACGACAATGCACCGTCGGTCCTTGACTGTCAGCTCGGACGTCGAGAGCATTTTATTCTTTGCCTCGGCATTCTTGAAGGTCACTCCCCATACATGATTCCTTTGATATGCCCTATAGGGCGATGACATCGGCTAGCAGGCACTGGCGACGCAGTTTGTCTCGAAAATCCTCGAAACGATATGGCCGCACCTTCACGTCAGCATACAGACAGACAGTATTTAAAACGATTGACCCGGTTGGCAGTGATGGCAGCATAATGGTGTAATCCTATGAATCTTCCTCAGTCCTGGTACCGCGGCCCGTGAGGGCCGCTGAAGCCGCTCCCGTGGAGCTATAGACATTCCACGTCCGTTAACCTCGGCGTGCGAAAATGGAATTAGACCACGCAGACAAGCTTGAACTGCTTGGACACGAGCGGGGATATATATTTAGCTATCGCGTTCCACTCTTTAAGGCAAATCTTAAGCGTCCTCCTGAAATTTTGAGCTGTCCGTGACAATAACAATCGATAGCGTTCTGTATATGTGCCTCAGCTTACACGGCTATGAGACACAAACTACCCGGGTTATAATGTAATTAAATGCAAAGGTGCAAGCGAGCTGGACAAGAATAACAACAATAATCACTGGAGAAGGGTAACAAGAGGGACAAAGGACGAACGCAAATCTGCAAACACAGCTTTAGTGTTTGGCCTTTAGTGTCATTTGGCCTTTAGTGTCATTTGTGTAATTTGCCACATGGCTCCTTCCCGAAGAACACAGTCGGCTTCAAGTGAGTTCACTTCTTGTTCTTACTCTTCTTTTTCTTTATCTTGCCTTGTGATGATCGATCAGAATCATCCAATTCACGTAATTGGTGTCAATTAACGTAACGTTGTCTCGCAACGTGTCCTTATTAAAAAAAATTAAATGTTGCTGAGACATTTATGCATTTGCTTTAACAATTTAGGTGTCTAATAGTAGTTTACCCATCGTTTTTGCCATTATTTCCAAGTGACACTAATTTATCCCGTGTGGCACGGGAACACTTGAAGTGACATTCGGTGAGCTGAAGTGCACTTGGTTGAAGCGCAGTAAATTAGCGCGTCTGACGAGCCAGCCATTAAACTCAGTGGCCGCCATAAAACAACATACAGGGAGTTCTCCCCCTCCCCCAAAAATAAAGAACCCTGTTTTTTTTGTATTTTATAAACTATGAAGCGCAGAAATCTCAAACCCCGTTAGAATGTGAAGCCAGCGGTTGGTATGGAACGCGGAAGTTTGAGAAGATGAAATTGCCTGGATTAAAGATGACTGAGAAAAACAAACCTTTTTTTACGACCCGAAGTCCACCTAAGCTTAATATATCGTCAAAACAATAAATTATATTGTGAACGCTCGTGAATTTATATCAGTGAAAAAAGAAAAAAAAAAAAAACAGTTGTCAGCAAGAGAGAATATTTCTTTTCTTTCTTGCTGACAAGTTTGTTTCACCGAAAAAGATGCTACAGACGCCCACAATGTAATGTTTTTGTTTTGACGAAATTAGGCGTAGGTGGACGTCGGCTCATAGAAAAAGTTTGTTTCTCGCACGGAGTTTGAGCATTCTGCGACGCATAGTTAATTTACCTGGGCCCAAAATGCAAGTTTCTCTTTTCTCAATAGAAAATTTACTTTTGTTTTCTTTCTTTTATTGGGCTTTTCCGACATGGTTAACTTTGCAGCAAATCTAATGCAAAAACAGTATCAACCGCACTTTTTTTTTTTTTTTTTTGCAAGGTTACGAATGTTTTTGTTGAACTTCTCACGCTTTGAAAGCATTTTTAGAGCCGAAATATTTCGGTGACGCCTTCTTATAGATTCCATCCGTGATGTCACGACCAGCATTTGCCTTGCAGTGACGTCACGAATCGTTATCCAGGTTACTTATCATTAGTTAAATCAATAGGTTTAATAGTGCGTTAAAAAAAAAAAAAAACACCGTCGACGTTGACAGTTTTTTGTACTGGTGGTTTGGTCAATCGTAGAAAGCCAGGCAAGCCTGACCACGGCGACGCTTTTGGAGGCGCAAGTCGCTATCGAGCATCTCATCATCGTCCCGATTTGAAAGCCACACAACCAGTCGCGAAGCGAGAAGCGTGAATTAACATAAAAATTGACCGCATCTCCACGTGGTGAATGATGTTGCTTGGGGCGAAGCTCTGGTGGTGCTTGTCTGCGTAGACGCCCAGCCGCAGCATGCCGAGCCTTTTCATTCATGTCAGTAGGAGAATGTGTGGTTTTCATCTTTTTCTTTTTTTAAGCAGACAGATGGGATGGCATCTCAGAACCCCCTACTCTTTTTTTTTTCTTCTTTTTCTTTGAGCCTTTTCATTCATGTCAGTAGGAGAATGTGTGGTTTTCTTCTTTTTCTTTTTTTAAGCAGACAGATGGGATGGCATCTCAGAACCCCCTACTCTTTTTTTTCTTCTTTTTATTTTTTCATAATTTTTTTCATCTTTTTTTTTCAATTTTTTTTTGCCCTACACGAGCACGTGAGCATGTGCTCACGTGCTCGTGAGCACGTGATCCCACGAGCAGAAGCACGAGCACCCGACGCCGGCCTACGGCGGACGGCGGACGAACATACGGACATGGCTAGCCCCTAAGGAGCTTCGCCCCTAAAAGCCCCACCCCACATTTCTCAAGCTGTCGGTGGCTATATTAACCGAGCGTCAGGGTCACAGGATGCCAAGCGGAGAGGAGCGATATTATACACGCCGCAACGTAGGCAAGCCCCTAACACGACTATTCGGAACTTTCGCGACCTATAGGGGGTCGCGACGGCGCCTATCAAAATGGCTGTCATCTGGATGATCGTCCGAGAACAGCAGTACAAGGCGGGGTATGCGACGCATAATTAATTCTAGTTTCGCTTTATGCGAGCAGTATTATAGCGTCACTTTATTTTATCACGTCAGGAAGGTGTATACGCAAGCACCTTTGTTGTGAAGCCGATCATCCAGGAGCTAGGGAGCGCGATTCTCACACCGCGGTAACACCAAAGCCACACACAAAATCAAAACTTTTTCACGAACCCTAAAATGTTCTAAGACTAAACGTTGGCGCAATGATGCTTCAAAGGGACAATGAAGGCAATTTCGGACATCTTTTTGTCGATTGAACTGGGTTCCAGGCACGTCTCGGGCCACGTTCCCCAAACTTCAGCCGAAACCGGCGCTTGTGTGCCGCGCAAATCAATTAAACAGTCGCGGTAATAATCGTACCGGGATCGACTGCATGGGGCGACGCCCCGAGAGTTCCGGGAGAAGCCAGGAAAAGCGGAGCTCACGTGACCGATGCGGGGCCAAGAAGTGCGACGTCACAAGAGACGCGTCAGCGATTGGGCGAAACGAGAAACGTGCCCTCGGTCACGTTTTGGTTCGCGATTTTTAGGAATACTGTTCTAATTTCCGCTTGAATAACCATGAAAAGTATAAATCGGACCGGAACTGATTAGTAAACCATAAATAAAGCAGCATAATTGTTTTTATCTTTGCTACGCTGGACGCGAAACGGGCAACGAGCAACTATGGGCAAACAAAATAAAATAAAAAAAGAACACAGTACTCGAAGGATTCTGCAAAATGGTAGCTGTAGATGGCTGTTCTAACTGTCGACTGAAGACCAGTATTCGTTCGGGCGACGCTTGTTTTCATATGTGGGTTGCGGTTCGTGTTCTTTGACGACGAAAGGAGGACGTCCGCGGAGGAACCGGATCCCGGAACGACCGGATCTCTGTCGCTTTCCCTTCGGCATCTTCCCCGCGTCCGTCCTTCGGCATGCGGGCCGCTCGTTGCCGGCTGGGCGGTCCCTGTCGGGTGATGGCGGAGGCCGCCACACACGTACTTCCGTTCCGTTGGTGTTAGGTCACTGAACGGAAGCTCGAACTCGCTCGCGAGAGCGGCAATGCCGTCCATGTTGACAGATTCGGCGAAACGACCGCGCCACCGCGCTGCTATAACCCACCGCGGTAACCAGAGTCTCGATCTTCTAAATACTACCGATACCGACTATTCACACTTGACGTCACTCCCTACGTCACCTCCGTTTTCGGGGCCAGAAACGAGAATGGACATTGTTCAGTTTCGGTTTCTTTACTTCTTTCGTAGGCACAGAAATACGCGTCACAAATGTCTACAAAAAATTGGGCAGCATGCTATGTTCCCAAGAAGCATAAAAACACCATTTAAAAAAATTAAATAAAATCGTCTTCATTGTTCCTTTAAATCGGATTTTCCTTATCGCGCTCCTCCCTCTCCCTCCCCCCCCCCCAAAAAAAAATAAAAGAAATAAAAAAAAAACTTAACAAAAACAAACATTTTGCTTTGTATATATATAAAAAAAAATCTCTCTTAAATCTTTGGTGCCCTGTGAGAGTGGGGTTTCTGTTCCTGCGATAAAACGCCCAGTTATCTAGCTTATTAAATTGTTATATCACGACTTCAACCTCCGGTGCTAATGTTTTTTTGTTTTTTTTTTTGTTTTCTCGAGGCTTTGGCTATTAAGCTTAGCCGTCGATTTCTGGTCGCTGTTTTTGGTAAAAACTTTTTTTTTCTTTTATATCGGTTTTATTAAAGTGTGGCGTGGCGCTTCGCAGGAACCATTGCTTTTTTTTTTTTATCGGTTTTATTAAAGTGTGGCGTCGCGCTTCGCAGCGAACTATCAGGTTTCGACGATGAGAAAAGCTCTCCTATCTCAGAACACATTCTGCGAAGCGTCTTTTCCACCCCTTTTAAATATTACATAAGAGACAAAAAAAAACATTTGGTGAACTGAGATGGATTTTGGATGTTTCTTTGCCGACTTTTTGTTTGCTACGAGTGCGCGTGCTATTTGTATTATTGACGTGGTTTTTTTTTTTCTTGACTTTTTTTTTTTGCGCAAGATCAAAGCTTGTTCTGTAACAACGGCGATAAGGCTGTCCGACGACAATAGCGTTCTGCGCTTTACAATTTATGTTTCCATGAATCGTATCATTTAAACCCCCATTTCTTCGCTGATAAAAACAAACCAACAACAGTAAACGAGCAAAAGGATTTATAGAATCCCCCAAAACAGCAAATAATGAGTCGACATCTCTTCGCCTTCTTGCCGTCGGTGCTCAGGCGACGCCAGACACTGAAGCAAAGCGTTCACTTCGCCGTCCTAAATACCCTCTACCATATACTTGTCCTCCGCACTAATGTCCGCGGTTATCTTTCCATGACTGGTTGCCTCGCTCTTCGATATTCCTTTCTCCCGATGCCTCATCGCCCAAATAAACTAGTCCATCGTTTCCCTATCTTCTTTTTTTTCAGATTTTTTCGCTGTATTTTTTCACTTATTTTGTTGCTTATATGTCGTCCCCTTTTCTGTCTCCATCTTCTCTCACATTTTCATTATTTGTTTCTTTTCTTCTCACCAAGCCCATCTTCCCTTTCTCTTTGACGGGCATCTTTTCTATACTTTCTCCCTCTTTCTCTCACCTTATTTATAACGGCTTTTTTTTTTCTAAATTTGTACTCTTCATAATGAGGGACTTCTTTTCAAAAATGGCTCAAATCAATTTTTAATTTTGAGCCAGCTGCAGGCTGCAGCGCTGCAACGGAGATGGGAGGAACGTTTTGTGACGTGTATTTCGTGCGACTTGCTTGCGTGAGAAAGAGAGAGAGAGAGAGAGAATATAAGAAAAAGATAATGTTAAGAAAATACGATGGAGACTTTTTAAGAAACATTGACACAAAATAGATAGAGACATGAGATCTATGAAAGAATAAAGACAAATTGCGAGAGAGAAATTGTCCGTCTTTCTGTTTATAATAATTTAATTGCAGAGCTCACGTTCGTCTAGTTCTTGCACAAGGGCAGCGATGATGTCAGAACGCCAAGCTCTTATTGGCTGATTGAAAAAACAATAGTGGGTATACCTCAAGGCATCTAGCATTGAGGTCTACCCACTATCTTTCCAATCAAAGCCAATCAGAACTCGGCGTCGTTCTGACGTCACCGTAAGTCGTATACAAGTCGTAGGCACAAGAAGTCGTAAGTCTTATGCAAGTCGTATGCACAAGAAGCATACGACTTGCTCTTCGCATAACGTCTAAATGAAACCAACGTGGTCAGCTTCTACTTTTGGACGTAAAGATGATGGTGTGTTCATTATATACAGTCTTGACGCTGTTAAAGACATGTGGCTTAATCAAATACAATTCGGGATACTCCCTAAGATAACAAGCCCTAGGAGAGAGTTCATAATAGCTTTTCGGTGTTCTGCGTGTGTGTGACATAACCTTGTTTCGTTCGTTCGGAACAACGTAGACGATAATTACAGTGAGACGTTACGAGCTGGTTTTGTCAAAGTTTGCTCTACATTCGTTGTCACAAAAAGAAAAAAAAATGTTTTGTTCATTGTTTGCACGCTGCGCGAGGTAGTTCTTGCGAAATTTGATTCTTGGGGGACAGACGGTGATATTAGCCAAAATACAATCAGTGCGCAGGCGACCTGGAAGTTTACTGTGATGTATTTAACTCGAGACTGGGCAACAAAGAAAAAAAAATCTTTCACAGTGATAAAAGGGTAATGTTCTGCAAAGACACCAAATTTTATTTTATTTTATTTTTTTTTTTTTACTACGGTTTTCGGGGTGAATACAGGTAGAGACTTTTCCGAAAAAGGGCTCCTTGCCGGTGATTGATTGAGTAGATGTTTATCGACCCTTCCCGTAAACAACAGGGGTCCAATGTTCACACGTTTAGATAACGATGACTAGTCGGCACATTGGCAATTTACATTCTATGGTACCCTGTGGTCCCGCCGTGCGGAGGAACGACCCCCTTGTATGTGCAGGTACAGCCCGGTCTCGCTCAGGTATCCAAGTAGGCCAGACAGGACTGCGACGCGCTCGTCCTTGTACCCCTCGGGGCGGCACAAGGCTTCTAAGCACAGGGGCCGGTGTAGTTGCCCTAGCGCGTCCAGGGCTTTCCTTCTCTCCTGGTCGAATTGCGCGGGCAGTCCTAATACGATATGCCGTTCATCGCACTCTACATCGTAATTCCTGCAGTAGATGCAGACCCTGGAACAGTTTTCCGTTTCTCGTCGCTGTTTCCAAGTTAGCAGGTTGTAATCGTGGTCTTCTACAGCCGCAGCCCCGGTGACGGCAGTTCTCCTGTCGCGGGTCGCCCTTGCCCATTGCTGAGTGCGGGCGGGCGTGATGTCGGCTTGAGCTCTGAGTTTTCGCAACTTCACCATCTCGTGCCTTCGGAAGACCCCAAAGGAATGCTCGCTTCGGGGAGCTGTCCTCTGACTTCGAGCTTAGTGTTTACGGTATTCCTGAACGCCAACTTGATGTTTAGGACGGTGCCCTCGGAGTCGTAAGGGTTGACGGCGGGCGGTGGTGCTTGCACAGAGGGAGCGGCGGCCGGGTCCTGGCGTCGAAGGTCAATGCGATCAAGCTCTTTCATCGCCGCCCGGTGCGCCCTCTTGTTGCTGTCGATGCCCGCATGACCCGGAATCAGACTTGTACGTAGCTTAAATACTCTACTCAAGTTACTGTATCTTAAATACTTTTGTGAGTAACTTGGTATCTTGCAAATACTTTCGAACGTCAGTGTCTAGTACTCTAACTTAAAACGTTTTTTCAAGTAACTTGTACTCATTTTAAAGTTACTTTTAAGTTGCTTTCTATTTTTTTTATTTTCTTTAGAGGTGGGAAGCTTGGAAAATATTGAACTCCAGTTATTTTGGCTAGGCGCCCTGCCATTGCAGATACATTTCGTGCCAGGTAATACAGTGCACCTTCGTGCTTCTGCTGAAAGAGGTGACACGGAGAAGCAGGTGTCGCAGCCTCAAGCCGAACGGACGTGTGTCGTGCCTCCTAACTGGGCAAAACGTCAAAGCACGTTTTCTTACAATTTGTTTGTGGCCAAGCCCAAGAGCAACATAGATTCCGAAGCAGAAGGGCATGCGGGTGAAAGCATAAGATGTGTACAAGGCTACAAGCCAGAGGGAGAGCACTTGTGTCGGAGAAAGGGCGGGTTCTACAAGTGTCTGGTAAGAGTCGACAGTAAACCGGAGTTTATTGTTCTATGTTATGGAGTGAAAGCATATAAAAGAAAGCCTTCCAGCTTCAGAAAGGCCTCTGCATCCGCACGCAGTCGCACACACCGCTCGTTCGTTTCACTAGGCTCTCTTCGAACACAAGACTCGTAAGACGCGACAACACGGCTCCAATCCGGCGGCCCATCGCTCGCGGCGTACGCAGCATTAGCGAGTTTTAGTAGACCATGTTTCCCCCTCTGCTAACCCTCCGCTACGAAGAAACCGCCACTGCTCCTGCGTGCCGATGGCCTTGGCTGTAGAGTTTCTAGGTGCGGAGGGGGGGGGGGGGGGGGGGGGTTTAGCGGTGGGGGAAACATGGTCTACTAAAACTCGCTCTTGTCTTCGGTAGCACGAATGACCGCCGGTGCCCATGACGAGGGCGCCCGCTCTCTCCTAGCTTGGACTCCGCGACTGCACGGCACCGCCAGTGCACTGACGGGAGAAGCGGAAATGAACACCCGACACAAGGGGTGCGTCCGAGGTGAGCCTCTGTGTAGAAACTCCCTCCACAGGCGAACGGGCCCCGCTCTGCCCTCGCCTATGTCCTCGCCATAGCAAGGGTATAAAAGAAAAACGTTTTTATTTTTGTTTCATTCATAGTTACTTGGGGCCTCCTAGAAGCCTGAGTGGCAGCCAAAGTCTAGCTAAGAGATTTCCAGGAGATTCCATATACCTGGAAGGAAGAATTTTTTCTGCCTTCGGTTGTGCTTGGCAATGAATTGCAGAGAAAATTGTAACTTGAGAGTATCTTGAAAGTAACGAGTTACCTTTTGGAGTATTTTGTACTTTACTCAATTACTTTACAAATTTGAGTATTTAGTACTCGTCTCAGTTACTATTTTTCGTGGTAATCAGTAACTTAACTTAAATACTTTTAGTGAGTATCTTGTAGAAGCCTGCCCGGAATCCACTCCACGCTGGCGGAGAGTGGGTTCGGGTCGCGTCGTTCTAGTTCATGTGCCAGCCTGAAAACCTCTCCGACTGTGGCGTGTGCCTTGACTTGCATCCTACTGCACGAAGTAGGTTTAGGGTTCGAATGGTGCACATCCAGGACAGTTTCCAACCATCTAGAATGTTGCCCCCGTGCCAGGCGTCGTTGATCAGTTTCAGCAGGTTTCGCTTGGCCGCCTCCAGGAGGTGTTTGAGCATGGAGTTAGTGATCCCGTCGGGACCCGCCGCGCTCCGTTCGTTGCCCCGCTCAATGGCTGCTTCCATTTCCCACGGTGTCAAGTCCACTTCGTACTCTTCGTTTTTTTTTTATTTTTTTAATTATTCTGTTTCGTAGATTTCGAGTCGGGGTTAGCGATGGGGGAGAAGGAGCAGCCAACATTTTGAATTGGGGCGCGGGTCCTCTGGAGCCTTGTTGGTTCTGGGATTCCGCCTCATCGCCGCTCCGCGGCTGCGGTCGCGAACCGTGTTGCTGTTGCGTCCTGACGGGATCTTGCGTAGAGGGTAGTCATTGCTCGTTGCTACGGGAGCACTGTTGGGACCGAGCGGTTGTCCGGGACTTGGAGTACGGATGGGAGCCGAACCAGGGCAGGAATTCATCAGGAAGGCGGAATCGGGAAGGACAAGGGAGCAGGAGGGGTGTCTCGTAAAACTCTGTTTATTTACGTACTGACAGGTTCAACTCGAGAGCACACTCTCGCAGCCGCTCGCGGCTCATTTTAAAGACTTCACATCGTTTTCTCTCGCTCTCGGAAAACGATCATCCCCAACACCCAGCCAATGCTGGCTCGATAAAAGTTAACCGTTCAGAGGCCCCGCCCTCTTCCCTACCCCCCCCCCCCCCCCCCCGCAAAGACGTTCGGAAAGGGGAAGGGACCTTGCAGACGGCTCTGTTGGCGTCAACGTCCCAAACTTGTGAACACCGGCGCCGGTCATCTTCAAACCGAACAATAGCGTCGTCTGGAGCCACGAGCTAATCCTTCGTTGAATGCCCCATCGTCCCTTTGTACGAAGGTACGTGGGCGACATACTGGCCATGGGCGTACCAACCGGGGGGGAGGGGGGGGGGGGGGGCGCTTGCCCCACCCTCCCAGTTCTCAGTGTGTGTGGGGAAGGGGGGGGGGCAAGGCATATGTTTTGCCCCCCCCCCTTTCCCCTGAGACAGCCGCCACTTGGCAGGGCAAACACTGGCCGGCGGCGCCCAAGGGATACCAAGGGAACCCCCCCCCCCCCGGCCCTAGGGGAGGAAGGGTCTGGTTCCACCCCCCCCCCCCCCCACCACTCAAAAGCAACTTGGTCGGCCATTGATAGTGGCGCCCCGACGCTTTGCTTCCGGGCAAAGCTCAACGGAACCACTCGGCGACGACGCTTAAGGCCCTGCACCTGTGGCAGTCGGACTGGACGGGCGAAAATTGTCTCCCGGGGCCTTTCAAAATAGCACCACCACAGGTAATGCATTTAGGTTGGAGTTTGCATCCCACGGCGGAGTCGTGCTCGTGGCCGCAGCTACCACACCTGAGGGCGTCCTGAGGGCAGGCGTCGGATGGCCGAGCTTGTCCCACTTGTGGCAGACGAGGGGTCTCGGCCTGTACGAGGACACCTTGAAGGACTCGCATGTATAGCGTACATATCTCTGAAGGGTCTAACTCTAGAAAGTAATGAGCACGGTTCTTCCAGATTGACCGATAATCACGGCTGCCGAAAGTTTGTGTACTCCAGCTGCTCCATCAGTGACTTCGACGTTATCGTGTCCCCCTGTCCTCTTCGTTTGAGCACTCGACGTGGCGACGTAGGGCTTCATTTCCAGCGCTTTGCCTTTCTGCTCAATAGTTTCCAATCGCGAGCAGCATATCAACCGCCTGCTGATTTTTGGTTGTGATTGCAATCGTATTCGATTTCTGGTTGACATGAACGGAACATTCTTTGTCGTCGACACTTGTTCAAGTGTTGCTGTGACAGACAGTGACGCTGCTATTAACTTATCCTAATCTACTAGTCTGCCCGAGACGTTGTACGAGTCACTTCAGTGGCGACGAAGATGGTTGTAATTGCGAAGCGGTGTGGCCGCTGATGCCGACAACTTGGATTGCCACACATGGCGGCATTACTAAGTCCCCCGCAGTTCGAGGAGACAGTGGACAAGTGGGACGCGTACAAGTTGCGACTGGAAGCCTTTTTTGACGGGAACGGCGTGAGCGACACAAAGAAGAAACGGGCATTCCTGGTGGCCGCACTAAAAACACGGACGGTCACGGTGCTGAGCAGTCGGTGTGCCCCAAGCAAGGTAAATGACTTCCAGTACGAAGAAGTCACGAAACTGCTTCAGGAGCACTACTCGCCGAGGACGAACGAGATTACGCAGTCGTACTTGTTTTTTGACAAGAAACCAAGAGCCAGACGAAACGGTGAAGGATTTCATTGTGGCGATTCGGCAGTTGGCAGACACTTGTAACTTCGGAAGCTTGCTATAGCGAATGTTGCGCGACCGCATCGTCTTTGGAAATCGGGACCCTGACGTGAGAAGACACATGCTCACGAAGACGTCTTTGACAGTTGACGCAGTGGAGGAAATCGCCCTGGCTGCGGAAATGGCCAAGATCAACGTACAGAGCGCGACACTGTTAGCGCGAACAAGCGATCGCCGGTTTTTCCAGTTTTTCTCTTCGAAACCAAGGGATGTCATCCAAGTTCTTATTGCTACAGAAAGAGCTCATTTAGTTGTATAATGTAAGCGTTAAAATTTCGTGCTCCTTAATACTATTTAGAAGGAAAACGCAAAAACGCGCGTATGTCGTGTTCGCGCTAACAGTGTCGCGATGTGTACGTCAGATGACCCGACAACTCAAGCCGGGGAAGGGGGACAACGCGGTGCATGCGCTCCACGGCCGACCAGCAGAAAGCCAAGACAGAACGCCTGGACCAAACGCTTGGAAGAGCAACAGAGAACCTTGCCCAAGGTGCGGGGGAAGCAAGCATGAAGCAAAAGAATGCAAGTTTCGGAACGCGCGGTGTTTCCGCTGTGGCAAGACTGGCCACCTGGCGAAACGCTGCTTCGCTACCAGCAACATACCAAAAAGCACAATGGCCTTAGATATCCAGGCCGACGCAGACGAAGGCCAGGACGGTCTCTTTGCCATGAAAGCACAGGATTTCATCGGGAACCTCAGCGCAGTCCAACCGTTCATAAGGACCTTCCGTTGGGGTGATGTAGCAGTGGATATGCAGCTAGACACAGGGGCACCGATGTCCGTCATCACATGGGCCACGTACCAGCGACACAAGGACGTCTGGCCGAAACTTCGCAAGACGGCGACAGAGCTGACGTGCTTCCTGGGAAAACTGCCCGTGCGCGGACAGCTCGATATGCAAGTTTCGCTGGGGAACAAGACTGTGACCGGAACATTCACAGTCCTGGAGTTCCCTGGACCGAACCTATGCGGCCGTGACCTGCTGCGTGATTTCCACCTGCTCCCAGCGCCAGCCTTCGTCAATCAGTGTCAAGGTGAGCGAACAAGCGCTACCGGCGTCGAGCCGATACTTGCGGAGTTCTCCGTCTTGTTCGAGCCGGGCCTATAGGATTGTTGAAGGGTCCCCCAGCCCGCTTCCAACTTCGCGAGGGTGCGGTCCCCAAGTTTTACAAAGCTCGACCTGTGCCGTACGCACTGCGAGAGAAGGTTTCTGATGAGTTGGACCGGCTGGTAAAGTTAGGCGTATTGTCTCCAGTGGCAACGTCAGACTGGGCGACACCACTGGTTCCTGTTGTTAAAAGGAATGGCAGCATTCGTCTTTGTGGTGATTTTAAAATGACGGTTAACAGTGCCTGCCATGTCGAACAATATCCACTGCCACGAATTGAAGACATTTTTGCGGCGCTAAATGGCGGGGAAGTCTTTAGCACGATTGACTTGAAAGATGCATATATCCAGCTGCCCTTGGATGAAGCAGACAGTATGCTGACATTGGTGAACACACAGAAGGGTTTGTGCGCCTTTACTCGGCTACCCTTCGGTGTCACGTCAGCTCCGGCTATTTTTCAAAGACGCATTGAAGCGGTGTTGCAAGGATTGCCTGGTGTACAGGTATATCTGGACGAAATTATTGTGGCCGAGAAACAACACGACAGCAGCCTTCTCCAGACGGTGTTGCGGCGGCTGCGAGAGTCCGGGTTAAGGCTGCATCCAGAGAAATGCAAGTTTCGGCAGCAAGAAGTCGATTTCTTAAGTCACCGAATTGACACGAAAGGCCTACACCCTAAGGCAGAAAACGTGGCTACGGTGATTTCATTACCCTCACCAACCTGCGTGACAGAATTAAGGGCGTTTTTGGGTTTAGTGACCTATTACCACAAGTTCTTGCCAGACGTATCCTCGAGCTTGGGGCCTTTGTACGATCTTCTGAAGAAGGGGACAGTATGGAAGTGGAGCGATGTCCAAGGGGAGGCTTTGAAACGAACAAAGACTTTACTTCGGGAGGCAAACTTCCTCGGGCATTACGACCCCAAGAAGTCATTATGGTTAGCATGTGACGCGTCACCCACAGGGATCGGGGCAGTAAAGTCGCACCGAGACGATGGCAAGGAGCGCCCGATCAGATTTCGTTCTCGGACGCTTTCGGCGACAGAGCGAAACTACTCGCAGCTCGAGCGTGAGGCGCTTGCTCTTGTGTTTGGTGCTACCAAATTTCGTCAATACTTGCTTGGGCATACGTTCATGCTCGTTACCGACCATAAACCCCTCGTGGGGCTCTTTCATTCGGAAAGACCGATTCCCGCGAAGGCGGCTGCAAGAATACAGCGCTGGGGGCTACTGCTGAGTGCCTACTCATACAACATCGAGTATAAGCCAGGAAAAAACAACATCACGGCAGATGCCTTGAGTCGCTTACCGGTACCCGGAATGGAGGACCAAAGCATACGTTTGGCTGACAAAGATGCGCAAGAGTACGTACTGCTGACCGAACAGTTCAATGACGGCGTGACATCGGCCCAGCAACTAGCGGCGCTCACAGATAACGATTTGCAATTACCGCAAATTCGTAGTTGGATACAGAACGGCTGGCCACAGCAGTTGCCGGAGCCACAGCTGGCGTTGCGCCCGTATATTTTGACCGCAGGGACGAACTGACGCTGAGTCATGGGCTTATCTACTGGGGGCACCGTGCGGTAATCCCAACAAAGGCGAGAGTAACAATGCTAGAGATGTTGCACGCCACGCACCAAGGTATTGCGGCGATGAAGACGCTCGCGCGCTCGTTTTTGGTATTCCCGAGTTGACAGCGACAGTGAACGTTTGGCCAAACTCTGCCAGGTTTGCGTACAAGCCTCCTGTATGCCACCAGCAAAGCCACCCCGTTAGCTGGCCGGGCACGGGAGAAAGGTGGTCAAGATTGCGCATGTCGATTTTGCGGGGCCGGTCGATAATCACATGCTGCTGATTGCCATTGACTCGCACAACAAGTGGCTCGAGGTCATCTCAATGAAGACGGCCAGTTCCCTTACGACTATCGAAGCCTTGCGTACCATTCTTGGACGGTTGGGGTGGCCAACTACCGTTGTGTCAGATAACGAACTGCAATTTACAAGCGACGAATTTCGCAGGTTCGTGGAGCGGAACAACATCATCCACCTGACAACGGCGCCCTACCACCCCCAGTCGAACGGGCTGGCCGAGCGGGCCATTCGTACCATTAAGCAAGGGCTGGTAAAAAAACTGCGTGGGATCCCTTCAGACTCGTCTAGCCCGGTTTCTCCATCGGTATCGTCGAACTCCCCTAGGATGTGAAAAAACACCGGCCATGTTGTTACTCGGATACGAAATCCGCTCGTGCCTCGACAACGTTGTACCTCGGCCCAGGACGGCGAAGGAGGTACCACAACGAACTTTTCAGAAAGGGCAGTCGGTGTGGAGCCGTAATTACGGAAAGGGGAACAAATGGGAACCAGCTACAATAGAAGTGATCATAGGCGCTAGAATGGTTCGTGTGCGCGGCTCGCAGGAGGGCCAACAACGAAGACACCATGACCAATTGAAAAAACTAGATTGTCCCCACGGAGCATGCGACTACAGTGGAAGCCCTACCCCCAGTCGTGGAGGGATCAACGGCCCCTACTGGCGACCCCCGCGAAGAGGAGCTGGACACAGAGCTTTCAAGGAGCCCCGTGGATGACACCCCCGTCACCATCACCACTCAGCCAACGAGCCCGCTGAGGCGTTCCACTAGAAGACGGAAGCCACCGTACCGTTACTCACCTTAAAGGTGGAGGAGTGCTGTGACAGACAGTGACGCTGCTATTATCTTATCCTAATCTACTTGCCCTCCTTTTTGTTGTTCTGTTCTTTCTTTCGCTCAATAACACACTAGCTGATAAAAAGAAACAGAGCCCTTGAATAAACGTTCAGTCTGCCCGAGACGTTGTACGAGTCACTTCAAGTGTTGGAGTCTCTGATGTTTTGGTGGCGATGTTGAAGACGCCTTCTCTACAGATGGGTTTCAAGACGGCCGTGCACTTTGGTGTTGATGACGTAGAGTCGCTTATCTCGTAGGAGCTCTGACGTCTGCCCTGTCTGCGCATTCGATACCACGGTCTAGCCGCACCTGTTTCTTTCCTCGTTCAATGACGCTATGTGCTGCTGACTTGTTTCAGCGCTGGAGCTGCCTGAGAGAACTTTGCTATCACTAGCCGACCACTTTCCCGTCAATATTGGCGCTTATATTCTTGGAAAGCGGCCCTGTTCTGCATGTACTCTGTAATGGCCGCCTTGCTCTGCTCATACTAGGCAGTAACTGCCCGGTTCTACAAATACTCGGCAATAGCGCTCTGGTTCTGTTGAAATCAAGAAAAGCTTCCTTGTTCTTCATGCATTCCGGAAGGTTCGGGAGTTCTCGCTTTCATGCGGAGTAAGCTTGCAGTTCTTCGTCCGGTACAGCCTAAACGACCTATACCTTCTTAGCAGGTGTCTCCTCGCGGTTGCTTTCGGGCAGGTGAGGGTGGGCTGAATTCACCATGCTCTTCCTTCTTGAGGGGTTCTGGATCTTGCTAGGAGAGTTGGCTTGCGAAAGTCCTTGGTTGTCCACTGTCCCTCCGGAAGCAGGAAAATCCCGCTCCTAAGCAGGGGTGGGTGGCGGTGGTGGTTCAGCCAGCGGGCCCCCAAAACGGGGGACCAGGGCCGCGAAATTGTTAGAAAACGCTTACAAGGCGACTATAGGCTTAGAAGGAACGTAGCGGCCAGGATTCGAAGTCGAACGCTCTCCACGAGCTCCGATTAATTTTGCTTTCATCGACGGAAATAACAACAATATCAGACTGCCAACTTCGACGGTGTTGGTTTAAAAATGCTATGACTCCGAGCCTCCTTCAGGCTTTTTACACGCACCATCTAACTCGTAGTTCGCAACTGATGATAGGTAGCCAGGACTACAACTCGTGACGTGACGGCGACGCTAATCCTGTTCGTGACGTCACATCCGGCAGCTATAAGAGGGCTAAACCGAAACATTACCGCGCTAATAGACGCTTTGCAGGAGCAGTGCATGGGTGCCGCCATAACCAACCTTCAGTGTTTGTTTCCTCTTATTCCGTTCACTTTACTCTATCATTAACCGCTAGGACATTGCTATTGCCATTTTAGATTCTACTGTGTCTCCTCCCCGGCACAGGCCTTTATGGAGGCTCGTCAACGCCCGCCTGAGTGGCTCGGCATCTCGGTAAGACAAGAGAAGCTCAGCAATGGCCGCTGTAATTTGCCCCGTGCGCAAAGCGTATTTGCAGCGCTGCCCTTACACTGTATTAGTAATAACGAGCTGATAAATTGCGACATCAGTGCTAAGTTACGTTCAGGTCGGCGCTGGATCAGCGCTCTTCCTTTATGAAGCTGGCGGTCGATGCATTGGGTCGATGTTATCTCACGCGCTTATACAGAAGCACCAGACGTTGCTGTACTTTCGAGTTTACCTGCAACTCAAAATTCCGGTTGCAATTTTTTTGTTTGCTTGTTTTTTTTTATACTTCTTAATTTTTGTCTGAATTTATTACACGCATGCGAATAAGCCCTTCTTTACAAAGCGAGAAATTATGCTCAAAATAAATTAAAAAAGAAAAACTTCTTGTAAGTACTATTTTAATTGTAAGGAAAAAAAAAACACGCTCAAATCGGTAAGCTGTTTGGTGAGAAAAATGATTTTAACTAGGGTAATTTCACATGCCTTCAGCACGCGTTTGGAGAGAAAAAAAGAAAAAAAAGTATCCATTTATTTTCTGATGGGCTGCCGCTTTGCCGCGTTACCAAAACTCTCGAGCAAATAAATCGCACAATCTAGTTCGTAAAGATCAAAACGTTTTAATTCCAGATGGTCGTTAGGACACTTGCGTATCAGCGTTAATGGCTCTTATTATTCTATCTTTTGTGTGTGTGTGTGAACCAAGTCCCCAGTTTTTGCGGCACCTGCAGTCTCTTGAGGCAGAGTTGTTCGCTTGTTTCAATAAATAAAATATAATGAAAAAAAAATAAAACGCGAGTAAGATGGAATGGGTACGCGCTGCTGGATGCTCGGGTTTGAACGCTAATGCGAACTGTTTCATTATTTACGACCGTTTTCGAGGACCTTACTCCCTTAGTGCATCATCTTTATCTTTTCCGGTCTATGTATGCCTCTGTTTATTTATTTTCGTCCTCCTGTTCAGTTAAATATTATTCTTTAAACCACAAAAGCGCATAAATGTATTCGTTTACTCCAATTTTTTTTTTCTTTTAACACGAGTTTTAATTTGGAAGGCAGAGATTTCAGCGCTCATGGGTTTCCTTAAATGAAATTAAGACATTTGTTCTGATTTGCGGTTTATCGCAAAGCTATCACAAACAAAAATATATGGTGGATATATGTTACAGATATATTTTATCTCACCATAACTTGGCAAAAGAGCGACGGCTGACTACGGCCTGTTCGAGCCAATCAGAGCGACGGAGCCAAGCCAATCAGAGCGACGGTGCCGAGCCAATGGCCGATCATGTGACAGCTCCCCGAGAGAGAGAGAGAGAGAGAGAGAGGCTACTGAGACAACGCTATTGAGGCAGTAGCCTTGGTCGTCTGTCAAGTTAAGGCCCGTTCACACTCTTGCGACCTCTTAAAACTGGGTTCCTTAATTTTAAAACCTTTTACAACGAGAGGACACACTGGCCCAGCCATCTATTGGGTAGCTGCGAAAACTTGGCGGTCCGGCATATTTTCTATTTCTCTCGCGCATTATCCTTTCTTTCTTGGCTCGAAAACCCTTTGTCAACGTTGAAAACGAGCCTTTCTTATAGGTATTACGCAGACTTGACCTCGGAAATCCCGCAAAACCTTCGCTCTTGTGAAATGCAGTTCCAGGGTCACCGCATAGATGGCGCCAGAATGCCAGTGTGTTCCCTCGTCCTAAGAAGTTTTAACAGATCTCGTCTCTCTCGGTCGTACTTCGGTTGCAAGAGTGTGAACGGTCCTTTACGGTGAAACGGAGATTAGAAGGGTAGCAGGGGGCATGACGTCAGCCGTGTAGCCTCCACAAGCCATGATCCCTATGTCGCCTCGCCTCTTTCTCATTTTCCTCCTTACCCACCTCACTTATCGGGCCAACGTTGGCCAACGTGACCACAGCACGTGACCGTCGCGTTGTTGATGGTTACGGGTAGCAGGGAGCGTGGTGCTGGTGGGTTTTATTTATCAGTCATCACAACTAGAAACTGTGGCCCGCGCCCAGCCGATCGATTGTATACGGCTGCTGCGCTTCGTTATGTACCCTGAGCTATAAAGAAAATTCATTCTGTTTTCTAGACCGTTACCATCCTGAAAACGATAGTATTCAACGTGGAACGTCAGCGCTGTAACGATTGCCTGTTGGCGTGTTTTGGGTAATGTACCCTGCATCTGCGGGGAGTATTCTGCTGTCCCTATCCGCACCCGAAGTGCGAATAAGGGTGGATTTTTATCCGCACCCGAGGTGCGAATTAGGACGCATTTTTATCCGCACCTCAGGTGCGGATAAGGGTGATTTCTTATCCGCACCCAAAGTGCGAATACGCACGAAGTATTACTATTCTCATTGTTATTATCATCAGCAGTAGTATTATTAATTATTATTCGAGTAATTCCAAGTCAACTCAGAGTGCGATTGCAGCGCCACAAAATGCGGAGCGACTTTGTTTGCTTGGCTTTGTGTCACCGTCATCACCGTGCCGACCGTGCTCAGCAGCGTGCTTCGTTTAATCGCCGGTTGGCAGCCTGTTTAAACACTCCAATTTATTGTTATTTTCGGCATGTCGAGTCTAAAGCAGTTGAGCACGTAGTCAAGGTCTGTCGAGGCAGTACGGCAGTACGCTACAGCCACGCTGGCTGCGCCGGCCCTATCCGAGTCGGGGTCTTCGGACTTTCCTGAAGACGATGTTTCTTACGTGGTACAAGTTGGAACTGCCTTCGATGACTTCAAATCCTTCGAGAAGGCCTTCAAGGATTACCAACGGGCAACGCACCAACTCTTCGTGGTGCACAGGTCAAATTCTGTTGAAGTGGCGAACAGGGGCTTGGATCCCCCCAAGACGTTGAAAGCGGAACTCGTTTACGCCAACGTTACGTACAAGTGCAAGCATGCAGGGATGCCACGGCATGAAGGAAAGGGTCTTCGGCCAAATCAACGGTAGTTTGGGTTACTATGCAGTCTGCATTCTTGTGTCACGAAAATGCCGAAAATAAACAGCTTAGCTCAGAGAAATCAGGATATCTCGTTAAAGGGACACTGACAGGGTATTTATGCTCGCCAATGTTTTTATTTGTACACCGCCCGAAAACCGCCGATCGAGAACAGCCGGTTTGAGTCGCGCTCACTCTTCTCCGTGGTCCATAGCCGTGGTCACTCGCACTTTTCTACCGTTTAGACACAACCACCAAAAGTCCACTTTCGATTTCAAGCAGCTGCGTTTTTTTTATTATTATTAAAAATATGCGTGACGTTGCAAAATATTGATTGGGTAGTCTTCTGACACTAATAAATCGCAATGCAAAAAAAAATGGGGTGTCAGTGTCCTTTTAATAATATAAATGCTATTTAAATTGTTAATAACATTTATCTGTTGTCTTCTAGGTTGTCCATATGTTTTGCACTGTGTTTTTTTTTTATGTCTTGCATTTGGCACAGCTGCCTGAGGGCAAAAAATGCAGGTAGTTCTCTCTTACTGGCTGACAACGAATGGACATAAGAAAAATGTTTAAGAAATGCTGGCATAGCTCGGAAAAAAGAATTTCGGCAGTGCTCGTTTTTTGCATGTAAACTGATACCAGCTACAATCAATTTATCCAAATGCATATTTGCTTTGGTAATAGTGCAATGCCTATGGAAAATAGATGTGGGCAGGCCACAAAGACCAACGACATATGCTAAAATTCATCTTATGTGTATTACCGGTGTCGGATACAATTTTAATGCAAGTTTCTGTTTGGAATTTAATTCAAACAAATAGACGGGTGAAATGCTTCCATTATAAATTTTGATAAATTATCATATATGTCACTAATACTTGAGTTGTATTGGTTTTAGACATTGCAAAATAACCGAGATAATTAAAGTATATATACCTAGAAATAATCGTTTTGCAAAGCCCACGTAAATTAGCAAACATTTTTTTTTTTTTTTTGCTGCAGACCCATTATACATCTGAATGATTGACTGCAGTGGTACAATATCGCACCCAAAGAATTGGTACTGAGGTGCTAGGCGTGGCTCTGCGCTGAGAAAGTGAGGAACGAGGAGGTGAGAGCACGCGGGGACGTCAGTATGCTGAGCTCTGGTTGGAATAATTAGTGGGTACACCTAAAGCTAGCAGCCTTTGTCTCCATTGCACTTGTCAAACGCCTTAAAACACGGAACGCAGGCGTTCGCCATTTGGCTCTCGCATTCGAACGGGTTCCACGAATGCAGTGGAGATAAAGGCAGCAAGCTTTACGTCTACCCACTAATCATTCGAATCAGAGCTCAACGTTCTGACATCCCCACGAGCTCTCGTCTCCTCCTCCCCCTCACTTTCTCAACGCATTCTTTTGTTAGCCGGCGCAATATCACCTCGACAAAAATGCCAGCAGTCACGTGATTGTTAACAGCCAATGAGAGCCAACTCCCTCTCCGCCAATGCTTTGAACCATGCTTAGTGTCTGCTCGTCTTCCTTCGCTCCCTCTCTACTACTACTGTTATTCTCCTCATTTGCTCTCACGGTCACTCAGGTCTTCAGCAGTTCGGAGGGGTTTGCATGTACAGGTTGTCGCCTGTTTAATGCGCTGGAAGCTTTTGGGTGATTTCAGATAAGATCGACCAAAGGGTGGCTGGTCGACATTTTTAAATCAACTGATGTTTTTATATGCCATTGTCTAGTGTCTGGTATGCACGAATCCACACTTAGTTTTGTCCAGAAAAAAAAATTTGGGGACAGGAAAAATCGTAAAGCATGAAGAGGTGGACAGTTGCATTAACGCGCACTGACGGAGGGGGCACGTTTGAATGTGAATAACTAAAAGGATAATGTTAGAAGAATTCTAATACTTTTTAAAAACAAACTATGAGTACAGCTTGCTTGTAATATAAAGTAATAATATTTATGTAAATTTTATTTAATTTTCTAAAAATTGTCAAACATGCCTGCTCGAACGACAAACGCCAAAATTTGGAGGCCTGTATCTCATGAAATAATTTAATCATTATCATATTATTTGCAGGTAGTATTTTACTTATCTATGTCTATTATTTAAAAAATAAATAAGGTATTTGAGTGATACTTTAGTCGGGATATATTTAGGCAAACATGGGAAAAAAATCAAGCAACGAAAAATTCCGATGCAAATAAAAAAAAAACACCACCTTCGATTTTTTTTTTAAATTTAGGTACCCTGTCATACTCTATTTCGGCATTCATTTCTATTAAAAACATGTTGCATCATTTTATTGAGAAAGAAGACACAGCTCCCCAAAGTAGGGTCCTTTTTCAGAGCCTACACGTAGCAGTGCCCTATACGAGAAGTGACTCTGAGTTCCAGTTTCAGGAAACTAACACACATCTTTCATATATTTTTATTCATATGAGGTCACTGACAACTAGAGCAATCGGTCACACACTAAAAGTGAGGAGAAACTATATACAGCATTTTACATACAGCGTACAAAGAGGTACCATATTAGAGACTAGTGATTCGAGAAAAGATGATGTAGTGTGAAGTTTTACTTTCCGGTACAATTTATATTTAAAAAAAAAGAAACAACTTTACTTCCACATACAAAAATAAAGATACAATACTAAAATTGTTTAGGTTAGTTATGTATTTCCGGGGACAAACCATTTCAGGTGAGGTGTGCCACCGCGCCGGACTGTAAGAGCTTCGATACTCTCGGTGTACGAATGGATCGCGGCAAGCCGAGATATTTTATCCTGCGCGAGGATAACGATTCGTGATTCTCATATGGTGATCAGATAAAGATTCAATGAGCTATCACCACGTAAAGCAGTAGGTTAAATACCCCGCGAAGCAAACTGTGATAAATAAGATAACCCGGCATTCGAAATGAGCAGTCCTTGGGGCATCAAATTCGGCACTTTACACTAAGGCTTTACTCGATGTACCCATTAATAAAGTTTCTTCTAACGAGATCCGACTGTCCGTTCTACATATATGTCACAGGTTCCTTCTGTTGATGACTTGCACAGCCGCCACGCGTGCCAAGAATGAATACCAGGAAAGTCGCGCACCGTCAGCCATTCTTCTTTTTTTTTTTTGTTGACGATACCGAACATGCTTATTTTCGTCCAGATACGCAAGATATACCCAGTTTCTCAAATAGAACGCTCACCATTGTCCGGGCCATCTGAATTGCGTTTATTGAACGTTCTCTCAGGTTGTTCAGCGTGGCCTGGTGCTTCACGAGTCCGCCAACTCCGTCGCATGCATTTTCCCATGTCCAGATGCAGAAAATGAGCACTGGGCTTGGGGGCAATCTTTCTGTGCAAACTGGTGAAGCTGGTAGCAATTCTTAAAATGACTGGCGGCCCCGTCACTCACGTACGTCACGTGCGAGTATACCGCAACGTTGTTTTCAACCCACTCTTTCACCTTTTCTACAGCCAAGCACGTGAGAGCGACGTCGTCACGCAGGTCCTAACTGATGATAGCAACGCTGTTTCTAGATTTTCTTGTCGTCACTACACATGTAAATATCGTAACTTTTTTTTCTTCACTGGTATGCTTTAACTTTGTCAGGAAGCACGATGGTCCAGTTTTCAGCAAAGTCAAAATGAAAGATAATGCTTTCGCGTAGCATGCAGCTGCTTTTGATCGTAGATCGCTTTATCTTGCGTTTGCCTGATATGGTAATGGATATGAAGTTCTTCGAGTGTAAGAGACTGGCCTTTTGGGCAGTGATCATAGTCTCCTTAAAAACACAGACTTGTTAGTGGGTCGCAGAGAAATGCTGAGTTCATTTGACCAGTGTTGAATGTTGAGCCTGTAACGTTCCCTACAGCGGCAATACAAAAGTAATAATTGGCGCAGCGCACACAAATGCACACTTCCTGGTGTGGAATACATTTGACCCATCTAGGGCACAAGGAATAAAGTTTCGTTAGCCCAACGCCGGAATCAGGATGCTTGTCTCTGTATACACGAAAGGCCTCTCGGATTGAGCGTGTCAGGAAGCGCTTTGGCACAAACGTTATCTCCACGTGGAGCATGACTGAGATCACGTTCTTCTGGTTGGGACCTTGGCGCGAACATTGTAGCTCGTCTTTCGTGAAGTACTCTAGGGCAGCAGACAGGTTCTCAGGGCTCACCTTGCACCTCGTGTGAGGATCCGGCTCATACCACACGCCATGCTTTTCCTTACCTAAAACGTAAACACTATCGCCATGTTAACCTTTCCCAGGTTAACATGGCGACAGTGTTTACGCTCTATTAAATTTAGGCGGGGCTCCAGTATTTGGATGTTCTGCTCTCTGTCGGTGTGCCTCTTTGTGCCTGATATCGCCCGCGAAGTCAGCGAGTGGGATGGCGACAGGCACGACTGCTCGGTAAACAGGCATCGGCGGTCATAATTTGCTGGTTGAAGCGAGTCATCCTTGACAGCGAGCGGGGAAATGCGAAAAAAGATTGTATCGGCTGTTTTGCCAGAACTACCGACGAGTGTCGCCTGCTACTTCCGTCAACTATTTCGCCATAATTGTGATCTTCGCAAGGAAATGATTGTTGCTAGCCACAGAACACTATCACGCAGAAAGGGAATGCTTCAATATGTTTTTATTCTAGATATACGTCAGGGATATATAGAAGAGAGAGAGATGGAGATAGAGGGAAAGAGAGAGGAGCATATAGTGCCGTAGGAAAATAAAGTAAACAAAGTTCCCAGTGACCGATGGCCTGCAGGATCTTTTCTCGGATCACTAGTTCGTAATATGATAGCTCTTTGTACACGGTAGTTTCTCCTCACTTTTAGTGTGTGACCGATTGCTCTAGCTGTCAGTGACCTCATATGAATAAAAATATATGAAAGATGTGTGTTAGTTTCCTGAAACTGGAACTCAGAGTCACTTCTCGTATAGGGCACTGCTACGTGTAGGCTTTGAAAAAGGACCCTACTTTGGGGAGCTGTATCTTCTTTCTCAATAAAATGATGCAACATGTTTTTAATAGAAATGAATTCCGAAATAGAGTATGACAGGGTACTCAAATTTAAAAAAAATCGAAGGTGGTGTTTTTTTTTTTTTATTTGCATCGGAATTTTTCGTTGTTTGATTTTTTTCCCATGTTTACCTAAATATATTCCGACTATCGTATCACTCAAATACCTTATTTATTTTTTTAAATAATAGACATATATAAGTAAAATACTACCTGCAAATTATATGATAATGATTAAATTATTTCATGAGATACAGGCCTCCAAATTTTGGCGTTTATCGTTCAAGCAGGCATGTTTGGCGATTTTTCGAAAATTAAAAACAATTTACAGAAATATTATTACTTTATATTACAAGCAAGCTGTACCAATAGTTTGTTTTTGAAAAGTATTAGAATTCTTCTAACATTATCCTTTTAGTTATTCACTTTCAAACGTGCCCCCTCCGTCAGTGCGCGTTAATGCAACTGTCCACCTCTTCATGCTTTACGATTTTTCCTGTCCCCAAATTTTTTTCTGGACAAAACTAAGTGTGGATTCGTTTATACCAGACACTAGACAATGGCATATAAAAACATCAGTTGATTTAAAAATGTCGACCAGCCACCCTTTGGTCGATCTTATCTGAAATCACCCTTTTGCTGTTATGTAGCAGGCACATAGTCAGAATTTCCTTACGGGGGGTGCCCGCGCAGGTCAAATTGCTCTGGGTAGAAGAGGGGGAAGAGGAGGTGGCAGCAAAACTGAAAAATTCTGGGGGGTGCTCAGGCTCCTGGGCATGCCCCACGGATTTGTGCCTGTTATGTAGTATGATATGGACAATATTCCACAGGCCAGTAAGGCATGGTCCATTTAAGTCGTCTGCTGCTGCCAAATATGGATGGACAGAACAGGGTCTGCTAGCATCATTTCACTCGGTCAGCTTTACGTCACAAAGAGCTTTCGATAAGACTCTGAGAAGCAGCCAACGCTTCATTAGGAGAAGCTAGGTCTCCCAATGAAAAGTCTTACATTGTTCTCATCAGCTTCGACCTGCTCATGTTTTGTTTGGGCTTCAGTCGGCTGCCATCGAAGCCCCGGCACCAGGATTATGGCAAATCAGTGTTATGTGAATATCACCTATTTGGGTCACTGATCATTTATAGAAATTACTTTTTGAGAAGGATGGGCTCAATTTATATAGTACAACAGTCGAATCGCGTTAATTCGAACTCGAGAAGGACCGAAAATTTGTTTGAACAAAGAAAAGTTTGAATTACCGGAAGTTTCCTCCCATAGAGAGGCATAGGATGGGACCTGCATGTTAGTTTGAATTATACGCAAGTTTGAATTAAGAGAGTTTTAAGTAACTAATACTTCAAACAAATATAACTACTATTATGATGTTGTTTCACCCATACATTGTTTGCAACTTTATCTGATAATAAACTTGCTTTCATTTCAGAACAACCAAAGTTGACTGTACAGCGTTTGTCAAGTGCAGCGCTAAGAAAGACATCCAGAAGCTCGTAATAGTTGATGTGTGCCTTAAGCACTCGAATCACGAGGTGAGTGAGGCCGTATTTCGGCACTACCCACAAAATCGCCGCCTGACTGCTGAGGAAGCCCTTCTCGCCGCAGAACCCGTGAAGGAGCTTCAATCAAACCCATCACTTCTGCGAAGTTTCCTCCAAAACAAAACTGGAAAACCACTGACAGCAAAAGACATTGAGAATGTTGTTGCACGTCTGAAAGGGAGCAAGAAGCCAGATGTTGACCAACTTGCCGAAGAGATCAAAGAAATCTTCCGAAAAGACCCCACAGCAGCGGTAACTCTCGGAACAAGTGAATCCAATGAGATGGAGCTTCTTTTTATTCAAACTACCATGATGGCAAAGTTTTATGAAAAGTTTCCCGAAGTGTTGCTCCTCGATGGCACCTACAGGACCAACAACTTGAAAATGGCCCTTTTTGTTTTTATGGTGGTCGACGGAAATGGGTGTAGTCAAGTTGTGGCTTACTGCTTCGTAAGCAGCGAGGATCTTGTCCACATGGACACTATGATGAGGACCTTTGTGGGCCTGCAGGGAATGCAGAAGACAAAGTGTGTCATCGTGGACAAAAATTTTAAAGAAATCAGAGCCATCCGTGACAACTTTTCGTCAGACACTGTCATCCAGCTGTGTGAATTTCATGTTAAGAAGGCGTTGAAGAGGGCTTTTGGCAGCAGCAAGACGGACAATGACAAGAAGATGCTCAACAGTCTTTTGGAGCGGATGATCCATGCTCCGAATGAAGAAGCCTACCAAGATCTTAAAGCAGAATTGGACCGCACGGCCAGCAAAAGCTTCACAGAGTATTTCAACAAGAACTGGGATGGCATCCAAGACATGTGGGTTCGTTATCGTTGCGACAGACACTTCAACCTCGGCAACAACACCACAAACCGAGTTGAATGTCACAATTCAAAGCTGAAGGCAGTCTTGAAAGCAAATGACAAACTCCATGCAACGTTGAAGTCTATGCTCAAGTTCCACAGCATCAAGATAATTGAAGCAGAGCACAGGCATGCCCTCGATGCCACCACGACGTTCTTCACGTACAGGAGCAGCTCTGATCTAATTCAGCAATGCTCCTCACTGTTGACGCCGTTCGCTACGCAGGCAGTAGTATGTGAAGAGGAACGAGCAAACAAGATGGCTGGAGCATCCATTGCCAATGATGGAGAGGACTACTCTGTCACAACCGAGAGAGGCGTGTGTACTCTACACTTTGGCGAGCTGCACGTGCAGAACTTTTACCACAATGGGAGTAATATGCCGCCATATAATTCTTGTATCGTGGCAAACAGGACGTGCGATTGACGTTGCTACTGCAACAAACTCCAGGTGGAAAAAAGCGTCCCAGCCGTACCTTCCTGCAGAAATCAGCAATCGGGGAGCACCACAGCTTCAGTGCATGCAGCTCAAAGAACCAGACTACAGTACCGCTTCAAGAGGAGCTAAGTACAACCATGCTCTTTGTCTGCTTAAGGACATTGGGGACCTGGTGGCAGAGTGCAGATCGGAAGAGTTCAAGTGCAGGATTAATGTAATCAAGAAACTAAAGGCCTTGTGGATGAAAAATAAGACTGTAGAAATTTGGTGCAGCAGTGGCACCGAAAGTGATGAAGATGCCTTCCCAGAGGACTGCAGTGACACAATTGCAAGAATCTCAGAAGAATCAACCTCTAGCAGCCATGTCCGCACGTCATTGTCATGCTTGCCAGACTATCAGGTACCAGGTCCTCTTCCATTGCATCTGTTTCGTTTTTTTAATCTATGTCCCTTCATCCAGTCCCCTGGTGCAGAACCGCAGTCTCATGCAGAGCCTGTAACCAACACACCAGAAAAATTTTCTCGGCAAAGCCCTCAGGTATCTGTCGTTCTTTCCTGCTCTTGATTATTTTTGACCTGTGCTATTTCATCCAGTTCCCTGGCACAGCATCACGGTCACCTGCAATGCCTGCAGCCCAGCCTCCGACACCAGTGTCTTCCCAAGGCTACCAGGTACTGAGTCTTCTTCCCTTGCCTTCGAATGTTTTTGACCCGTTCCTTTCATCCAGTTTCCTGGTACAGCACTGAAGCCACCTTCAGTGCCTGCTGCTAAGTCTTCGACAGCAGTGTCTTCCCAAGGCTCCCAGGTACTGAGTCTTCTTCCCTTGCCTTCGAATGTTTTTGACCTGTGCTCCTTCATCTAGTTTCCTGGCACAGCACTGAAGCCATCTCCAGAGCCTGGAGCTAAGTCTCCGGCAGCAGTGTCTTCCCAAGGCTCCCAGGTACCGAGTCTTCTTCCCTTGCCTTCAAATGTTTTTGACCCGTGCTCTTTTTTCCAGTTTCCTGGTACAGCACTGAAGCCACCTCCAGTGCCTGCAGCTAAGTCTCCGGCAGCAGTGTCTTCCCAAGGCTCCCAGGTACTGAGTCTTCTTCCCTTGCCTTCGAATGTTTTTGACCTGTGCTCCTTCATCCAGTTTCCTGGCACAGCACTGAAGCCATCTCCAGTGCCTGGAGCTAAGTCTCCGGCAGCAGTGTCTTCCCAAGGCTCCCAGGTACCGAGTCTTCTTCCCTTGCCTTCAAATGTTTTTGACCCGTGCTCTTTCATCCAGTTTCCTGGTACAGCACTGAAGCCACCTCCAGTGCCTGCAGCTAAGTCTCCGGCAGCAGTGTCTTCCCAACGCTCCCAGGTACTGAGTCTACTTCCCTTGCCTTCGAATGTTTTTGACCTGTGCTCTTTCATCCAGTTTTCTGGCACAGCACTGAAGCCATCTCCAGTGCCTGGAGCTAAGTCTCCGGCAGCAGTGCCCTCCCAAGGCTCCCAGGTACCGAGTCTTCTTCCCTTGCCTTCAAACGTTTTTGACCTGTACTCCTTCATCCAGTTTCCTGGCACAGCACTGAAGCCATCTCCAGTGCCTGGAGCTAAGTCTCCGGCAGCAGTGCCTTCCCAAGGCTCCCAGGTACCGAGTCTTCTTCCCTTGCCTTCGAATGTTTTTGACCCGTGCTCTTTCATCCAGTTTCCTGGTACAGCACTGAAGCCACCTCCAGTGCCTGCAGCTAAGTCTCCGGCAGCAGTGTTTTCCCAAGGCTCCCAGGTACTGAGTCTTCTTCCCTTGCCTTCGAATGTTTTTGACCTGTACTCCTTCATCCAGTTTCCTGGCACAGCACTGAAGCCATCTCCAGTGCCTGGAGCTAAGTCTCCGGCAGCAGTGTGCTTCCAAAGGCTCCCAGGTACCGAGTCTTCTTCCCTTGCCTTTCGAATGTTTTTGACCCGTGCTCTTTCATCCAGTTTCCTGGTACAGCACTGAAGCCACCTCCAGTGCCTGAGCTAAGTCTACGGCAGCAGTGTCTTCCCAAGGCTCCCAGGTACTGAGTCTTCTTCCCTTGCCTTCGAATGTTTTTGACCTGTGCTCTTTCATCCAGTTTCCTGGTACAGCACTGCAGCCATCTCCAGTGCCTGGAGCTAAGTCTCGGCAGCAGTGTCTTCCCAAGGCTCCCAGGTACTGAGTCTTCTTCCCTTGCCTTCGAATGTTTTTGACCTGTGCTCCTTCATCCAGTTTCCTGGCACAGCACTGAAGCCATCTCCAGTGCCTGGAGCTAAGTCTCCGGCAGCAGTGTCTCCCAAGGCTCCCAGGTACCGAGTCTTCTTCCCTTGCCTTCAAATGTTTTTGACCCGTGCTCTTTCATCCAGTTTCCTGGTACAGC